>CAJQZJ010033863.1:5209769-5275083 GCA_907164525.1 Lophiomys imhausi | reverse complement strand
TCCTCCTCCTCCTCCTCCTCCTCCTCCTCCTCCTCCTCCTCCTCCTCTTCCTCCTCCTCTTCCTCCTCATCCTCCTTCTTCAATAGTGTGGCCTATATTTTGCACTTGGAGTCAGACAGTGCATAGCCATTTCAGATTGGCATGTTTTACTTAGCAGTTTGCATCAGAGTTACCTGTGTCTTTTTGTGTTGATTATACTTCATGAATGTACCATGTTTCATTCATCAGACACCTACTGAGGATGTCCCAGTTGATTCCAATGTGGGTTGCACTATTATCTTGTGCCAGTCATCTTTTTTTGTCTATTCTTTTCTCCAGCCACATTTACTTGATCTCTGTCCCTTTGTAGGTAAGTGTTGAGGCCAGGTATAAATTTTCTAACTATCCTACTCATTACTGGGAAGCTCATAGCTGAGCTCCTGCCTCTGCATATGAACATCAGAGTCACTCTGTTCCCATCCATAAACCTTACTGGGCTTTTGATTGGAGTTTCTCTGAATCTACATATCAATTTGGGAAGAACTGTAAAGTTATAAGCCAGTTAAGTCTATCCACAAGTGTATATTTAGAATGTTGGCTTAGAGACACAATCATTGTCCCAACTAGAAATCCAGTCATGTGTATATCTTAACAATATCATTAAAATTCAAAAATAATGAGGTAGCTAAAAATTAAGAAAAGTTAAAAAAGCAAACAGCTTTTTAAAATGTGAGGTAGACATCTACTGTGGCCTTCACATGTTCACTGCTCTTTCATAACTAGCCATGGTCCTGCCTATCCACTGAAGGAGGAGGGATCCATAGACACTTGCTCCCTCTAGACAAGATACCAACACTCAGAATGAAAGTCTACCATGATTCCTTTTTGGCTCAGTGATCAGAACTTATTACTAACACTGTGGGAAAAGACTGATCAAAATACTTCTAGATCAGTACTAGTCATAGGTGAGATCCATGAGAAATACAACCCCATGACTTCAGGAAATATAGATGAGCCCACACCACATATGCTCCAAGATTTCCACTAAGCATACTACACCTGTAAACTCACGTCCTAACCTGTTTTTCTTTATGACCTTTCTGCATTTTTGTGTTTTAATCAATGTATCCAACATTGTCTCCCAACATTACCCACCCTTTCTCTCTGCTACAGGTAGAGCTCATCTTACATTCTGAATGCAGCAAAATTGTTCTCACCTGGTGGCAACCATGCCAGTGTAATAGTTACCATTTTTCTCTGAGTTTTTTCAGAAATCCCATAGACCACTTATCCTCTGTGGATTCTCTCCAACTGTCAGAAAAACGAGGCTACATGCTTCTGCAGGGCCCAACACAATCTCATAACATTGCTGACATTTGCTAAGCACTACCTATACTTTGGGTATAAGCATAATTGCTTAACAGGTTAATCATTCAATCACCCCCACACCCTGCTGAGGCCTGAGACTGGGCAAAGAGAAAGGTAGGCGGGGCAAAAGGAGGAGGAGGAGGAAGAGAAGGAGGAGGAGGAGGAGGAGGAGGAGGAGGAGGAGGAGGAGGAGGAGAAGAAGAAGAAGAAGAAGAAGAAGAAGAAGAAGAAGAAATCAGGAGCAGGAGCAGGAAGGAGGACACACAATTGGGTAGATGAAAGAATATCATTCCACATGGCCAGGATCATTGGCATAATGTGGAGAATAACAGTCCAAGGGGACATACGTATATTGTACAGGTCTTTATTCAGGGGATAGAATTATGAGCTAGCTTAGATGGGCTAAGATCGCACAATCCAGGCCAAGGCTTGTTAGAATACATCAGATGTCTCTGTGTGCTCATTTATAATGGCGGGTTAAGGATTAACAACTGCTGACCAATTAACCAGAATCTAAATATTGCAAATAATTAAATTAATTATTTCTACACCACCCCATACCTTGGTCCCAATGCTTCTTGTATTTTACAAATGGAGGCACTGAGAATGGATAAGGTAAGCTGACTCTTCCAAGTTGCGCAGTTAAAATGGTAAAGTCAAAACTCAACCTTAGACTATGTAGGTACTGTGGTGTTATACCATTTTAACACCTCTCAACCTGAACATGGCCTACCTGCCAACAATTCTGAAGAGAACACAAACTGGTTCTTAATTAATCTATGCTACTCTCACTCCACATGCACTTCCACCTTTCTCAACTTCTATACATCCATTAAGACTCTCCTCACTGTCACATCTCCTATGAACTCATATTCACCTGCAATATTAGCATTTCTTATTTATTTTAAATCCCAACAGATACAACAATAAAACTAAAAATAACTTCATTTTGCCAATAGGTACACATTCTTAACACTTGGTACACATATTTCCACACTGCACAAAAATAGTTACTGTAAACATGTTCCCATGTCATTCAGCATAATCTGTGATTGCCCAACCTTCCAATGCATAGGTATTATAACTGGTTATGATTTTAAACATCAGAGTTGTCCAAAGATTATCATGGGTAACTCAACAGAAATTTGTCATGACAGATACCAACAGGCAACATTTTGGAACACTGACAGAGTGCAGGTCCATGGCCCTACACCAGTTTCCCACAGTGCCTAGGCAAGATGTAAGGATTGATTTATTAATGGACTTGCACTGGCCAATGGCCAACTTATCTTCATTACTGCCAATATTTTCTGGCATAGATTTTAAGCTCTATAGCAGAAGGATAATCAGCTTAATTTACCATATAGGGTATTTCATGATTTAAGTATTTAAAGGCTAGCCATGGAAAATAAGACCCATAAACAAATATGGGTTCTTAACACTTAGTTAAATCAAAGTTTATACCCCACTTTCAGTCCCCTCAGGCAGACTAATGTCTCAATAACACCAGTAAAAATAATCAATGTTTTATTAAAATGTAATGTTTGAACACTCACCACCCCATTTGCTTTTCTTTTCTTCTTTTTTTTTATTTGCTTTTCAAAAATACTTCAAATACAGATATTATTAGAGATGCAAAACAGGAGCCCAGAAAGCCTCAGAAGCTTATTCCCTGTGTCTTGAGGTAAGTTAACACTCAGATCTTGAGTGTCCAACCCTAAACATTGTGTTCATTTTAATCACACCATGCTGCCTCTCCAAGATCCCTGCTCCACACACATGAACCACCCTAGGGCAAGAGTTGCAGAATGAAAGCAAGTGATAGCCATTTACCTACAGAATGCAGGTTAGGTGCTCCTTAGCATTACAGGCAACCTTCCAGGGAAAGCTCTTCCATTCATTCTAGAATATGGGTATCCAATTTTTTATATTGTAATATCACACTTGTTTACACATGTGTTGGATGGCATCCATAGGTTTAAGATAACTGTTTTAGAAACATGCTGCAAGAAAACTCAGATTCATTTAACATAAGCTTTGCATGCAAGTTGGGCAAGCTCCTCTAGCTCCTAGCTTATGATGTTTCCAAGTAAGCTTCATTTGTCACACATCATGGTGCCTCGATAGCAAGTGCTCCATCTGGGGCAGAGACATCTCAGAAATGCTAATTGGCAGTTGCAGTTGCAAGCATTTACATTTATGGTCAAGAACAAAGACATTGAAAAGAACATAACAACTGGCATTAGGGACCGTCAATCCCAGATAACCTGTCCTTTGGAGAGAGTACATGGAATACAGACTTCAGGTTCATTTACAGAATGAAAAATTTGGCTAGAACACAACAAAAGATCTGTAATCTGGGAATATGTGCAATGGGAAATGACTTCCATATAAGGGATTATGCAAAGTTGTTGAATTTCATGCCAGGGTTCCTAATGTCTGGAAGTTATATGCAGTTATGAGGGAAACTGTGGGTACTCTCTTTACATTCTCAACCCTCTGAAATGCTTTGAATGCGACATTATAAATATTTAGATATTTAATAATATTTATGGAATATCTAAAACAATAAGAGACATGTACCTCAATCTTTTAGCATAGATTTTATGGGAAGATCATAGAGCCCTTCATTAGCTAGATTCCAGAATGTACTCTGAAGGGGCAAAGTAAAATCAGTTCCCAAACTACTACGATCCTTGCATAACTGCTGAATGTTCTGTAAAACAGTGTTCCGTGAACTTCAATTCTAGAAACCCTGATCTGTATACCTGGGATGGATCTCAGAATCTGCACATGAGGAGCAACTAACTCCCCTGGTGATTGTCACAGGTCTCTGTGAGCATCTCTGAACAAGATAAAGATCTTAAAGCAGCTGCCAGCCTTAAATAATTCATTGGAAGGTCTCAGCGTGAGAGAGCTGAAAAATTCCCATGCCCAGGCCCCGTCAAGATCAGAGGACTCAAACAGCTTCCTGGATTTGATATGCTTGCCCTACAGAGTAGTGGGGGAATCAGAAAGCCAGCAAGCTAGCCTACCTGAACTTGATCTCTGGTTCTGCCATTTACCTATAATGTTTATCTTGTTCCCAGAGTCTTAGTTCTTCAGCAATAAGGGACCACTGAGAGCTAACTCATTTGCTGTGGCAAATATTCAGTATGGTGTGTACTTGAATTTCCTTGTGTTACTGTGACATTCCATGAAGGAGGAATACTATACAATGGTACTTTTATATTAGTAGTTTTATTATAAACAGAAAGTCTACATGGAAAGATTAGAGAGAGAAATCTCCAATCTATGCTGTAACTTCTGAGTGTGTTTTAGTACATTGCTAGGTTATCCCTGGCTTTTTAAAAGGGGACCTGGTAAAGTCTGGACATTGAACTCTGTCCTATTCTTTCCTCACCCCACTCTATCCAACTGCCCAGGCTATGAGATGATATAAACAGGACAACGAGGCCAATGAGGAAGAACACCCATGCCCTTCACACAGAGGCATCTGTGAATTTGCTACAGCTGGTGCATCTCAGCCATATGGACTATGTGACTTCAACAGAAGCCCATTGTCTCACAGCTCTTAACTCAAACATCGGAGATCAAGGAGTAGGGAGCACCAACTCCATCCGGGGTGTGTGAGGGGACAACCTGTTTCAGCTTCTTCCCATATCCCAGCAATTTGTTGCCAACCTTCTGTGCCCCTAGAATGTAGACACCTCACCCAAATGTCTGTATGCATTGTCACATTCGCAGCAGCTGTGGTTAACAAGGGACCAGAACCACTAAACTGAAACCTGTGCTTTATTGGGATAATATATTCTGGTCAGCTGGAACTGAGAAAAAGAGTGGTGGAGACCAGAGTATCACAGAGGTGAAATCTTCTGGAAAGTACTTCTTTGGAGTCACCCCACAGAAACTGTGGTCCAGGAGGGGCCAAGGCTGACTCTCATGATGGCAGTGGCACCTGGTAATGTGCAAGAGTTTCCCATGTGGTACTTGTTCTGAAGGCATGAAGTACTCATGGAGAATCGCTGATGCTTGGCACTGTGAGAGGCCAGAAGAGGCTGCTGGTGAAGGTACAGCCTCAGTCACGGTGGAAACTCCAGGACTGAAAAGGCCATGGAAAGAAACTGGGGCTTGACACCATGTGGCAGGGTTAGAGTCCATAAAGTTAGCCCAGGAGAGGCTATTGTTTAAGGTGCGGACTACAACATTCAAACATTGGAGATGGCAGGAGTGTGGGATGACCTCCAAGGACAGCAGCCACTGTAGAGTGGAACTGATCTGAACCTATAAGACAAGATGGGTGCTGTAGATGACAGGGCTGGAGAAGTGGAGCTGCACAGACCCTTCAGAGCCTGGAGGATCATGAATGAGTCCCAGATGTAAAACACAGAACTTATTACACTTTTGAGTCTTGATTTTTCTTTGATTTGTTTGCAACTACGCCTTGACTTCCCTTCAGAATAGATTCCAACAGTAAGTTGAAATAAATTCTTTCCTTCCCACATTGATTTTGGTCATGTTGTTTATTATGCCATTAGAAACCAAACTAAGACAGTATCTCAACGCCCTCATTTTATAAGGAATCCCATCATGCATATTTAGTTTGGTCTTAATGATCTATTCTTAATATAGTTACCTCTGTAAAGACTCTATTTCTAAGGAATTCTACATTCTCAGGAGTGGGTGGAGATATCAAAATATGTTTTTGTGAGGTTTACTTCAATCGCTAGCACCACCCAAAACTGAAAGACCTGAGCATACTTTCTAGTCCTTCGAATTCCCTAAGCCCCAGTCTCCAAGAACAGGGAGTGAAACATTTAGCAGGGTGAATGGCTCCAGCTAGAAGAGTACCTCATCCAACAGCTCTTGCTTCAGAAATTACCAGAAGGAAATCCTTTAGAGATCATGTGGAATTCACTTTATTTCCACTTTCTCCCCTTCTCCCTTCTGACTAATGTACTTTTGGCTAAGTAGGATTCATCAAAGAGTAAGTAAAGTGTTACTAACTCAGGACTGCATTCAGTTGGCTTGCTACTGACTTGAAATTTTGGGAGACTTTCTTGAGTTTAGTGGTTGCACCTAGTTGCCTCTTGGTTCCTGAACCTCAGGCCCTAGTCTTGGCAAATCCTGCAGCCCTGGGTTAAGACAACAGTTCTACCCAGCATGTATACTAGGGCAGGCTCTCTGTAAAACACCATGTGGGAAGCAAAGTGAAATGAAACTCCAATAGTTATTTAACAAATTCTGTCTATTCTAACACTGACATACATTAGGTTAGGTTTTCCTAATGTGTTCTTTTTACTTTTCCAAACAAAATAAGACAAATAAGAAGTTTGGAACAACTGAGTGAAATGACCTTTTAAAGGATCTCTTATAGACTGTTGTATAGACTCTGTGACAGTTATGAATAAATACCGTAACAGATTCTCCACTGAATGTGTTTGTTTAGTCCTTTCTGCAGAATGAGCACCCACATACATGCTAAGTGGAAGAGAAAAACATATCAAATAGACAACTGGATACAAAAGCAACTGCCCTCTGCTGAAATGTGGCTTTCTGGATAAGACAGAAGGCTGGACTCAGACATCCACATGCAGCTACAGCCTGAGGCATTTCCCATGGGAATAGACCAGGGAAGCTACAACAGGAAGCTCTGAAAGCATTCAGAGTAATTACAAACAGGTTTATTGGGAGTTCAGTACCCAGGAATGCCCTTCCACAATTCAGTAAGTTTATGGCTCTTTCGAAGGTTGGCAAATATCCCTGTGCTGAGGGAGAAGTTATCCCCTTCAAAATACAGAAAGTGCCTTGTGAATAAAAAATGACATTACCATGGCAACACATAGACGTTTCCACTCAAAGTGGGCCTTCCAGTTCTGGCTTTAAACAGACAGTGGAGAATCTTTTGAAGAGGACAGATGAGGCCCATGTCTTACACTTAATAATTGCCAAGGGGCCTGCTACAGACCCATGAAACAATGGTGGCAACAAGAGCTCTCAGGAAGTGAGGGTTTGTTCCATACACAGAAGTCAGGCATAGCAACATAAGGAACATGGGCAATCTTCACAGCTGGTATATGAAGGGCCATTACTACTCCCATGGTCTTGAAATAATCTGTTTCCTCTCAAGGTCAGCATGCTGTCCAAGGTCACACCTGCATGTAGAGGAACCAGATTCCTACACAATTATAAACCCGAGAGGGCAAACTCAAACTCCTTACTCAAATTCCTTATGCTGCTCCACACTTAGCCCTAACAACTGGCTGACACTGAATAGTCAATGAAACCAAGTTGGCAGTCCACCAGGAAGGTCCAATCCCAGGTACCCAAATGATACCCTGCCTGCCATGAAGTTCACTTTTCAAGTAGCCTCAGGGAGAATACATAACATGTAGAATCTCCAGTCTGGGAAGTAAGGTTCTCTTGGGTTGCTTCCTAAATGAATCTGAAGGCTCAGGACGCTCCAGAAAATTTCAAAGAAAGAAAACTGATATGTAGCCAGCCAAGTGGCCCTGAAGGTCTGTGGCCCTGTTATATTAGAGACAAACTGTGGGAGGCCAGACCCAAATTAACAGTTGGACATTCCAGAGGCTTCCCTGGCCACATTACATAGCAAGACTGGCAGGTCAGGGTAGATCTTCCCTTTGCCAAGAACTACCTAATAAGCAGCTTTATTTCACAGTTTCTTCCTACTGAAGTGAAGGATGCATAGTTACTGTCTTCTTATAAAGCAACAAGGCTGTAACTGAAGCTTCAGAATGACTATTCTAACTATTTCAGACTATGTCTGATTTATGTCAATGTGATGGTTGTTTCTTGTAAGTTTTTTAATAATAAAGTTTATAAAATATTTTAAAGCTGCAGATGAAAATATTTCGATGTTTTAAAATATTTTATAAGGTTAAAAGATATGTGCTATGGGTGACCTCCTAATTCATTATTTTAAAATCATCTAAAAGGAGCTAATGAATGTGATGGAATGACCAACTATCAGCCTCCTCTTCATTCATCCCTGTGTAATCAGATTTTTCTGTTCCTCTCATCAGTATATGGTACCATCTCTTGAATTTGGGCTATCCTTGTGCCTTGATGTGACCATGAAAATCACTGAAAATGATACTGTCTCATTTTCCTGGGTCAAGCTTCAGGGGCCTTGTGCACTTTCTAGCTTGCCATCATCTCTTTATTTTTTTTAATTTTAAATAAATTTATTTATTTGTTGCTTCAGGTTACATCTCCATCATATTGTCCTCTTTTCCCCCTTCCCAGCCCCACCCTCCCACCCTGTAATGAATCTGAGATAGACACTGAAGGTGGCATAGGAATAAGAGACCTGGCCAGTAGTTAGCCAATCTCAGGACATGGGAAAACATCCTACTCCTTCTAACCCACTGATGATCACACATACAAACAAGCTCTATTGAGATCAGATGATCCTGTCCAATTCAGTATGAATGCTCAGTTGACCAATGGACCCATGAACCACAGTAAATGTTGATAGATTGAAGCAACTAAGCTTAAGAATATTTTGTTATACAGCTATAGCTAACTGATACAACAGGGTTCCCAGTGTCAGTATGAAGGCTCTTTCCCCAACATGTTCGTGTGGCAGATAGGAGTTTGTTCTGTTCTAGTGCCTACTCTCTATAAAAAAAAAATACTACCATGTCTGTTATTTTGATATGTGTTGGGTACTAGAGTAAGCACTCAATTTTTTAAATTCGGGTAGCAAAATATTCTCCACAGCCACACAAGCAGCTTGAGATGTAATATTTTCATATTAGAAATTCCAAGAGGTTGAGTGGTCTAAAGTCATATGACATGTTCACTAAATCAAAAGTGAACCTATGTCCAATGTATCTCCCTCAAGCTCACATGCTTAGGAAGTTCTGTCTCTGTCATTAATTAACTCATTCATTATGCTATGCCAGGGTTAAAAAGTCTCCACCATCACTGGAAAGCAAGCTCATGTGCATTTTACCAGTAGGAGGGTCCAAGAGTAACAAGTCTCCCAGAATCCCCCCCATGCTAGAGGGCAAACAGAGACTATCCAGTTCTTTCTGGTACCCAGGAAGATGAGCTACTTAACCCATATAGATGTCGGGGGATGAGGCCAGGCTAGGTTTAGAAAGCTTAATCTTTAAAAAGACAGACAATCAATACTTTAGCTGATATAGTTCATACAGTCTCGTTCTACTACATAACCAGCCACAGAAACACATAAGGGAGAGGGTGTAGCTGAATTTACCCTCCAAAAGCATCATGTCCTCTACAAAAACAGATACAGTTTGTTAAGCCATAGCCTGAAGGATAGACCAGAGGAGAATAGATACATGGAAATGTTAGTGCTCTTATACCCTGGAGTTAGGAAACAATACTAAAAGTCTGTTAAAAATATCTTAATATCAATAGCATCTGAATCACCCACCCTCTTTATAATATGAGAGATGACTAATTGTTTCTTAATGAATGGGCTTATCTTGAGTTATTTCCCCATATATGAGCTCCCAGGTCAGCATTAAGAGAACATAAGAAACTATATATTGGTGCAGAAGAAAGAACACTTTAATTGATTAGTAATGCCTGCCTTGAGCAAAGACATGAAGAAAGATGGTGGGAGGTCAGTCAAATATCCCACACAGTTATCTTTTATGTTCTACTGGGCCAGTGCTCATTTACAATAAAAATTAATTTATGGTAATCTAGGCTTCAAAAACGAATGTGAGTAAACTTCTGAATTCCTTCACCAAGTGAATGTTTTTTGACAACTTTATGTTAGTTTTCTTTTCTAAAACACTGGCCAGTAGATTGAAGCTAAATACTAAATAAAACTGCCACTGCTAGTATTTTTCGGTAATCACTATCAGTCAAATCAGTCAAATGATAACTCCATGAACTGCCTTGCAACGATATGGACCATCCCTTATCTAGGCAAGACCAAGCATCAAATTCTGAAACATGGATCCCCCATCAATGGAGACCCAGCTGTTACTCTTCTGTGTACAAAAGTAGGACTCATGAACAGAGATTTCCTAGAAAGGTCTTTTAAAAACTTGAATTTAATTAATTCACCACTACCTTCAGCTGAGCACAGTCTTGTTTCTTAGTTAAGAAAGAATGAATGCCTATCCAGCTGAAGCACAAAAGACTGAAAGGATTTAGGAGTTCGTGCATGCACCCCGTTAGATACCATTCACATCCATCTTAATACCCAAGTCTGAGACAAACAGACATGGGGGACATCAATTTCCTATATTCTACTGGAAATAGCATTGTCAATATGGTAGCCACTAACTATATGTAGTCATGCAAATCAAAATTAAGTAAAATTTGAAAAGTAATTCTTTAGTCCCGTTTCACCTCATCATTTTATGGTACAGATAAAGAAATTGTCCATCACAGAAACTCCAAAGAGACTGTACTAGTTTAGAACAAAGCAGCAGAGGAGAGTATGCTCAGTGTAAAGAGTATGACACTGTAAAGATGCCATCAAAGAAACTCTCTACTTGAGTGGATGGTCCCTGGTTTGGAGGGCACACTGGGCCACATGCAGGCCAGAATAGTAGTGACTACAAAGGCCTGACAAATGACAGGTAAGGATCAGTGAACGAACTCCCCAGCTTCCATGTGGTCTGGCTTGCAGCTTCCAGAGTTGCCCATGTGATTGCCTGCTGGCTCACATTCCCTTTACTGGCTCCACTTGGGTTAGTTCTGAGGGAAAGTAACTAAGACAACTATGTCAGTAAGACAGTCACATTTATCTTGGCACTAAATCTTGCTGTCTGAAACCTAGCTAATTTCACCGGTAAAAATGATCATCATTTGTGGAATTAGCATATAAGACCTCAGAAAAGAATTTCTCTAACTTTTTAATGTGTGTATACACTTTCTATATTTCCTACCCTTTGCAACACTCTTGCATTTTTTTTTTTTTACTGTGTTGATATTTCTCAGCTTGATCATTTGCTTAATTGCCAGTTCTACTTTTAGAACATTTGGCTGTTTCCAAAAATCAAGCCACTCTTCAGTGACATCTGGCCCCCACTGAGAATACTGAAAAGAACATGTCCTGGGCTCTGAAAGCAGTTCCCACAGTCCAGCTCTCAGGCCCCATAGCCAATAGCAAGTCATTAGAATAAATGGAGCATAGCCATGGAGGCCATGGCCACTCATTCCCCTTATTTCCTGCATGACTTCTAAAATCCAATTTCTTCACGGTCAACTCTGTCTGCCCATTTCTCTTGCCACCTCTTTGTACCAATAGTTCCTATTCCATACAGCTCAACCATGGAAAGCCTTTGATTTGTTGAGTTCTCAGAGTATTCACTGGGTTGGTTTGAAACACTAGTGAAACATGACTGAAAACACTAGTGGCAGACAATTTTGTTTACTCTTCTTTAGAGTCACTTTCTTGGCCTCCTTTTGCTTTTAGAATACAATTCACTGGGTGTGTTGTTTTACCATAACTGGTTTCAGGCAGTGTGATATCATATATTCCTGTATCCAACCATCAAAGTCATGTACACTAAATGTTAATTAATTTCCAACAAAAATGACAATAATCATATTAGTACTTCTTTTTCATTTTTATAAATTAGCACTGAGTTCGGTATTCAATAACATCCAATATTTTTATTGCACAAAATAGCAAGACTCACCAGCAACATTTTATTTGCTCAATAAAACTGAAATTAACACACAAAATATATTATATTCCTTTTCAAAACTTTCTGAGTTCCTTCTCTGCTCAACAATTCCTAACTTTTCCCACAGGGCTCTTCAATACCTTCCCCTCACACCTCACACATCTGGGGCCATTTAAGCCACCATTCAAATATGCTTACTGGAAGGATGCATTAGTCAGTCAAACATTAGACTCAAATGGGGAATAAAAGGGTACTATTTTTCATAACCTGCATTTTAAATACGGGTGTCCCACTTGAATGTCATAACACCAAGAGTCTCAAGTGCTGGGGAGCTGTTGTGCTACTGCTGAGATCAAAACTACAACCTTGAACTATCATGGGTAACAGCACTGAACTCACTGTACATTAATTAGACCAGAGAAAGCCAACAGCAAACCCAAGACCAATAAACATGCTTTCAACTACAAACTAATTGATCTGGTTTTTTTTTTTTTTAATCTATGAAAGAGAACAAAAATTCAGATGGAGTGATGTCACATTTTCCTAAAAGTTTCACAGCCCATCATATTTCCCTACAAATTAAACAAACATGAAAACAGTATACACAAGATTATCTTCATATCCTTAAGTAAGACTGTAACAATTAAATAATTGTATGACTAAGGTAAATAAAAACTTACTTGGTGAACTATAGAAAATGGCTTATATATGCCCAGTAATCTGTGTCTGTTGATGAAAAGGAAGCCACATTTGTATTATAAAAGATTAATATCAGTTAATGAAAAGATAAAAGACTAAAATCCAGTTATTCAGGGGGGAAAAGATCATTCCATTAGAATAGACATTCCACATTCTTTAAACAAATAAAACAGATCATATTTCCACTTCTGTATGCTACTGTGCTTCAACCATTTGTACAAAACTCCTGCCAAGAGTTACCTGTCTGACCTGTCTCCAGTTCTCCTGGAATCCTCTTCTGTAACCATTCTAGTCTACATTTTGCTCTCATCAGCACCACATCATGTTCTCATCCATATCATCAATGGCCTCTGTGTCACCTGATAGGTCAGCAGTGTGCACCCAACTGTCTGCTGTCCCCCTGCCCAGGTACCCAACTTCCAGGACCACGTCTCCGGCTCCTCTCAGTTTCCTAGAATGCTCTCTGCAGTACCTGGGCTAAGTGCTTGATCAGTCCCTGACCACACTCTCCCACAGGGACTCTCCAAAGCTATGACAAGCCTCTTTCTGGCCCAGTTTCCTGTTCCATCTTCAGCTCTGACCTGTCGCCTGACATGATGTCACACCAGATGAAACTTCTCAAAATCATCTGCCTTTACATGGCTTCAACATCCATAGAGTTCCAGAACAGAACATCTTATCTCCCTACAGAGCTTACTGTACACCAGTCTTCTCAAATATTTTTGCACTCACTCAGATAAAGAACCTTAGACTGCCCCTTGGTCCTCCCACCCGTGTCCATTCTTTCAGGGTGTTGTCACAGCCTTTAAATTGCATCTAGAATACAATGCCTTCTCATGCTCTCCCTTGTCACCAGCCCACTGTGAGCCATGACTTCTTGACAGGATCTTGAATTTTATATTTCCACTTGCCCTTTATATTTTATCAATCCAGCATTCTGGCTCACTCTTTAGAAATCTAAGTCACTTCTTGAGGTAAGAAAAAGCTCTCATTCTTCAGTGAAAGAGAACTTTTAGTAGACTCCAGGGTCTGGTTTTCCCATCCCTCTTGCCCTCTCTCTTATTCCATCTTCTCTTACTCCATTGAAGCAACCTCTGTACTGCCTCACATGCAAGCTTACCATGCTTCCTTTCTCTATGGAATCTCTCTCTTACATCCCTTTTGCCTACGTTCTCTTGCTTAGATGGCTCTCTGGTTTCTTCCTTCATCTCTTTCCCAATTTGAAGTTTCTCAAATGCCACCTTCTCAAAGAGTTTTACCTTGAATTAAAGTGGCAACCCCAATTCATCTGTTCTTATTAATCCCCCCCATATTTTCTTTGCTTTTCTAACACCCTTTCTATTTATCATACAGATAATTTTATTGCTTATCATCTGTCTTTTTCACCACTTTTTAGCCTAGATTGGAACCTCCATGTATGTAGGGACTCTATTTTTATTCCTTGCCCTATTGTCATAGAAGACACAATGACACAATGACTATACAATTCAACAAATGAATAAACTTACATGTACAAAATTTCATAGAAAATTGGACAAAAACACATTTAGAATACTAAAAAATGCTGAGCTAAGAATGCAATAGGTCTTGAGGTTGGCAATATATTAATCTATATCAGTTCATTCCTAATGATATCTGTTGATGTGTATACAGCAGATACTCAAACAAGAAAGATAATCTGCCCTGAGTGAGCTCTACTTGCAATAAAGGAATAGAGGACTCCACTTAATTGCAAAGTGATAGACTATGTTAACACCAAGACTCAGTGAAACAGGTACAGATGGGTATACTAATTACTTTTATGTTGTTGTGACAAAATACCATGACCAAGAAGAATACTTATTTTGGATAACAGTTTCAGAGAATGAAAGTCTATAATGATGGGGAAGGCCTGGCAACAGGCAGGCATAGTGGTAATTCCAGGAAGCTGTGAGCTCACATCTCAACCACACACAGGAAGTAGAGTCAGTGAGCAGGAAGTGGGATAAGGCTATAAACTATCAAATCTGCTACCAGTGATGTACTTTCTCCAGCAAGGTCCTATGTCCGAAGAGCTCCATAACCTCCCTAAACAATATCACCCTAAACATTTGGGGACCAAGTAGTCAAATACATGAACTTACTGAGGATTTTTCTCATTTAAAACATTACAATAGCAAAACACTGATGTTTTCTTAATTTTATCCCCCTGTAGTCTTCATAAGTAACAAACTGTGTGGTATGTATCAATGTCACATTATACGCTCATCACAAGTATCTTCACCTGGGGGACTTATGCATGGGTCTTTTTCTTACTGACCTGTTTGGAAAGAGAGTGGATGTAGTTATTGGATGTTCCAACAATAACTGAACCCTGCCATAGACTAAGAGTGGACAGAGTACACAAGGACCATCTTAACATCTGGCAAGTTCATGGTTTTCCCAGTAGTTCAGCATTGTGCTAATCACAATGGGAGAGAGTTTTAAAAATGCTTCTTCCAGCATGTGAAGCAGAACAGAGTATAACCCAAGATTTGGTAGCTAAATATATAGGGACTGAACCACCAACCAGAGCATTCATGGACTGGACCTATGGCCTCTACACATATGTAGCTGATTGGTAGCTTGGTCTTTATGTGAGTCTCCTAAGAATTGGAGTGGGGGATCTCTTAGACTTGGACTCTGTGGCCTGCCTTTGGAGTCCTTTCCCCTTTCCCCTAGTTGGGCTGCCTTGTCTGGCCTCAGTGGAAGAGAATGTGCAAGTCTAACTTGATGTGCTGGGGAGGGTTGGTATGGGGTGATGAGATGGGAGGGTGAGAGGGGCTCACCTTCTCTGAGAGAAGAGGTGAAGGGGGAGAGGGAGAAGAGGGCGGGAGTGTGGGACTTGGAGGAGAAGAGGGGGCTGCTATCAGTATGTTAAGTGAATAAATTAATGAAAAATGTAAATAAAATTAAATAAATACAGAGACATGAATCAAAATAACTGTGGATAACATCAAACATCAAAAGTACATCTCTTTCTGACAAAAAGTCTTGTTTTAATGAATCTCTAAACAGTTCTTAGTTATTGATAAGATTATTTTCCCCAACTTCTTTTTTTTTTTTTTACAAAGACTCTATTTCTGTAAACCAAAGGAAACAAGCCTTGTTTTATACTTTTTTAAGGAAAGAAAGAAAGGGGGGCAGAATGTGCTGTAAATTCTCCCTTTGTCCCTCCTGATCCAGTCTCCACCTATCTCTGCCTTTCTCTGTGCCACAGGAAGCCTAGCCTGGACCCCTTGACCTCTGGGGACTAGGTGAATGGCAGATCAAAGAGTGGAAGGAATGAGAGGGCAGGGTACTCTTTTTGCTGGTTCTTTTGCAGTTCATAAGTGCTTCAAGTCCCCGACATAAACAGCTCTCACATAGTGGTCCACATCCCCCTCTTTACTCCTATGGGCACAATGGTCCTCTCACCATGGTTCTTCTGGCTGCTTCACAATCTTCTCTTGAGTC
The DNA here is from genome assembly GCA_907164525.1 of Lophiomys imhausi. Lineage (NCBI taxonomy): Eukaryota > Metazoa > Chordata > Mammalia > Rodentia > Muridae > Lophiomys > Lophiomys imhausi. The sequence continues at coordinate 5,258,917 of CAJQZJ010033863.1, read as the reverse complement.
TCTCATACTTATCATGGTGAATGGCTTCTTTATGAAACCCATCCCATTCTGGGCATCCAACCATGGTTCCCAGATGCTGGATGGAGAAAGAATTCATGTGCCAATGCAACAATACACTCAGAAGGAAATACAGTGCTACAGCTGCCTCTTCTCCCATTGGAGTGGTCAGAATGGTGAAGGGCACTGAAGGAGAGCACCATCCATTCTGAATCAGGCTGAGCTTGCTCACTCATGTCAGCACTTGGGGTTGTAATCTAGATTTCTTCTCTTTGTGGGATGACCCCATTCTAACCTCAAGGTTACCCAGAGTATTTTAGGAATGCAGAAAAATGATCAGTGTGAGTAAAATAAGATGATGTCACCTCAGGGGAAAAAAATCTCCACCTTCCATTCACCTCTGAGATGTCACCGCAGAAAGGCTGTATTCTTGAATTTCAACTTCCAGCGTGAAGACTGCAAACAACAAACGACCAGGATTAACTCCCTGTACCAGTCTGAGGCATTTCCCAGGATGGCAGGTGTCACAATATTAATCCAAACATCAGATTGCATTAAATTCTTTGGGAAACTACCAAGTACTTGGCTTTTCCATTCAGCTGCTTAATTGGGTATTCTGTAGACATAGTTCAAGGAAATCATATTCCCTAATTAATGACTTGGCATTCTATGACTCTACTGATGAATACAGATCTGAAATCATCATGCTGTGGAGTCCTGAGAGGACAGTGACCAATGCAGCCCTGGCCTCAGCACCAGGAAGCCCTAGGATGGATGGACCAGGGCACGTGGGGACATGATATCTCTCAATGTATGCCTCTAGGAAATGAACGTTTTTAAAGGCAGAATTTCTTGTTCGTTAATTAGGGTGGTAGTCACTCCATAATAAATGCCAGTAGGCTTATAATTTAGACAAGAGAGATGTTTCTGGCCAGATCCTATCTCTCCATAGGTAAGAAAACTATGAAAGTTAAAATGACTTCAAGTGGATGTGGGTGGATTTTAAGCATTGGGACATACAGCATTTGGGGCAATTTCTCCTGTTTTAGTGAAGAAAAAAGACAGTCAAGTTCTCTCACGGATATCCATTTATAGCCTCCCATCTACCACAAAAGATGGTCTGCAGACCTCAAATGACTGAAATTAGAGGAATATTTAATGGCTTAGGAAGAACATTTTTCATTCTGAAGTATTCTAAGGTCACATCACCATGGCCAGCTCCCAGGTTCCACGCTAATGTCTCTGAACTCTTGTTCTACTCCAGGCATTATGATAAGAGCTTTCTGTGTGTGGCCTGGTTTATCTCTCAGTGACCTAGGCAGACACTCTTCTGGTTTATAACACTCTGGGAAATCAATATTATTAATTTAGTATATTTTTAAATGCTAATGATGGTGTTGATAGTAATATCATCTAAATGTCTTGAAGGAGCAGCCAGAAATTATTTAAATGAAGCAGGGTTTTAAGGGAACAGTTCTGCAGCCATCTTTGCAAACAAAGGGGTAACACTTCATTAACCTCATGGGTGTAATTTCTAGCACTTCTGTGACAGAAGGTGATGTACACTGTGTAAATTATAGCCAAGCTCCTTTATCCCCTATTCACCTTCTGGTGCACCAACTGGGTATGAGATTCATAGTGAAGGCATCACAAGCAGCAGGCTGAAGACAAGCAGGCTTTATGGCACAAAGTGGTCTGAATGTCCAGAGACCTTCATGTCATGTCCACATGGCCTGATTTCATTGGCTCTGGTTGTATTTAATAAAATCTCAAATAAAAACAATGTGATAAACTCTGCCAGAAAGAACTCAAGGCTAAATGTCTTGGTCCTAGGAAAACACTACACTTTCAAGCTAGTCTATCCCAAAGCTTATGTGTCACTGAGTCCCTTGCACTGTAACCCCATTTATCACATATACACTTAAACTCTACTCTGGGTCATTCTGCTTATAAAGCTCTATGCTCAATATTATAAAAGATTAAAGAATAAAGAGGATTGTGTTTATCCTCAAAGGAGAACTTGTTCACTCAAAGTGGGCTCCTTTTTGCCCACGTCTGTTTTCTTTCATCTGCTCTACTGACAAGGAGAGCTAATCCCAGCAAGCTTAGGGAAGAGCTTAACACAGTCACAGTTTGCTGTGTTCTGTGAGCTTAAGGCTGCCGAGTGCAGGTGACGTGTGGATGACATCTCCTGATTGTTCCCAGTAGACACAATGAATTCAGAAGAATACACAGGAATAGCAACAAAAATTGCCACACTATGAGCATATCTCACAGAACTGGTAAAGTCCAGGCTTCCTTCAGGAGCAATTCCAGATCACTGAGAGTCAAAAATACCCGAGAAGGAAATGCCAAGGTAGGGTGATTGGGAAGACCACTAGGAACGTGCCATCTTGAATGAGCTCACATCACGTGAGCTAAACTGAAATAACCTGAGCTCTGAAAGAACAATGGTGATAATGGATTTTTAGGGGAGGTAGGGGGAGAAAGGGTAATAAGAAAGACTCCATGATCTATAGTGATACTAAAAGGTGAAAGGTCTACAGAGCAGAATACCAGCTAATGAAGAACTGACGGAATAGGGAAACCACTGTTTACACTGAAGTAATAATTGATTTAGGTGAGGATGAGCCAAGGGTACTAAACCATAGGACAAATGGTCACTGGAAAGCAGGATAGTCAGACACAGAAAAGTAACCATACTGTAACAATACCCTAACCAAGTGACCAAGCTGGCAGGAGACCCTGATGACATTCAACCCTAATGGGACATCTATCTATCTTGCTTTCTTTCATTTATTTGTTATTTATTTATTTTCATTTCTTCAAGTTACATCTCAATCACAATCCCCTCCCTACTCTCCCCTCTGTCCCACCCTTCCACCCTCTTCTCCCTCACAACCCCCCATCTGCTATCTTTTTTTTCAAGTTTAATATATATCTTTTTCCCCCCAGCAGCTCCCTCTTTCAGTCCAACAAATGGCTCTTTCTCTTATAACAACAAATACAATACAAAACAACAAAAATAATTAGGCCACAATCATGAGAATTATAAGGCTTAGCATACATTCCCAATGTCGAGTCCATATGTATTTGGCGACTGACTTTAACATTTTACTATGAAACCATCTCCATGAGTTTAAAGATCTACATCCAACTCAGCTTCTATCCCAACTTGCATCTCCATTTTAAAAAATCTTCTTAGAACCAGAACACACTCTTAATTCCTAAACAACTCAAAATTTAGCTATGAGACTATAGCTATCTAGTCTTCAACCACATCAGAGACCTGAGAAGGATAAATATATCTGATTATACAGGAAATGCAGGGCCAGCAGCTCCCAAAACTAAGAAATGACATATTTCTTACAAAAATGTTCAACCTACAATAAATCAGGGAAATGCCTTGAGACAGTCAGAGCTTGGAATTCTACTCATCAACAGGCCTGCATCTGCCAAAACATCAGTAGTGTGAAAGAAGAGTAAACAGTGTGCTATTCCAACATGTAACAAAACAGTGTGGAAACTGTGACTGGATTCTGCCCTGAAAACACATCTAAGAAAGGGTTTGTGAGATAATGGGAGGAATATCAACAGAATATACTTCAGATATTATTGAAATTAACTTTGACCAGAAAACAGAACTGCATTTATTTAACACATTGTAAATTTACCCTTGGCATATACTTTTAATTGCTACAAACACATTTAAATGCAGCCAATCTCTTATGATCCTAAGGAGTTAGATCATCTTAGCTGATCTGTATTGATTTCCAAGCCCACAAGTACAGTAGCTATTAAACTTCTAAGTTTTTCCAAGAATATCATTGTGTAAAGTGAGTTTCTTCAAATGTCTTTTCTCTTTTCACTTATTTTCTGATTATTTCTGCTTTTTGCTTCCTCAGTGCCAATGATGGTGCTCAGTATATAGTCAGTGCCCACTTGACAAGTTAGATATTATTCCTCCTGTTTTCAACACTCAGATCTCAAGTTCATATGGAACTGATATTTGTTTTTGAAAATTCAAGATAACCATCCCCTTTCTTTAGGGTGATAATGCCAATAGTTAGGAACATTCCTAGGAGATCAGGCTATTAATTATTAAAGTATCAGTGGCTATGCCACTGAGGAAAGTGGCTGCCAGTCCCCCAGACACCATTAATTGTCACTAGTTCCTTAGGGAAAGGTGTGGCCTCATAACCCCTTCCTGTGTCCATTAAAAAATGCTGACCAGTCTAGTCATGTGCAGGTAGCCACAGCTACAGGGAGTTCATGAGCACATTGGCTGTCGTGTCAGAAGATACTGTTCACAGGGCTCCACCTGAGCCTCTGGCTCCTCTCTGCTTGCCACCCCCTCTTCTACAATGTTTCCTGAGCTCTAATAGAACTGTATGATATAGAAGTCCCATACAGGGCCAGAGATTCCACAGTCACTTGCTGGGAGCTGAGTAAAATTATGATATTTTCATACATTGCTATGTACTTGCTCATATGTTCAAATGTTTGTAAGCCAAGATTCATAATGTCTATCATCAATGTATTTTCAAATATATTTAAATACGGAACATGACATCTATCTGCAATATACTTTCAAATATTCTTAAATATATATGATATACACATACTGACATGTAGAATAAACATACATGTTTCATCATACACTTGTATATATAGTAATAATATGTGATATAATGTAGCACTCATGTATATGTAACACATAGTATGGATACAGAGAGATTTAGGAAATGTGATAACCCCTGTATATGATGCTCACATTAAGGCAGAAATATACTCTATCAAAAAGGTCAAAAAAGGTCAGACCACTCAAGGCACAATGACCACAGCATGAATCAGTAATGGACATCTGTCCCAGAAAAATGAGAATGCTCAAACCCAAGAGCTCCAGAATATCAGCTCAGCAACGATTTCCCAAATGAAGTAGAAATAATCTTTTAAGTTCCACTTAGGTATCCCCTCATGTTAATTTCATAACTCGACCTTTATGATGTTAGTAAATTACCATATTTTGATGGCAACAGAAAAGCATGCCGCATACACACCACTTCTCTGAACGGCGAAGCTTGGTCCTGTCTGTGCTAACAGAAACAAAGCCACAAGATGCTGCCATCCAGGACTCAGGACATCAGTATTCCTTTGGCCCAGCTTTTATGGAAGCACATTTTCCTCCAGAAGCAGCCTTGACTTCCAACAAATTTTAAACAGACATAATTATAGGTGAGTAAGCTGCATGGGCCCAGTTTTGATCTTTGCTGCAGCAATGCAAAAGAGAAGCTGGTCCAGAACTCTCATGGAACTCCATAAGGGCTCTGGTGAGTTTGCTGTAGTGCAGGAAGAAGCTTATGCATGGGAGGTGTGAGTATCCCATAACCCCAAAGTCAATAGGGTACAGGTTGCTGTTATACACCAGTGGACTTGCCACTTGTTCAAATACTGACCAAGTCTGTATCGTTCAGCAAATAGCTTCCCTCTAACTGTGGCCCCCACTACTTCCTACTTTGCTTGCCTGCTCTGACGGTCCACCCCATCACCACCTCCCCGTGACTCCCGCCACACCTTGCTCCCTTCAACCTAGGACAGTTGCAATTTATGAATGCTTATGCTCTGTTGTGGCCGAATACTTTAAACAGCACTATGCCTTCCAGAACTTCCCTGCTCCTCAGGGCAAGGATGCTGTTTATCTTGGCACCCCTACATGTCTCCCAGAGCCATGCATGCAGCGGGAACTAGCAAGTGTATCTGAAAGAATCTACTGATGAATGAGAGGATATGTGTGTGTGCTGTGACAGGGCTGTACACAAGTATGAGTGAGCACAGGAAGTGAAAAGTAGAGCCCAAACTGCACCATAGAGCACAAAGCCACACCCAAGTTTCAAGGCCAGGGCCTTAGAACAGCAAGATACCAGAGGCTCTGGTTTATTCTGTTGGAAAATATACATACCTTCTCTCTCTCTCTCTCTCTCTCTCTCTCTCTCTCTCTCTGTGTGTGTGTGTGTGTGTGTGTGTGTGTGTGTATGTGTGTGTGTGTGTGTGTGTGTGTGTGCATGTGTGAGCTCATGTGGGTGTAAGCCTGAGGTCAATGCTGGGTGTCTTCCTCAATCTCTCTGTCTTATTTGTTCATGGATTTAGAGACAGAGCCTCACATGGAACCTGGAATTCACAGACTAAGCTAGACTGGCTGGCCAGCAAGCTTCAGAGATCCTTTTAACTGCCTCTCTCCCCTGCGGTTACAGACATGTACTGCGCTATACCTGGCTTTTTATGTGGGAGCTGGAAATATAAATTGAGGTCCTTATGCTTATGAGGCAAGTACCTTATTAACAGAGCCATTTCTCTAGGGCTAGGACACACTTTTAAGAAACACACACACACACACACACACACATACACGCATACAAGGGAGTAAAGAATTGACCTATTCAGACTAATGTTCTCCCCTACATGTTCATGTTCATGAGACAGGACAATCCGTGGTTCTGTGAGATTCATTTTGTTGTTGCTCCTACTTCCCCAAATGAAATTGAGTCTCATCTTCAAAATTAGTTGTAATGACCAGGGAAGGAAGTGACAGTATGAGGCTAATAGTCTAACAAACCCAAAGGAGCAGATAACCAACCTGACATATGTTATGGGGAGGTTCCTATACCCCTAAGACCAGATCCCTCCCTCTGAGGTCTGGACAGTGTCTAAAAAGGGGGAATAAACTACTGGAGTAATGGAGTGAAATCTGCCTTGTCTAAGGGAGAAAGGAACTCAACATTTAGACAGGGGCAGTCATTCTGCATGAAGCTAGACAGAATACTTTGCTCCCCTTGCAGGTAGGTTCTTACAGGTGAACGGCTCTAGAGTAGGGTTCTGGAATATGGACACGACTAGCCTATTTGTTAGCCTATGTCTGTTAGATCGGCCAACAGGTTAGACCAGAAGGGCATCCTTTCAGCTTTCTGCTCTTTTCTCACCTAGTCACCTGTCTGGGGTACACATTTGTGACTCCTTTCCACACACCTGTCCATTCACCTGTGGAAGCCCATGAGAGACTGGTGCTTCCAGAGGGAGCTGGGGAGGGGAGGGGGCTCCAAGTAGAGAGAGACCAATTCTCCTATTCTTTTTTTTTACATTTATTTATTAATTCAAGTTACATATATCCATCACAGCCCCTCCCTTCTCCCCTCCCAGTTCCATCCTCCCACCTTCTTCTCCTGCTCCCTCCTATCCTTCTCCTCAGGTGAACCCTTTCAGTTCATCGGTCACATGAGGGCTAATAGCTTCCTCTTGCTCTGGGGCCTGACATGTCAGCCCATCTAGGGTAAGATGTCCCACTAACAGGCAACAGAGTCTATGACTGAGACCACTCCCCCATACTTGTTAAGGGATCTGTATGAAGACCAAGTTGCCTATCATCTATATTTGTATGGGGGGGTTCTAGACCTAGTCTAAGTTTTTATCTTCTTTTTTGTTGTTGTTGTTGTAGTTTAGTGTTTCATTCTCTGTAAGCCTCTAGGGGCCTAGGTTAGTTGGTTCTGTTGCTCTTCCTGTGTTAATCTTGACCTCCCACCCCCAGGTCTCTCTATTCCTCCTCCCTTTCTTATATAGAATTCCCAGAGCTCCACCTAATGTTTGACTGTGTGTCTCAGCATCTGTTTTGATCTGCTGCTAGGTGGAATTTCTCATAGGATAGTTATGCTAGGTTCCTGTTCCTTTGAGTCTGTTGATTGTAGTATAGTTATCCTGTACTATATGGCTAAAATCCAGTTATAAGTGAATACATGACATGTGTATCTTTCTGAGTCTGAGTTAGCTCACTGAGGATGAGCTTTTCTAGTTCCATCCATATGGTTAAAAATTGCATGACTTCCTTGTTTCTGATAGCTGAGTAGTATACCATTGTGCAAAGTACCACAGTTTCTTTTATCCATTCTTAGGTTGAAGGGTATCTGGGTTGTTTCCAATTTTTAGCTATTACTAGTAAAGCTGCTATGAACATTGTTGAGCTGATGTCCTTGTGGTTTGGTAGAGAATCTTTTGGATATATGCCCAGGAGCGGTATGGCTGACTCTTGAGGTAGAACTATTTCCAGTTTTCTGAGATAAATCAGCACATTGATTTCCAAAGTGGTTGCACAAGTTTTCACTCTCATCAGCAATGGAGGAGTGCTCCCCTTTCTCCACAACCTCGCCAGCATGTGATGTCACTTGAGTTTTTGATCTTAGCCATTCTGGTGGGTGTGAGATGGAATCTCATAGTGGTTTTGAGTTGCATTTGAGTTCCCTGATGACTACGGATGTTGAGAATTTCTTCAAGTGTCTCTTATTCTTGATTTCACATCTGCTGGTAATAGCAGCAGACCTACCTTGGGAAACAGGCACTAAAAGAACTAATTTAGTACTTCTGGAAAATTTGCAAACATCTGTGCTGGAGATGAAGATACAACATGGCTTCAGCAGTCAAAGTACCTATGTTTCTCCAGGCACCGGTCTTTCCCTGATGACTTCTGTTCATCACAGTTAATTCCTCCCACCCTTGCCTACCTGCAAAGATAGTACAATGGAATGTCTTGACTTCAGATCCACTGAACAGACCCTGGGATAAATATTTAGTGCAAGTATATTGTTCAAACGTGGTGCGGGCCAGAAGGGATTAAGATAGGGGAAAGTCAATCAATAAAACATGCTATACAGCAGGTTACAACCAGGGGAGACTGAAACCTAATTTTACTGAAGGACTCTAGGGGTTGATGTAGCCTCACATATGAGACTTCCCTACCCAGGGAGAGGGGCCACTTCCTGGGGAGTATCACAGGGGCTGCTATGGCAACATAGAGAGATAAGTCGACTCCAACCTCCAAAGATAGCCTTTTAGTGGAGGAATACAAGTGGGAGTAGGTAGTACCTGTCCAGAATGCACTGAAGAGGTAAGGACAAGGAGCCATAGGCAAGACAGGGCCAGTGTCTGCTACCCCATGCCCCAGAATGCAGCTGTTAATGAATCAACCGACAGGATGCAGACCACCTTTTAAACAAAAAGCATTACACTTCTCAGGATAAGGGAATCCAAAGCATGCACATTCAACCAACAAAGTAGTTCAATATGAGCAAGGAGGGTATTGGTAGGGAACCAAAGATACCTCTCAAAGGAGTCTAGACCTGTCTACAGTTCAAAGGAGGGAGGGTGTGAATATTGGCCACCTTCCTTGTCAACTGTCTAAAGGAGCTTCTCAAAGCAAGACTGGCATGCAGTTGGAGACCCAAATTTGTCTGACCATTTAGGAGTCAGGAGGAGGCCTTGTATGGGTGGCTGACAAGTCATGTTATAGCTGTTTTTGCCTTTAGCTCTCCTTTCCCTTTGCCTCCTTTCTGTGGATGCAGCAGGTTGTCAGGGAGACATTATGGGAAGCAGGGAAGAAATGAAAGAATCATTTACCAATGGAGGAGAGATGGAGGCCAGAGGGTCCTGATACCCATGAGTGGGCACATCAACCCAGCAGTAATTCACAGACATCAAGGAAACTCAGTTAAGTAAAAACTGCAAACACAATATGCACCAATAAAAGTCAGAAATTTGGGGACAATTGAAGTCTACCTACTCAGCAAAGGCCCTTGCATTGTTCTTATCCCTTCCTCTACAGGTGCTACCTCAGTTCAGGTGAACTTCCTCCACCTGTGGTCACCCTGGCCTCTATTCTCCCATCTTCTATCTGGGGGCTGAGGGGTGGACGACAAAATGACTTTGCTTCTGGCTGATTTATTGCTCCCCTGTTCAGAACTTAATCCCAGAATTTTTGAACTGCCAGACAGTTTCAAAATTGCATTTTTTTCATTTGACTGATTTATGAGCCATAGCTAAGATGAAATAGAAAACCCCATTCCTATCAAATGCACCACTGCACCGGGTCCTGTGAGGAGCAGCCACTGACATGTTGCAGCCCGGTGACCCAAGGTGACGGTAGGCCAGCTACCTTCTTCCCATTCCATGTCAAACCTGTGGACCTGCTTGACTTTTCTGTCATCCTACATTGATGACATGCGTAGGAACTGTGGTCTTGTCTTTCCCAGAAAACCCCTCCACTATCACCATTGCTTTCTTAGTCTTTTTTTTTTTCTCTTTTGGTTGAGTAATTGTGAACTGGCTATAGTTCTGAGCCTCCAGCAAGGTGACAACAATCCCCCTCCAGGAATGAGGAAATGAAAGAGCATTATGGATGGAAGAAATGAAGTGAATGAATGAATAAATGAATGAATGAATATGATGATCACCAGTCTGGCTGTTCTTGAAAACATACAAGGCACATAGAGTCCAATACTACAAAATCGCCATGACTTCTGCTACACCCTCACATTGTCAGAAGTTTCCATGATCCCATAGTTTGAAGGATCTGTCTTCAGATATAACTCAGTGTAGGACTACAATGCTAAAATCCAGGCCTAAGTATGGTTTCTCTCTAGAACAGTTCATTCCTATTTGGTGCTGAGTGAAGAAAAAAAAAACGAACCTCCTCCTAAACATGTAAGTGACTGTGTAGGCCTCAGCTCTAAGCATGCCACAGAAACCCCCTGTGGGGGTACAGCATGGCTCTCTTTCCATTTCCATTTCAACACTCCTAATCTGGTGAAAAAGATCAAATAACCCTCCCTGTTAGGGAGAAAACTGACATGTGGGAAATTCAGGAACAGGTATGTGAACCAGGATAAGTAGGTCTGAGGACAGCAATGCCAAGGACCCTTTCTTTGTGAAGGTAGCAAATCGGAACAGATGGCCTCCAAGAGCTGGGACAGAAGGAGGGAAGTCCCAGAAGTAGAGATTTGATTGTCATCCTGCTGGCTCAGAGAACTGTTAAGATCAAAGCAGATTTCTTTTCAGCACTTTACTCTGAGGTTGTCTTTGCTGGAATGCCAAGACAGGCAGTTAGTGTTTGCAGATGACAGGGTGCAACACCCGCCTATGTGTTGCAGACATCACGGGTAAATCCCACATCTGACACTTCATGCCTCCAGCCTGAAATCAGTAACCCGTGTCCAGACATATCAGCAGGCCAAGGCCTGGTAGACACCAAGGTGTGCTATGACAAGCTATTGCTGACTCTCCTCCCGGAAGACTGTGAGGCCAGGCAGCATGCCTAGGAGGCAGGGATTCCAGGAGGACTGCACAGCCAGGAACCTTCCTCCTCGGCATGTCCTTTCTATCTAGCAGCATGGAAAGTTTCACTGCTGAGTGAGCTTACTCAAGTGTCTAGAACCACAGGGAAGATTTTAGGAGAGAAATAGATGCTTTAGGCCAATGGTATTTTTAATGCATACTTCATCCAAAACTATTGTTCCAAAGAAGCAGGTCTGCAGGCCACAGATCTTATAGCAAAGCCACAGAGGAGCCTGGAGACAGACTGCCCAAAGGAAAAATCTTTTATTCTCCACCAGCAAGGAGCACCTAGGTGCTATACACACGTGAGCTGAGTAAGTGACCAGAATGGCTGGCCTATGGACACATCAGGGAGTATATATAGGATGCCCCCCCCCCCATTCCTGTAGCTGAAGGTCTATAGTTTAGCCCCTATGGGTGGCACTGTTGTCGCTTGGCCTGGGCTTGGAAACAGATCACCCCAGTTGGGGCAGGCAGAGTACCACTAGTTTCAAAAACCCCTAAAGGGTTAAACTGGTCAGTGTGGCACTTCCCTGGCACTGGATGGAAAGAGGAAGAAGAAAAGGTCAAGCACAAGAAAAACATGTCATCACAGCTCATCGAGCCTCCTCTGAAACAGGAAGTTGTTACCTGTGTGTTCGAGATAAGCAGCAGAATACTGAAGCTGCACATGCTCTGTGCTGCGGAGTCTTGGCTACATCCTAAAATCTGACTTGCTGAAAACTAACAAAGCAAAACAAAAGACTGAGGAGAAGCAAGATCAAGCCTTGCAACTGAAATGGCGCAGCATGAGGCTGGATCCTGGATTTGGTTGTTGCTGCTTTTGTTGCTGTTGCTTCAGTGTTGCTTAGGTATAGAGTCCCTGGTAATTAAAAGGGAGGAACCAGCCACTCACCCTCTGCCCTCTTTAGGACACTCTGATTTTATTCTGCCTCTGAGAGGATGTGCAGCACCCAGAATACTCTGTTCCACTCTATCTTGCCTTTCCACAAAGAAAAGGTCGTAGAAAGATAACCAAAAAGGGGGAGAAAATGAAAGCGTTGAGGGGCATTCCTGTGTATCTTCATTCCATGGGTCCTGACCCTGCTTGTACAAAGGACAGTAAACGAGGGGACAGTGAATAAGAGTGACCTACCTATGTGCTTATGAGACATCAGTCCAGGCAACTTAAGAAGCCAGGCCATGCTGGAGTCCCCTCTGACCATAAAAAATTCACAGTTCTACTACACGGGCTCTAGTCGTTCAGTGGAGCTCTGAGCCCTCAAGACTGCAAGAGTATAATGGCAATCCCCAAGTTTTACTCAGAGCCAAAATAAAATTCACAACCTGTGCTAGCTAGTTTCATGTCATCTTCACATAGGCTAGAGTCATTTAGAAGAACAGAACCTTTTTTTTAATGTTTATTACTTCAAGTTACACCTCCATCACAATCCCCACATTCCACCCCTCCACCTCCATCACAATCCCCACATTCCACCCCTCCTGGTGCCACTCTCTCACCCTCTACTGCTTCTCCCACCTATCTTATTCCTCCAGTGTGGGGTACCCCTACAAATCAGCCCCCTTCAGTTCAGCAGTCATATGAGGGCTAAGAGCTTCTTTTTGCACTGGAGGCCTACAGGACAGCTCCACTAGGGCAAAGTGTCCCACTAACAGGTAACAAAATTTATGTTCCTGTTCCTTTTGGGCTGTTGGTTGTAGGATAGTTTTTAGCCTGTACTACATGGCTAAAAACCAGTTATAAGTGAATACATGCCATGTGCATCTTTCTGGGTCAGGGGTAGCTCACTCAGGAAGAGCATTTTTACTTCCATCCATTTGGCTGCAAATTGCATGATTTCCTTTGTTCTGATAGCTTAGTAGTATTCTATTATGTAAATATACCACATTTTTTTTTATCCATTAGTCAGTTGAGGGAGATCTTGGTTGTTTCCAGTTTCTAGCTATTACAAATAAAACTGCTATGGACATAGATGAGGTTATGTCCTTGTGGTTTGTTGAGGAACCGTTTGGATGTATACCCAGACGTGGTATGTCTGGGTCTTGAGGTAGAGCTATTCCAAGTTTTCTAAGATATTGCTAGGCCAATTTCCATAGTGGTTGTACAAGTTTGCACTCCCACCAGCAATGGAGGAGTGTTCCCCTTTCTTCACAACCTCACCAGCATGTGCTGCCATTTGAGTTTTTGATCTTAGTCATCCTGACAGGTGTGAGATGGAATCTCAGAGTTGTCTTGAGTTGCATTTCTCTGATTATTAAGGATGTTGAGCATTTCTTCAGGTGTCTCTTGGCCATTAGAGAGTTCTCTTTTGTGAATTCTTGGTTTAGCTCTGTTCCCCATTTTTAAATTGGATTATTTGATTTCTTGAGTTCTTTATGAATTTTGGATATTAGCCCTCTGTCAGATGTGGGGTTGGCAAAGATCTTTTCCCAATCTGGGACACACTAAACCTAATAGAAGAGAAAGTAGGGTAAAGTCTCGAACTCATTGGCACAGGTGACAACTTCCTGAACAGAACACCAATAGCTCAAGCTCTAAGACCAATAATCAATAAATGGGACTTCATGAAGTTGAAAATCTCCTATAAGGCAAAGGACACTGTCATTGGAACAATTACATATTGAGAAAAACAGAACCTTAACTGAAAAATGCCCCTGCTAATTGGACTGTGGAAAAGTTTGTGGGGCATTTCCTTGATTGATGATTGATATGGGAGAGTCTGTCTCACTGTGGGTAGTAACATCTCTGGGTTGGTAGTCCTAGATGCTATATAAAGCCAGGCCCAACAAGCCACAAGGAGCAATCCAGTTAAGCAACACTCCTCCATGGCCTCTTTTTCAGTTCCTATCTCCAGGTTCCTGCCTTGAGTTCCTGCCCTAACTTTCCTCAGTAATAGAATGTGACCTGAGAATTATAAGCTTGAATAAACCTTTTCCTCCCCAAGTTAATTTTAGTCATAGGGTCTAATCACAGCAATAGAAACTCTAAGATACAACCTGAAGGTCCTTCTCCATCTCTAGTAACACAAAGTCTGCATAAAGATATACAGAAACAAAATCACAATAACAACAAATGAAGAATAACTACAAAACCCACAAAAAAATAAAACAAAGCAGAAACCTCAAAAAACAAAAATCAAGCTCCCAGGTGTTGTATAAGTTTTCACACTTGCACATTCAGTGACTGTAAGCTGTGCTTCACTGGTGCTTTGTAATGCATGCAAACATGTAAGTTTGTGTATGTGTGTGGGTGTATGTACATGTTTGTGTGGGGATGTACATGTGTGTGCATACACAGGTATGCATATGGTATATGTGTATGTGTGTGTGCATACACATGTATGTATATGTGTATATGTGTGTATGTGTTTGTGTGTGGGTGTACATATGTGTGCACACACATGTATGTGTATGGTGTGTGTGTGCATATACATGTATGTGCACTTTGTATCTAAGTGTGTGTGCATACACATGTATGTAAGGGTACTCTACCTTATACAGGATTTGTGCGGACCAGAGGTAAACACTGAGACCTTTCATCACTTCTTTACCTTATTTTTTTAAGACAGGGCCTCTTTTGGAAGTAGAAGTTCACTCTTTTGGCTAGACTGACTGGCCTGCGAGCCTGGGATCTGTAGTCTCTAACCTCCAGTGTTGGGATTATGGATTTGTGCTGCTGTGCCTGAGTCCTGGGAAACTGAACTCACATCCTCATGTCACCCTACACCCTAACCCAGAAGGAGTTTAATTTTATGCTCTGTCTGGTTTGATTTGGTTTTTTTTTTAGGACAAGTGTATATACTTAAATGACTCAGCCAATTTAAAACTAACCATATAAATGTAAAATCTAAAGACATTAAACGGTTCCAAACTTCTATTTAACTAGGACTCTGAGCAGTTTTTAGAGTTCCCCTTTCTACCTGTTCTGACTCTGGGTGACCTATAGATAATTCCTGGCACACTTATATGGCACACACACACACACACACACACACACACACACACACTTTTGAGACAGGATCACACTATGTAGCCTTGACTGGCCTGGAAGTCACTATGTAGACCATGTTGGCCATGAACTCCTAGAGACTGGCCTGTACCTGCATCCTGGGTGCTAAGACCAAAGATGTGCTCTATTACCCTGGACTGTTTATGACCTTTCTTATAAACATAAATGAAGCCTTTTGGTAAGGTGAAACCAGAGCTCTGTGTTTTGCACTCCTAAGGAACATTCTAAGACAGTGATATAGCAGAGGCATGCCCACTGCAACTTAAAAAATCACATTAACACATTAAGAAACCCAGCAAGGGCAATTTTGATCTACAGGAAAATATCCTATTCCAAGAGTCACTATTACATGTTCACTTCCGTTCACTACTCCAAGGTTTCAAAAATGAGTTTGAGGGCTAGGGAGACAGTTCAGGAACTAAAGTGCTTGCCTTGCAAACAGAAGAGCAAGAGTTCTGTCACCAGAACCTAAGTCAAAAAATAAAAGTAAAACAGTTTTCTAGCAACCATGTGAGTCTGCCAGGCTCCACACCTTCCTAAGGAGCTAATGATTTTCAATGGTTTCTGGAGGCAGGGTGTTATTTCCTCTAAAACTATAACCACTGAGGGACTAAGTGGTTGGAGGAGGGGTTCAGAAGGAAGGGAAGGGGATGCCACAGAAATGGGGTGAATATAAGCACAATACATTGTATATATGTATGGAAAAAAGCAGCGAGAGATAGCATATGCTTACAATCCTATTAGGGAGGTAGGTCAGAGTCCCTGAGGCTCACTGTCCAGCTTGGCAAGTTCCTGGACAGTGAGAGATTTTGTCTCAGAGAAAGTAAGAAGGTGGAAACATATGAGGGAGAGCATCTAAGGTTGTCTCTGTCCTCTACACTTGAATGCACACCTGCAAATACATGTGCACTTGCACTTACATAACACACGCACATGTCAAAACAGAGAATGAACGTGAAGGTGAGCAGAAATTACATAGCACTTGTGACAGAGGAACAAGACAGAATACATAGGGAAAAAACACCCCCCAATATGGTGGAGAGACACGGGCTACCATGCTATTACATGAGCCCTGGATTATATACATAAAATGGTAAGGTGTTTGTAGTGGTGCTTCATTTGTGCAATCCTTTTGAGAGATAGGTTTTAATGAGTGCAGGAAGCAAAATGAATTCTTTGCAGATGTAAGGTGAAAGAAAAAAGTCACATACATGTGCACGCACGCGCACACACACACACTATCCTGACTTATGGCATCCACCCCTTCAGAAAAGGACCATTTTTCTCCCAGGGGAGCACTAAATTAACTGTTTTCCTTTGAAGATTCTTGCCAACTAAAAATGCCCTTCCACAGGCAGCCTTTCTTTCCTCCACACCTTGTATCCATCCTCCCCTGGGCTCCAGCCAAGCTCAGCATGGAAACCTCCAGGAGAAGTGACTATTTCTCTCCATGGCTTCTTAGCATGTGGTTGCTGAGGCGAGGCTCTCCCATCTTCATGCCTCCTTACATGGGGAAGAGTGCCTGGCCCCCAATAAACCTCAGGGAACATGGCTGTTGAGTACATCAAGCTGTGGGCTTATTGCCCCATCCCGATTTCCTGTATGTAGCCTTGAAAGGATCCACCGTGCAAGGGCAACCTCTGAGCATACTCTGTTGGCTGAAATGGCCCACTGCAAATGTGGAATTCTGCATCTGGGACCTTTGAATATATGCTTTAGGTTCATGCAGTAAAACTTCATTTATCCGAGCTCAAAGTAATACATATACATAAGCAAACAAAACTGAAGCTCTAATGACTCCAAACTGCCCATCTCAGAAGGGAACAGGGAAGGAAACAAAGGCACGTTGAGTCAACAGAAGGAAGGGGAAACAGAAGCTTTCAAGAAGAATCCAGGTAGTCCAAAAAGAAGAGAGCATGACCATACACAACATCTGGAAAGCGTGAGTCAAGAGCCAGTCGTGGAGCTGAGCAGAGACAGCTACACTGGACTCTATTTCTGCTCCTTCCACCTGAGCCACTGCAGCATAGACAAGAGCTGTCTCCAGTCAAGGCTTCATGGGTTGCAGACACCCAGTGTGAGAACAGTTGGTGAAGGAGTAGGTTTCATCCCCAGGTAGCCACAGGCCAGTCCTAGTGCACCCCTGACTTCACAGAGAACTATCTAGCCTGCTTATAGCCTACTCATTACTTTCCTATAGTGGGTTATTGATTTTTATTTCAGATATCATATTTATCAAAGGAAGAGAGAGTATTTAGTGAACACATTGCACCCCATAGTTTTCAACATTTGCTGTGTACATGGTCACCGGGAACTTTTTGGAACAAACTCTCAGCTTCAGTTGGCCCAGACAGAGCCTGAGCTCCTGTACAGGCAATTAGCTATGGGGCAGGATTATACTTCTACCCCTCACCCTACATTGTGAGTGGCAAGAATCTAGACTATGGTGCAAAGCCGTTACGAGGCACAGTGTGAAAGCAAGGACACGTGTGTTTGAAAAACTGAAAGTTGGGTGATCATATGCCAATACCTTCTGATGACCTAGCTGGGAAGTAGCATTGTTCTGTTCAGGCCCTTGGGGTTAGGCAGGGCTAGGACTCAAGAGGCAGGTTGGATGCTGGGCACTGAGTGTTAGTAAGAACAGTGTTCTGCTATCTTAACATTGCCTAGTTATCCAGACCTGTTTCCAGGGTCCAGAACAGTGCATAGGGCATAGGAGAGAAGCTCTGCTTTCCTGGGGTGGGGTGGGGGTATCTTTTGTCCTCCCACAAGATCTACATCTGTATGTATATGGAAAGAAGGAATGATAAAAGGCTATGTATAGCAATCTTACACAAAGAAGAATCTAGAAAAAAAAAAGCCTACTGTTCTGTGGAGGCTGCTGCTCATGCACCCTCTACAAAGAGAAGACCCCGAATGCCTAAATTGGATTATCATTTGGTAGATCTAAGTAGCTAGGATGTATAATCTGCTTTATATTTTAGGTTATTTTTTGTGTGTGATTGTTTCACCTGCATGAATGTATGTATGACACATGTGTGCCTGACATGTGCAGAGGTCAGAAAAGGGTCTCATCAGGCCACCTGGAACTAGGTTAAGGATGTTTTTGAATCACTAGGTAGGTGCTGGGAACTGAACCTCTGTCCTATGCAAGAGCAACAAATGTCAACCACTGTGCCATCTCTCCAGCCCTAGGACCTGCATTTATAAAGCACTCAGGTGCTACTGGCACTTATGGGCTAGTTGCTGGACTCAATGGAGTAGCAGAAGGCTACAGAATGATCAAGCCACCTCATTTGGCCCTTAATCCAAATTAATTAATGGGATATTCTAGTCACACTCTCAGATCAAGCACAGACCATGTGGCAGACAGACCAAAAAAAAAAAAAATCATAGCCAGGGAAACTAAGAAACTGGGTGGAGTTTTGTAGCTTGGAAGTGAGAGGAGTCAGATTTACAAGGCGTTTGCCTGTTTTCATATTTTTTGAACTACTTCTCAGGATGGATCTTTACAAGACCCGAGGCTGTAGACAATTTAAAGACAAACCTAGAAAGCAATAGAGATGACAACAACAGATCAGGGTACCCAGCAAAGGATAATATAACAGTACAGTAAATGTATCCTCAACAAAACCATGGCATCAGTGTGTGACCAGAATGTCAATCACATTTAGCATACACTGTGATTCAGAAAACATGAATGGATAGAATCTGTTTCAGAAAGATATGGATCACACGCTTATCTCTTTGTAAAGGCTGCAGGATTTGAAGAGATGCTATATTTCATTCATTCAACTATATTCAACAAACAGTCATTGAGCTCTTCCTTATATGAGAAACTACACTATCAACAGACCAACAGCAGCCACTTAAGTGGAAATGATTTCTCCATGATGCTGGATAAATGAGATGCTTAAGTCATAAAGCAGCCTCCTTAATAAAGAAATAAAGCCACTAGTGCAGCCCGCTTACTATTTCTCAGTCATGAGTTGCAAATGACATCGCTGATTTGGGGCACTTTAGTAATAGATAGTTCAATAAAGGTTTTCAGAGCGCATCAGGGAAAAAAATATCTTATGAGGCCCTGAGCCAAATACATGACAGGAGACTGGGGGCTTGTGGTGATCTATCTCTCCAGCACCTGCTCCCTGATGGCAACACAGATGTCACCTGACTCTAGCCAGTGGCTTGGGGGCTGCAAAGGCAGAGTCCAAGTTATGCTTCTGGATTTTCACAACACAATGTGCAACAAAATCAAAGTTACATGTTTTCCCCAAGGTTACAATGAAGCCAAGCTGGGTCTAAGTTGGAGCCTTCTTCTTGCAAGGATGATCTGAGCAGTAGTCACAGATGTGGGGTTGAAGGAATTGAAGGCTGCAGAGTCAGTAATATCAGTGGTGGCCAGGACATCTTTAGAAAGACCTTTCCCCAATCTGTAGGCTGCCATTCTGTTCGAATGACAGTGTCTTTTACCTTTCTGAAGCTTTTCAGTTTCATGAGGTCCCCATTTATTGATTATTGGTCTTAGATCCTGAGCTGTTGGTGTTTTGTTCAGGAAGTTGTCACCTGTGCCAATGAGTTCGAGCGTTTTTTTTTTTTTTCACTTTCTCTTCTAGTAGATTTAGTGTGACTGGCCTTATGTTAAGGTCTTTGATCCACTTGGACTTAAGTTTTGTACAAGGTGATAAGTATGGGTCTAATTTCATTCTTTTACAAGTGGACATCCAGTTGGACCAGCACCATTTGTTGAAGGTGCTGTACTTTGTCCATTGTACGGTTTTGGCTTCTTTGTCAAAAATTAGATGGCCATAGGTGTGGGGGTTCATTTCTGGGTCCTCAATTTGACTGAACTGATCCACTGGTCTGTTTCTATACCAGTACCATGCTGTTTTTACTACTACTACTGCTCTGTAGTACAGCTTGAAATCTGGGATGGTGATACCTTCAGATGTTTTTTTTATTGTACAAGATTGATTTAGCTATTCTGGGTTTTTTGTTGTCCCATATGAAATTGAGAATAGCTTTTTCCAGGTTTATAAAGAATTGTGTTGGTATTTTGATAGGGATTGCATTGATATTGTATATATTGTATACTGCTTTTGGTAGGATGGCCATTTTTATTATGTTGATTCTACCTATCCATGAGCATGGGAGATCTTTCCATCTTCTGATGGCCTCTTCAATTTCTTTCTTCAAGGGCTTGAAGTTCTTGTTGTACAGGTCCTTTACTTGCTTGGTTAGAGTTACCCCCCCAGGCATTTTATATTGTTGTGGCTATTGTGAAGGGAGTTGTTTCCACATCTAAATGCCAAGAAACCAAATAATCCAATTTAAAAATGGGGAAAAGAGCTAAACAGAGAATTCACAAAAGAGGAATTCCTAAAGGCTGAGAGACACTTGAAGAAAATGCTCAGCATCCTTAATCATCAGAGAAATACAACTCAAGACGACT
This sequence comes from Lophiomys imhausi, assembly GCA_907164525.1. Taxonomy (NCBI): domain Eukaryota; kingdom Metazoa; phylum Chordata; class Mammalia; order Rodentia; family Muridae; genus Lophiomys; species Lophiomys imhausi. The sequence goes on along the minus strand of CAJQZJ010033863.1, from coordinate 5,238,308 downwards.
CTAAGATTCCATCTCACACCTGTCAGAATGGCTAAGATCAAAAGCTCAAATGACAGCACATGCTGGTGAGGGTGTGGAGAAAGGGGAACCCTCCTCCATTGCTGGTGGGAGTGCAGGCTTGTGCAACCACTATGGAGGTCAGTCTGGCAATATCTTAGAAAACTTGGAATAGCTCTGCCTCGGGACCCAGATGTTGAGGGAAGGTCTAATATTGTTTCTGATACATTGAATTCAATGCTGAGATCTTGTTACTGCCCCTTCTAAGGCATTCTCTTGATTGGTTAATAAAAGTTGCTTATGGCCAATTAGCTGGGCAGAAAGAGTATAGGAAGGCGGGACTTCCTCAGATCAGCACAGGAACTTGGCACACACAGAGACTCTCTCTCCTTTCCACCGAGAGACACAGAAGGAGACAGTCATCTGGAGAAGTCTGGAAGGTACTCACAGCCACATGTTGGTTTGGGGTTAACTTAGAGTAGCTAATTGAGAGTCTGCCCAGCTAAGGGCTAAGTGTTAAAATATTAAAAGGTCTTGGTGTGTTTAATTATTGGGGAAAAAACTGTGGCGGCTTATAGGCCCTCAGTCCAAGCAATCCCGGGCTGTTGGATTCCCAGACTCCCCTTGAGCCCAGGCGAATCTCCCGCCACGCTGCTGGTAATTCTACCGGCCTAATATAACAAGTTATATTAATTAACAGAGTTTAGGTTATAGGTGGTGTAGGCCACCTTTGGTCCCAGGGCTCTTTCTCCAGGATAAGTTAGACAACTGGTTAAGGCACTCAGGCCAGGCTGCCTGCTCCTCTGCCAATCAGCCGGCTACTCCACCGGTTACTCTGCCGGCCTAATATTACAGTTTATACTTACTAATAACTACATTAATTAATTAATTTGCAGTTTTCAGGTGGTGCCCCATGTTGGGCGCTATAGGTAAAAAGAAAAATATGGCTAATTAAACTATTTAACCGTATTTATATTATTGTTAACTGGCTCGGTAATCTTTAAGCAGCCATTACAAATGAGTACACAGACACCATGTGGATTTTAACAAGCCTTGGCCTGAATTGTGCAATCCTAGCCCATCTAAGCTAGCTCTTAATTCTATTACCCAAATATGACCCCATATATACATATGTCCCCTTGGACTGCCATTCTCCACGATATGCCAATGTTCCTGGACATGTGGAATGAAGTTCCTTTTTCTAACCCATGGTGTGTGCCTCCTTCCTGCTGTTCCTGGCTGGAATGAATTAATCCTCTGTCTAAAGCACAGGCTTCCTGCTCTAATCCCAGGAAGTCCCACCTTTCTCTGTCTTTGCCCAATCTCAGGCCTCAGCATTTTATTTAACCAATCAGATTCAATGTAAGTAAGAGACAGCAAGCAGAACCAATTAATTAACATTTAGAATGCTTAACACTACCCCAACACCCAGCCATACCACTTCTGGGTATACATCCAAATGACTCTGTAACCGAACTTTTAAAATATTATTTAACACTTATTTATTTATTACTAAGTTCACTTATAACAAACACCAACAATTTCTTAACTATTAATCCTATAAATTCCTACAACCCCTTTAACCTATCCACTAAACCTATTGATAATCATAACAACCATTTTCATAACCTTTTAGTATGATACAGTCTCTGGGGCAGGTCCTCAGTCGTCAGGAACAGAGTCTTTGTTGTCGATTCTTTAACGCACCTAGCAGTCTTTTTTCTGGATCTCTCAGATGCAGGTTCATCAGGGTAAGTTGGTTATTGCAGTCTCACCTTAAATAAAGCTTCATGCTTTCTTCTCTGTGGGAGACCCCAGCCGTCTGCAGGCCAACTTACTTCTTTTGAATAAGGAACTCAGCTGCTCTGCCTCAGTCCTTAAAGCCAGGCACAATTTCTTTTAGGCCACTGTTCGGACAGATCAAACCCCTCTAGGCAAAAGCTGAGCCACAGGGTCCAGTCCTTGGCCTTTTGGTATCTTGCTCAGGCTTTCTTTGCTCACTGGCTTCTTTCTGCTTCAGGGAGAGAGCTGGCCATCAATGGCCAGCCCTTTTTTCAGCAGGACTCTTGGAGCTCTCTAGCATCAGGGGCCTCTTCTTCTTACTGGGCTCCATGCACTGTCCTTAAATAGGAGGAACTCTGTTTCAGTTTAATTTGGGCTCCGCCCACTTAGCATCTGAAAACAATGTCAGGCCAGATACTTTGTTTCTTCTAGTCTTGAGTCTTTCCTGTTTTTCCTGACTTCAAGCTTGTTTTTCAGTCTATTGAGTCTTTCCTGTTTTTCCTGACTTCATGCTGATAATGCTCTTCAGGCCCCGAATTAAGAGACAGTATCAGAAACTCCTATATATTTCCTAAATCTAATTTATCTAACTCCTACATGACCCCTTACCGAATCACAAGGAAGTTTCCTCATCTATATTCATAGCAGCCTTATTTGTAATAACTAGAAACTGGAAACAACCCGGATGTCCCTCAACCAAAGAATAGATTAAAAACTGTGGTACATCTACACAATGGAATATTACTCAGCTATCAGAAACAATGAAATTATGCAATTTGCAGCCAAATGGATGGAACTAGAGAAGCTCATCCTGAGTGAGCTAACCCAGACCCAGAAGGATGCACATGGCATCTATTCACTTATAGTCAGATTTTAGCCATATAGTACAGGATAACTATACTACAGTGAATGCACCAAAGGGAACATGAACATAGACTTGTTTGTTTTGTTTTCTTTTCTCTCCCTAGCACTGAGACACTTTTCCCTAGTGGTACTGCCTTATAGGCCCCCAGTTTATGAGGAGGCTGTTGACAATCATATGACTTCTGAACTGGGGCGGGAGACTATTATATAGGGACACTCCACTCCAGAGGAGTGGGATGGAAGGGATAGGGGGTAGAGGGTGGGGGGGTAGGACTGGGAAGGGTGGAAAGAGGACACTGTGATGGAGATGTAACCTGAAGCAATAAATAAATAAATTTATTTTAAAAAAAAGAAAGGCCTTTCCCTTCTACAGTAACCTTATCAATCCATTAGAAAACTCACTGCTATGAAGTCAAATACCTTTCATGTGACACATCCTCATGGAAAAAGACTCACCCTTTTCCACCCATTTCCTAAGATTCATCCCATAAGAAGGATCTCATTGTCACATAGATACTAACTCTCAATGTTGGAAAATGAAGATGACAACTAATTTTTAAGATGCCTTTGTTTCCATCAAAATCAAACACGTGAAAACATCACATACAGTTGACTCATTATCCATGCAGAATACATTGTAAGGCCACCAGTGCATGCATGAAACTACAGACAGAACCAAATCTTATGTTATCATGAGTGCCTGATGGAGATGTCATGCTGACACTCAGTTTATAACACAATTTCAAAGTTATACATTTTTGGAATTTCTCACTTGATATTCTCAGAATGTTGTCAATTACAGGTAACTGAAGCCACACATGGTGAAACCATGGCTGATGGATAACTACTATATTTCTATGATGAGTTAAGCAAGCCAGCATCTGCTTGGGCAAAATAGACGGATGGCTGGCTCTGAGGCTCTGGGTGTTTGTACTATGTGCCCTTGAGGCTTTGACTGGCTGTCTATAGTGAGATACGTCAGAGGATCTTAATCTGGACCTGGAAGCATGTGGGAGTCTTTGTCCTAGACAGGAAACATAGATTCACACCCTCCTGGATGGGCCTGTCTCCAGGCATGTTTTACAGAATCCAGGGTCCCTGAGGGGTTAATGGAGATTAATAGAAAGATGTTCCATTGGTTTGGGAGAGGAGAACATAAAGGGGATCAGACAGATCTGTCAATGTGGCTCAGAAGCTGTGAAGGTGAAGTTGCATCAGCTCTCTTGCAGGACATGATGGTCTGAGTTCCCTAAGAGGACTGAATGATAGAAGTCCCTTCCCCAAAGTTATTTCTAAACAAAACACATGTTTTGTGTCTGCCAGCCACATCTAATTTTCAGGCAGGTGTTATGAATTATTTAATTCAAGATCAGTGAATTTTAGGACAGCATCCTTCTGATAGGTAAACACAAACTGTTCTTCATCCAAGGATCTGCCTTCCACTATCCCCAACTGTTTTTCATTATGGCTGACTGGAACCATAAATGCTGTGGTTTCACGTAGGTCCTACCTACAACAGTCATTATGCTGTTCATTCATCTGTCCATCCATCCATCCATCCATTCATTCATTCACCAAATTCCTCACTGGAACCTATTCCATTCCAAGTCCTTGTCTAGGCCCTAGGCCAGAAAAAAAAAGACAGGCTACATGCTAGTCAAAGGCCCAACTATCAGTGGGCTCCCTATCTGGCTAGCTCTGCACAAAGTGTTTTACAATCAAGACATCTGTTTTTCCTAAATTTAATCCTTCTCGATGTGAGTCTTTTAATCTGTTTGGAGACATCTTTATGTGTCTTCTTTAAAAAAAAAAAAAAGAAAGAAGGAAAAGCACTCCCTTGCACACTGGCAGGAGCCTTAATGAATCGTCTAGTTCATCTGTGTATTTTACACATGCTTCAGAGGAGAGAGTCTATAAAGTATTTTGGGTACACTGGTCACTATTCAGTAGTAGGCATAATTACAAACACTATCTGATTTATTCTTTATAGTAACCTCATTGCAAAACTGGAAGACCATCGAACTGAGTCAAGGACAAGGTGATGTCAAAATCTAGTCTACAGAATGCCACATTTCTTTCAATTCTTCTCCAAGATTTTACCACAACCTACACCTCACGCCAATCAAAGCCTTCAACAGAGCAGGTAAAGTCAGACTCCAAGGAAGATTCTGAAGTCTTTTACTCCTTGGAAGTCTCAGCTATACTAAGAAGTAAGATCAGTCAAGGGTTCTCAAGAGGCACCTCATAGGTAGAGTTGCTATGCAGTGTTCCACAAGACTCAAACCATCACAGCACATAAATCAAGAGTAAGGACCATAAAGGGATCCAAGCAACCCCCAAAACAATATAGGCTAGTTCCAGTGCCTTCAGTTACCCAAAACTTGAAGGAAAAACCCTATTGCTGAAGACATCATGAACTACAAATATAAGACTTGGTGGACTTGATCTTCAACTGTTCTAGAAGCCTCCTCCCTGAGGACTAGCTCTCCTTATATCTGAATGTGATATACAAGCTGCAAAGAGAGAAAAACAATCAATAATTCGACCCTATTGTAAAACCAAGGAATCATAACAATGCCTGGTCCAACAAGCTATCTCCAATAGTGCAATAGTGGAACTTATATTTTGGGGCAAATAGCAGCTGTCTAATTGAACTTAAAAGCCCACTCATTAGGATGGAATTCATGCCTCTTACTGTAAACCTAGTCAACTACCCATGGCTGGAGAGGTGTTGGGCCATAGAGAAGAACTGACTACTGTCATTTCCCTAACCCAAATGATTCCTAGCTGTATTCTAAATAGCCATCCTTATACACATATGTAAGTGTATCTCTCAACCCTCATCAAAGAAGCCTCTTTTAGAAGCAGATAGTGAGTATTTATAGAGGTTTGCAACTGGTCAAAATGCAGAGACAAACCTTGAGGTGGCCAACCCCAACTGATACAATACATCTTGTGAGGGCAGAAATGTTGTAAAAGCTGGAGGAACAGGATGTCTGCTGCTAGATAGGAACTTCTAGACATGACGTGGAAGCTGCCCCAATGAAATCTTAACAATATGGTCATCTAACAAGATCGGCTCAATAAGACCACGAGTTGTCTTGCCAGTGTGGGTAGGGGAGATTTCACAAAGCCCACCCATTGGTGAAGGGCTAAAGGCAAACAATGACTACCAAGAGTGGGAGAATTCATTTTCTCCAGGGATGGATCCACAGATAGGCTATCCAATCTCAAGTAGTCACCCCTAAACACATGCACACAACCAACACTAAATGGATTCAGCAGGCTCTCTCTCTCTCTCTCTCTCTCTCTCTCTCTCTCTCTGTGTGTGTGTGTGTGTGTGTGTGTGTGTGTGTGTGTGGCAATAATAATTGAAGAGGAGGTAATGAATTTGACAAGGTGTCAAGGTGAAGTGGGAGGAGTTGGAGGGGTGAGAAGGAGGCATTTAAATGATGTAAATATGTATGCAAGTCTCACTAAAAGAAAAAAAAGGATGAAGAATAGGGTTCAAGGAAGATCATCACCCCGCTATAGCATGACACCCATTCTTTAACAAGTGTTGCCACGTTCCACAAATCCTTTACTCTGTAAGTAGTTTGTATACCAGCACTGCACATAGCAAACGCTAAGATATTCAAAAATAAGGTATTCAAAGATGTGAGAAGCTGAGAAAAGATTTCATGAGCAGTGCTAGAGTTTGGATCTTAACTAGCCAAAAGGCCCATATTTTACAGGGTATCAGGCCGCCATGCTACTGGGAGGTGGTCAGGCACAGTAAGACAAAGTTAGGTCATTGAAGAATGTCTTGGAATGAGATACTGAGACCCTGATCATCGTTCCTTGCTTACATTGCTTTCTAATCCCTGTGGTGAGAGTGTCCGCACCACAATTCTCTACTTCACCATAGGCTCAAAGTCACCAAAGCCAACTGATAATAGACTGAAATTTCTGAAATGATGAGATAAACATCTTCCTTCCTTCCTTTCTTTTTTTCTTAAAAAAAAAAACTTGTGTCGTATTTTATTTAGTTTTTTCTTTTCTTTTCAAGATTTAGTATTTTACGTATCTGAGTGTTCTGTCTTCATCTACATCTACAAACCAGAAGAGGGCATCAGATCACATTACATACTGTTGTGAACCACAATGTGGTTGCTGGGAATTGAACTCAGGACCTCTGGAAGAGCAACCAGTGCCCTTAACCACTGAGCCATTTCTTCACCCCCATTTTTTCTTATAAGCTGATTATTTCAGATATTTTTTCATAGTAATAGAAAATTAACTAAACCAAATAACTTTCAGAGTTTGTCAATAAAGACAATCATCTCATATTTTGTCATGGGCAAGGCTAGGCCGTAATATTCTCACTTCTCCTAGAAAGACAGAGAACACCAGGAAGGTCTGGAAATAGAATGAAAGGAAAAATGAAAACAAAACAAAACAACCAAAAACCTACTTCTGGGAAAAGAGCATAATTATATAGAAAGAAATGTGACATTTGAGAGTCACTAACTCTATGAGGCCCATGGAACCATGCTTCCTCCAGGGATGTGATAGCCCCTGGTCATGTTGATCTTCAACAGAAAGCTGCTAACAACCTACACATATCATATGTGAACAGACAATTATAGGCAGCCAACTAAAAGAGGTAATTTTAGAAGCACAACTGCTGCATTGCTTTCAAAAAAACAAACAGGGAAAAGTCAAGTCTTAAAACACAGATGGGGCCAAAATATCCTGGCCCAGATTTGCAGGGTGTAGACTATTTAAACAGCCAAGTAGTGAGCATGCCCCCAAAATAAACTCCCATCACTTCCCTCTTTCATAACCCATCTTCCCCCACACTTTCCCTTTATCTGTTTTGTTGACAGTATTTTCTCACACTCTTCTTCCCTCTTAAAATGCTGTCATTAGCTTTAAGTTGAAGGATTTTCATTTTCATTTTCTTCCAAGAACAGAAAAGAAAGGGCAAGAATCAATGGCTCAGAACCTCACTGTCTCATTTTTTAGCCCACCAACTGCCTTCTTTGGGTACATTGGTTACATGGACCATTTAGGGCAGCTAGATGACAGAGAAGAGTAGGAGGATTATGGTAGGAAGGTTCTTAGCGAATGATTGGGGTTTCTGTCTACTATGTCACAAAAACCCCTAGGGCATCAGGGGGCAGGGAGTAACACCTCTAGTCTTCTCCATGGTGTCCTTGAAGACTCCAAAGAAGCCAAATTCCAGAAGAATGGGAAAATAAAATTGCCTTGGCTTTCTTGATGGAGCTCTCAGTTCAGTCCAGGCATGACATGACACTCACTCTTCCCCCAGGCTATTAGTAAAATGACTCTCCTAACAATGACTGGCAATTATTATTCATGCTTGGTGCAACTTGCTCATGGGTGGTAGCATCCTCCTGGTAACAACTCATATAGCAGGAAGTGGGCTCCCGGTGGGGTGTGGAGGGTCAGAGCTGACACAGTTCTAATGAACTTCTTTATGAAAAAGCCTACCAAGTCATGAATAGAAAATTAGACCTGTCTTTGCAGGGTGCCTGTAGGGGAACCTAAGACATGCTTCCCAGTAAATGAGTCAGCATTGTACACATGAACTCTCCCTCTGGAGTAGGTGGGATGACAAACCTGTGCCACCATCTGGTTGGGAACACAAATTGCCCACAGGTCTCTCAGTGGAAAGGAAAGAGCCAGGTAGTTTAAAGAACATTACACCATCCCATGACTTGAGAAAGTAAAAGGTATCATTAATGTTACAGAGCATCTTCTGAGATACTTGTAAACTGTGGCTAATTTTAAGTGCTGAATTTTAAAAAGAAATGAGGGGAAGGTATAATTGGTTCATTTTGTTGGTAGCTGGTTTTAAAACTTTGCTCAGTGAGATACTATATTTAGTTTAAATGAGAAACAACAAGGATATTAACTGAAGACAACAATGGCCTCATCTTGAAGGAGTCCGGAGATAGTGTCCCTCACAGCCACCTGTATAGTTCCTATGAAGTACATCAGACTTCCTGATGAATGTGATTTTTTTTTTTTTTTTTTTGGTTTTTCGAGACAGGGTTTCTCTGTGTAACAGCCCTGGCTGTCCTGGACTTGCTTTGTAGACCAGGCTGGCCTCGAACTCACAGAGATCCACCTGCCTCTGCCTCCCAAGTGCTGGGATTAAAGGCGTGAGCCACCACGCCCAGCTTGAATGTGATTCTTAACTTGTCCTATGTGCAGGAAATTAGGACTGGGTGCTCAGCTCAGTAGCCACCAGGTGGGAGACTTGGGGACAATGCTGTTCACATCTGGTGGTGACAATACAAAATGGGAATTCCACACCATAGTTTGCCCCTGCTAACACACAGGAGTAATCTTTCAACAGCATATTTACACTCGACTCTTTTTTTTTAATTAATTAATTTATTTATTTATTCAGGTCACATCCTGTTCTCAGCCCCTCCCTCCTCTCCTCCTCCTAAAGTGGTCATCTCCCTTCTTGTAACCTTCAGCTGTGCTCACCTTCACTTGTATTACTCCCTGAAGGGAGATAATGTTAACAGTGAGAAAGGCCACCAGCCCGAGATGGAAGGGGTGGGCTTATTCTCTGGCTGCACAATCATGAAAGCTGTTACACCTTAGATAGGTAGTTCACCTGCTAGGTCTAAATTTCCTCACTTGAGGACTTGGAATGATGGTGAGACTGTTAGTGCACACAGCTGGAAACAGATAGCAGCCCTCATATTGATTGCTGGATAATGGGTAAATAAGAAACAGCAGAAAAAATTAAAAATAAACAAGTCAGAGTCTATATGTAGAGCTCTGGTCAAACATGGCATGGTGAGTGGAGGAGGGATGCAGATCACGGAATCCTAAAGTTAACAAAGCAAAATAACATTTACATTAATTTGAAAAGGACACCAAAATCATTTGTCACCTACACACACACACACACTCACATGAGGTTAAAAGTATTAAATACAAACCATATGCCTTCAAAACAGGAGGGTGGTTGCTTCCTAAGGTCAAAGATCTAGGCAAATAAATATAAAGGAAACAAATTTGAATTGAAGGGGTTTATTTCTGGTAAGTGGAAAGGATTAAATATGGACACCAGCATATAAATCCAAGACCCAAAGCTTTCTGAGTGCCAGTTGATGTAAAGCCACAATGGGAAATTCCATACCTGACCTCTGATGCTTCAATGCGCATGACTTTGTTTCATGTACAAAATTATTTAAAATATCACATTAAATTATCTTCAGGCATGGTCAAAACCTGCATATGAACACCAGTGAACTGCACCTTCTGCTGTGGGTTCCACCCCCAAGATACCTCATTTTGTATATGCAAATATTCCAAAAATAACCTAAGGTCAGAAACACTTCCCAATAGCCTCAAGGTTATATTAAATGTCCAAATTTATTAATTCTGAGAGTAAGTACCTGGAAGTTTGTTATCTTTCAGTACGTTTTTCTTGTTTCTTTCCTTCAATTAAAAAGAAGGAAAACTGCCACACAGAAATTTCACAGATTCATTCATGCAACTATTCATTCAGCAAAGGTTCCTTTTCACATGACAGGCAAAATCTATATCCTGGGGATGTGACACTGAGCAAAGCAGCCTGGCCTGGGGCTTGTCATCCACTGGGAAAAGGTCAGAACTTGGAAAAATAATGCATCCATACAAGACCTTCCTTGGCATGGCGAGGTGTTGGGAAGGCACGCTTAGACATGGCTGGGCTGTAATTCCAGCACCACCCAGCTCTCCCTAGGTGATCCTGGAATGTCTGACTCATGAGCAAGGTAAGAGAATGAAGAAGAATCTGTAGGCAGGCCACTTAGTGCAGTCTTGGTTTCAGGAGTCACTTGAGAAATACTGGTTCCCCTTCTCATCTTGAGCATAACCTGTGGGCTTGAATACCACTGCAGGGATGCTGAGTGTGCCTTTGAAACAACTACATCTAAGAATGGATCAGACTCTATCAGTTTCCGTTCCTTCACATGCTACTCAAACACCACAGCGGACTGATGTTTAAGAAGCACAGGGAGGAGGGACATTTGGACGTTTGAGCCAGAAGGTGATCAGCAAAGGTGATGGTGTTGAGGACAAAAGGTGAGCAGGGAGACAATGATGTTTAAGGACGAGGTCTCTCCAAACCATGTCACAGTAAGAGGTGGCTGAAAGAGAGGGAAGCAGGGACAAGCAAGAAATGGATAGCTGACTTAAAAGATACACGTGGGAAAGGCTTAAGATGTACTGTACAAACTCAAAATGACACAGTGGCAACTAACAGTGGGTTCTTCAAATGGATGATGATATTAATAACCCCAGGTAAACAGCAATAAGTGGCTCCTGTAAGGTGGTAAGGAGTGAACTTCCTGTCACCACAGGTATCCAAGGACATGAAGGTACAACACCTCAGGATGATGCTACAAAGATAACTCCAGCACTACCTAGGTTGCGGGGCCACAGGAAGGTTTTAAGTTTGTGAGTGTTGAGTTTGTGACTCTAACATATGAAGAGAGGTGATCAAACAGCCACAAGGGTGTTGTCACTCTTGCCCTGTCTGGTACTTACTCATTAATGCCTTAATGGTAGCTTCTGCCTTTGCAGACTTCCTTTCACATTTCTCCTTGGGAACCACTGGAGTCAGCCATTTCTGGACTGAACACAAGGTGATGCCAGAGAGGAAGACAGTACAAAAGTCCCTGCATGAGTTCATAATTAGAACTGAAAAAATAGGAGGGACACCAGAGCCTCTGCCATGCACCCTGACTCTGGCTGCTTCCTAAGGCCCCAGATTTGGTTATGGAGGTCATGACCAGAAATCAAGTTGGCAGGGCTGTATGGCTTAGTGGATAAGAGCATGTACTATTCCTACAGAGGGCCCGAGGTCAGTCTCCAGCACCAAATCAGTTCTCTCATAGACGCCTGCCTGTAATTACAGCTCCAGGGGATCTGACACCCCCTTCTGGCTTCCATACACATGCAAAACACACACACACACACACACAAATAATTTTTAAAAATGAAAGCAAATTTGGTCAATAGAGGCCAGAGTCCAGCAAATGCTAAGTAGAGAACTGTGTGTCCTAACCTCCATCACCATGGTGATCCTGTCCCCTGTCCGTACAGAGAAAGACAGCAACTGCTAATAGCCAAACACCAAACAGACAATCAATCTAATAATCAGTACGGTGGAAAGCTTATGTTTGTCTCTAAGTCACAAACCGTGTCAGAAAACTGGAGTCAAAGGAGAGAGATGTCCCTCCTGCCCCTCTCCCACCTCCCCCCAATGATGACTTCCAGGGAAACAAGAAGTGATCAGTCACTACAGCTGAAGGAGAGTGATAGATGGTGAGGATCCTTTGTTGGCTATGGAAGTTCCTCAGCAGGGTGAGAGGGTGTATGACTGCATCAGACCCTGTGGCTACAGAACAAACCAACCCAAGTTGGCAGTACCAAAGAACCACAGTCCTGTTTCACTCTTCTCTTTCCTAGTATTAGAAGCACCTACACTCTTCTGCAACATCTCCCACTAGGGGCTCTTGTGATCAGACAGTGGCTGTGACTGCATCCTCCAGGAAGGGTCCTTACTCACATGTTTAGTTGTTGAGCCAGCTGGGACTGCTGAGTGGAGAGCTTGCATGTGGCTTTCCCTGACTCCATGGCTTCCTCCCAGTGTGGTGGCCAGATTCCAAGATCAACTCAACCCAAGGGACAGAGCCTAATGGAGGCTGCACGGGCTGCGATACTCAGATGTAGAAGGCAGACAGCTTCTGCCACATTTAACCTGTCAGACACAAGTGACAATGGCCAGCGACATTCATGGAGGTAGCCAGCAGGCCACACCTCAGTGTTGGTGAGCATGATTGAGAGTACCAAGAGGTATCATCCCTCCCTAGAAACTGTACTCCAGCTCCTCTGAGGGATCCATACACCACCTTCTAGCCTAGGGATTCCCTCCGTTGTGCCAAGCATTGGGCTGAAAAGCATTGCTAAGATAAATGTGCTCTGCCTTTGAGAATCTTTAGGGAAAAAAATCACAGAAGAGCTGAACAGCAGGGGTACAGGGGTCCCCACTTTAAACAGATAGACTCCCTTTGAAAAATGATTTAGTATGAAATACAAATTTCATTTCACACAAGGCAGAGCCTGGTAAGAAAGAGATTAAAGTGTTGCCAGAAGATAAGCATCCATTTGTTTTGAACTCTGGAGCCAGAAAAGCCTGTGTGTGCCCCTAAAATTTCATACCTGCCAAGGGCCACTGGGTAGGAGTTTGCAGAAATGCCATGTCCCTAACAGCTCTTCACTCTTCAAGAAGTCTTCTCTCTGAGTTTATGTAAGTCCTAGGCTCTGGTCCCAACAACACTTTTAGACATGACTTGCTTACTTTCCTGGATTGCAAAATAAAAAGATCTGCTCTGTTGACAGCTAATCCTCTATTTTCTGGCAGAAAAACCTGGGGTAGGATTCTTTTATAGCTTCCATTTTTGCAATTTTGACAAGTTTAGAACTTCCTCGGAAGTCCCCAGACATCTGACCCAGGGGCAGAGGTAGTAAAAGAGAGAATGAGGAACATGGGGGAATGCTTCCTGGTTTTCATGAAAGCCCCCTCCGTTTCATAGACCTGAACCTACTGCTAATTGTGAGCCTCCATCACTCACTGTGCAAACACACTACAGGGCTATGAAACTGTGAGGGCTAAGTCTCTCCTGCCCTTAGAGAGACAGACACAAGTGAGCACATTCAGAGGAAAGGGATGGAGCATCACAAAATCTCTTGGATTAGGGGGTGCTTCTCAGACTATTGAGACATGAGAGGGGACTAAAGAAGCAGATCACCCAATTCTTGCTGGAACCCCACTCACCTTTCTCTAGCCTTAGCTCTTGGGAACACACTGGCTCAACTTCCAACCATCAGAAGCTGTCGATTCCTTCCCTCAAGGCATGACTGCTGAAAGCTGGTCTCCCTCCCTTCTTGGTGGAGGAACTCCAAAGTATGTCTTCTCTGCTGTGCCTGTAGACTCTCTTTTAATAGGATTTTAATCCCATTTCTGGCTTCTAATTCCTGGGAGGAATTCAGTTTGTGACTTGAGAAGAGACACAAGCATTCATATGGCACCCCACCTCCTCCATTCTGAGTACTGACATAGATGCCTGTCTTTTGAATGTCCCTCAATCAGATCACCCCAAAAGAGGTGACCTGTGTCCCACAGATATAGAAGCTACTCACCTTCCATATTTCTCCTGTTCCATTTTAACTGCAGGCTGACTTATTAAAATGAAACATTTAATGCTGAATTAGAAGTGGCCACATAGCTGGCCCCCTTCCTTTGCCAGGAGATTGTACCCATTGACCCTAGCTTCAGGCAAGACATTGGTCCCTTTGCATAATGATGTTATGATCCTAGCCTAGAAAAGCATAGTTTATTTAAGACGCCCACACCAAAATAGCACCTATTGGCTCAGTTGAGCAGTTCCCAGGGGACACAATCTCAATAGTTAGCTTTACAAGTATATATTTGTTGTGTAAAAATTCCACAATTTTACATGTTATTTATATGAAAATCTCCATCCCCAATATCCCCTTTCAGTTTTTAAAATGTTGTCTTCATTTTTTTTTTCTCAAACATTTTATTAGGAACATTTGCAAACATCCAGGAAAACGGGGAGAATTTTAGAGTGAACACCTACAGACCACAGACCCAGCACTGAAGTGTTGCAGTTTGTATTTAATTTTACAAGTTTTCCATGTAGCCAAGCCTGTATCCTTATCTGTCACATTTTGGTATATTTCAAAGCAATTTACATAAATTAATGTACTCCCTTATGTAATCCCTGCACTTAGGAGGTTGAGATTGGAGAATCAGGAATTCAAGGCCAGCTTAGGCTACATATTAAGACCAGATGTCAAATAAAGTAAAGTTGTACTCCCTCCCATGCATAGGCTAATAAATATATCGCTAACTAAAGTTTATTATTTCCCTTCTTTGGGGGCTACATTTACCTACATTACAAAATCCATGAGTCTAAAGTTCCTCCAATGAGTTGGACACAACTATACACCTGTGCACCCAACTACTCTGAAGATAAAGGTGCACCACGATCACAGGAAAGTTTCTTAGAATTCCTCCAGTCCATCTCATCTTTGCACAACTGCATACCTGATTCCTATCACCATAGAATATTCATGATTGTTCTAGAAACCTGCATGCAAGCATGCTCTTTGACATAAGCCTTCTTAGCACACAGACTTTGAGATTCCTCCATATTTTGGAGCACATATACATTCTTGGTTATATGTACATACATGTAAAAGTATATCAACACACTGAGATAGAATATACACAATGATGAACTCTTTGGGTCACTGTTAATGTATTGGGTGGGTTTCTTTCTGGGACAAACCTTGTAAGGTTTTTTTTTTCCTCAGATACTTATACTTTTGTGGTATCTAAAACTCCATCAGGGAAAGAAGCTTAGCCAACACCAGATACTAATAACCCTCCCCTTCATGTCTATCCAAAGTGGAACTGTGGACTGGACTAGGAAGGGAGTGGGGTGTGGAAGAGGTCTCTGTAGTTCTTAAGGGCTTATTACCAGTCCTCTCTCCCTGGATGTGATGAAAGGGAGTCAGTTATAGTAAGTATGAGGAAGGAAGCTAAGAGGTTGGAGGAAGTGTTATGATCCACTGTATACAAAGCCATGTGATTCTTCTATAGAAGGTGCTGGAAGCCAGGAGGCCTATGCAGCAGCCTTCTGGAGTTTGGCAGATTCCCTATTACAGTCATAGCATCTGAGAGAGGAGAGCATTCTACAATTGCCTGCACCAAGAAATAGATGCTTAGGTAGGTAAGAAAACAAGGCTCTCACCTTAAAGTGAGAATTGTGTGTATTAGAATTTTTGAATGGAGTAATATCCTTTATTTACAACAAATTCTGTCCCTGAAAAGTCACTTGGTGTCATTTACTTATGTTCCTTTTTTCCCCCTGTCCCTTACAAGGTGATTTTTAGTAGATAATTTGTGATTTGTAAATGACCCACACAAAGATAGCACATAAACACTGCCTTATCCATCAAATGGATTAGCTTACTTGAGGCTCCCCTGGAAACAGATGCCAAGATAAGGATCTCTCAGTGTGTTTATTTAGGAGGTTATACCAGGAAACAGCAGTAGGGACTAAGCAAGTGATACAGGGAAGGGAAGCTGTAGAGAGCTGTGACGTGCCGCGCCCTAAAGATGGCGCCGGTTTCCGCCTTCCACCAGCCCGACGGTGAGCGCTCTCAGTGGTAAACAAGTCCATATTTGGCTAAGACCGCTGATCTGGCTTGCTTCCGCATACGTGGGCCTCTAAGATAGCACCACGTGGCTTTACTTGATTAGCGGTTCATATAGTATTTAGCCTGTGGGTTGGGTCTGCCCGGGCATTCGGAAGACTGTTTTCAAGGGACCTGAATAAACTGCTTGAGAAGAGCTTTTGCGAGTTGCATCGTCCTTGCTGGTCGAGGGGGGCGCGACAGGAAGCTACCCAATGCACCATGTATCTTTAGCTGTTATCACTGGTAGGGCTTTAGTTGCAGAGATATCTAGGGAGATGGTTCCATGGCTAAAAACACTTGCTACTCTTGCAGAGGAAATAGGTTCAACTCTGAGGGCCCATATAGTGACTCACAGCCACTCATAACTGATTTCAGGAGATCCAACACCTTTTTTTGACCTCCACAGGCACCAGACATGTACGTGATGCCCACACAGATATCCAGACAAAATACTCATATACATAAAAATGAAATGAATAAGTCTTAAAAGAATGTTTGCAAAAGAACCAAGCCCTTAACACCACAGGACATTAGAGAGCAAGATGCCATCTGCCAAAAAAAAAAAGACAGAGAGAGAGAGAGAGAGAGAGAGAGGAAGATTGCCCTTGCCATCCACCAAACCTCCTAGTACCTCTTCCTATCTTCCAGATTCCAGAAACCAAAGCAACAAATTTCTTTTATTTAGAGCCAAGCAGTCTACACTGTTTTGTTATAGCAGCCAAATGAGCTAAGACAAAGAGAAGCAGAGTCATGCACAGAAAAAAGCCCTGTTTACGCCATTTCAACCCTTCTTCACCCACTGGGATTCGTTTTATACATACAACTTATCATAGTGCATCTAAACCTCTGAATCCTCACCAACAGTGGTTGTGCTCTGGATGTGTTCAGAGCAAATAAAAAAGAATTTTTCATATGTGGAATTCCTGTTTCTCTACAGAAGACACATTTGGTGATTTATTTTTATTCATAGGCTGTTCTTGTGCCCTGTACAAATACTCAGGCAGCTCAAGCTATTTCTACTTTATTCCTGAGTTTTTATGTTAATACCTATCAAATTCACTTTGCTCTTCTCGTGTCACCCAAGTTAGAGAAAAGATTCAATAGCATGAATAGTAATCACAGTTTCCCACGTGTCCCTCACTCAGTCCCTGATTGTGAGATCACTTAGAATCTTTGCAGTGTGCTCAGGAAATGGGCATCCATTCAAGGCTGAGCACGTGCTGGGTACAGAGTACTTCTCAAAGTTTCTACTGCACAAAAGACAAATCTGAGTCCCTGAGATATTAAATAGTTGGTTTGTATGAGTGTCAAAGTCAGGATTCCTACCCAGGACTTAATTAGGCCTGCATTCCTAATTCTACCCAGGAGTTATAAAATGTGAGTACCCCTTATCTTCAGGTTTCTTTATGACCCCAAGACAAACGAATAACAAAACAACTAACAAATCCAACCTACTCTTTGACCTCCAGACCACTCCTTCTTCCAATATGATCTGCTATACTCAGTGATCTGTAGCCTGTCATGTTTCCTGTCTCACTTCCTTATCTCTAATCCCAATGGTGTGCAGTATCATGAGGTCTCACTGCTGGCCCAGGGCTGGGAGCCTAGGATAAGCTCAGGGTCTTGATAAAGATGGATAAGATACTATACTGGCATCAAATCATTTTTTGTTCTGTGTTTCTAAAAATGGGGATGCTGATATTTAATTCAGGGATTTTATTTCCTTTTCAGAGAAATGAATGGGATCATATGAGGAAGTTCAGAAGCACCCATACAGCAAACTAAACACATTCATATTTAAATGGTCTCACTGAAGTGTAATGTGAGCACTATTCTCAACTTACCTAAAGTCAGATCCTAAGTAGACCATAAAGGAGGTCATTAACCTATACAATAGACCATATAGGAGGTCATTAGCCTATAGTACATCATATAGGAGGTCATTAGACTATGGTAGACCTAGTAGACCATATAGGAAGTCATTTGTCTATAGTAGATCACATAAGAGGTCATTAATCTATTGGCCACAAGAAGCCCATTGAGGGGAGTCTCTGTGTCTGAACTCATATAGTGTATAACTCACCTCTACCCTCTTTGTGTCCCTAGGCAGGCAGTCTAAACTTTTTTTTTTTTTTTTTTTGATCCTAGAGAAATGACAGGGAGGCTCTGGGAGAAGAAGCTGGATCTCAACTTCTCCCAGGTTCAGAGCATCATATTCCAGGTGAGTGGCATCTCCAGTGACAGGGAAAGTTGGCTATACTCTAAGGTCCTACCCTGAGTCCCATACCTAAGCCACCCAGTGTCTGAGCATAGGGAGGGACATAGACTTCACATTTCCTCAAATGGCCCCCATGAGCTAGACCAAGGAACTTCATACCCGAGTTCACTTAACAAGCCCCAGAAAACTTGTGAAAACCCAGATGTCTGGGTCTTCTTCCAAGAAGTTCTGATCTACAAGGTCTCAAATCTGGCCATGAAATGACCACTTCTGCCAAGCACTGAGGCCTATATTGCCTATGATTCTGAGATGCCAGAGACCATTTGTTGAGGGTGAATTGATGCTCTTTTGGCAATCCAGATTTGCAGGTGTGACTTAAAAGCTTCTTTTTGCCTGTTTATTTATTGCTTCAAGTTACATCTGCATCACAGTGCCCTCATTCCGTCCCTCCCACTTCCACTCTCCCACCCTCCCCTCCCTCTCCCACCATTCCCACTCCTCCAATGTGGAGTGTCCCTACATATCAGCCCCTCTCAGCTCAACAGTCATATGCGGGCTAAGAGCTTCCTCTTGCACTGGGGGCCACAATTGTCCCCTTAATAGGTAACAAAGTCTATTTCCCTGATCCTTTTGGTGTGTTGGTTGTAGGATAGTTATCCTGTACTATATGGTTAAAATCCAGTTATAAGTGGGTAGATGCCATGTGCATCTTTCTGAGTTTGGGTTCGCTCACTCAGGATGAGCTTTTCTAGTTCCATCCATTTGGCTGTGAATTGCATGATTTCCTTGTTTCTGATAGCTGAGTAGTATTCTATTGTGTAAATGTACCACAATTTTTTTATCCATTCATTGGCTGAAGAACTCAAGAAATTATCTACTTTCCTATCCCTTTCATCCCACTCCTCCGACTGGAGTGTACCTACATATCAGTCCTCTGCCACAGTTCAGCAGTTATATGAGGGCCAAGAGCCCCCTCATACGCTGGGGGGCCTACAAGACAGCACCACTAGGGCAAAGTGTCTTACTGACAGGTAACAAAGTGTTCTTGAAGTAAAAATTTGAACATATCCCCAATTCAAAAACAGAAATACTGAAAGACAGAGTTTTATATTATTAACTATGCTGTGAAATAGTTCATAATCCTTGTAATACCAAGGATTATATTAGATATATTTAACGTGGCACAGGAACAGTCAGGGTCAGGAACAGAGAGGAAGTTAAGAAAGTCATTCTTGGTTTAATCTCCTTTCCAGGCCACATTAGACTTGGGTGTCAGAGTCTAGCACAGGGAACAGTAATAATACATATTTCTCTGAAGGGCTTGAGAATAATTAATTCTGTTTTTTCATACCTTGTGGTCTGCAACTACTCAATTAAACCTAATAGACAAGATTAGCCATTGTCCACACATAAATGCATGTGTGTGACTGTTTTCTAATAAAACTTTATTCATAAAATATAGTTAACAGTACCATTTTATCCAAGGTCTCTTGTTTGTTGAGACTGACTTTAAGGAAAGGGATTTGGAAGAGACTCTAAGTAGTAATCCCTCAAATTCTCCTTACAGTTGTGACTCCGAACTTTGATTTATTTACTTATCAACTGGGCAGTACAGGATAGCCATTCCTAAGCTGGAAGTCTAAGCTGGATGAATTTGTTCCAGGGGCCAAACTGTTCCAGTAAGCTAATGACCATGAAAAGTTAAATGTGCTTTACAAATAGGCCCCCCAAAGCCTTACATCAAAGGACAGTTTGTCATCCTTTGCTTGCCTTTCAGAAGAATTCCAGACACCACTCATCAGATTAGGTTAGAGAATAGTTTGTTAAAAAGAAAAGAAGAAGAAGAAAGATCTCAATAAAATGTTTTGATGATCTTAAAGGGATGTCAAAGTTAAAAACATATGCAGAGTAGGTGGCCCTTTCCTGGCAGAGCCCAGGGATTTTAAACTTGTGATGATTATGAAGTAGAATGTCCCCTACTCCCTCTTCTCCTGTTTTCCTACAAACTGGCCTCTGGTCTTCTGAAGTTACAAGTCTCCTGAATAACTTCTCTATCTATTGCCTTCTCACCACTTGATTTGTGAGAATGTTATGGTGTCACTGGTCTGAGTATTGTATCTATCCTTCGAACAATCCTATTAATATGGCCATGCTCTGATGTGCCTGCAGAACAGTATAGGGACTGTAAGTGGTTCCTGTCAGTCTGCCTTTTTTTTTTTCATTTCTGGTAGAGAAGATAAAGAGAGAGGTAGCTCATTATGTGCACACAGTGGCCAATGAGGACCCAGCGATTCTACAAAGCTCATCCCTTTAGTGATTGTACAAGAAGTGCCAAAAAACAAGGCACTTTAATCCACCCCTTGCAGGAGGGCACAATGAAGCTCTAAGATTTTGGAAACCTCGTGTAACATCAAAGAGGTTGAAAACGATGGACTAGGATTTAAGATTTCCTCCAGAACTCATATTCTTTCCATACCATTAATGATCTCACCTACACAAAAACAGCCATCATTTTCTTCCAATGAAAACATGTAATTTGTAACTTGGAGAATGTATACCTTGGTAATAATCTTTCTAGGGTGAAAAAAGAATCAACACTGTCACATTTATCAGGTGACAGATGGGATGATGAAGCCAAGGGCTGAACCTGGACTTGAAAGACACAATTTGAATTATGATTTTTCTACAGTGGCATACATTGCCTTTTGTCCTAGTTAGGGGAACTATTTGTTATGGCCAAAGTCAAACTTGGGAGGATGTATTTGGTTTACACTTCCATATGACGATCCATCATTGAAGGAAGTCAGGACAGGAACTCAAACAGGACAGGAGCCTGAAGGCAGGAACTGATACAGAGGCCATAGAGTGCTGCTTACTGGCTTGCTTCCCCCATTGCCAGCTTGTTCAGTCTGCTTTCTTGAAGAATCCAGAACCACCAGGCCAGGCATAGCCCCATCCACAATGGCCTGGGCCCTCCCACGTGAGTCACTAATTTAAAAAATGCCCTACTGGTTTGCCTACCGCTCAATCTTATGGAGACATTTTCTCCACTGAGGTTCCCTCCTCTCCAATGCCTAGCTTGTGTCACTGTTAACAAAAAACTAGCCAGCATGCCATTGTAATAAAAAGCATAGAAACATTTTTGTTTTCCTTTTTAACTTTGGAAGAAATTAATGTAGTAGGATCCAGATAGCTATTCACTACACTTGATTTCTCTTTTTTCTACATTCTGCTAATTTCTGTGCACTAACCTCCCTTGTACCTAAAACTCTTCATGTGACTGAATTCTGGCCAGTAGAATTTGAGCAGAAGTGACCAATCCTGATATGCCCAATCTCTGTGCATTGAACCCTCAATATAAAGAAATGCAGGACATTGGAAGCCAGATTTGGGGATACTAAAGGTCCTAGACTATAGGATGAGAAGTTCATGGACCATCTCTTACAACAAAACCAATCAGGGACCAGAATTCTGCCTGAGAAAGAAATGTCTCTGATGTAAAGCCCCAAATCAGTTATAGCAGCTATTACCCATCTAACTAATTCAACAGAAAAGTTTGACACAAATTAAAAAGCAGATCAGACGGAAGCCACTAAACCCGGGATTCAGGAACTCCCATTTGGAGAGGCGCCTGGTAAGATCGATCCCAACTTACAGCAGGCAGAATCAGGGTCCACTTGGCCATAGATCGCTGGCCTATTGGGCTCCCCACACATCAGGTTGAACGTATACCCACTTAAAAAACTTTGCGAGATAATGGAAGGCTTAGCAAGGAACAAACAGGGGGCTCAGCGGGTGGTCCGCAGCCACTCGTGAAGCAGAGGGTGGGAGGTTCCCAGAGAGCACGGGAAGCTAGGAACACAAAGGCGGGCGGGAGGGGCCGAATCCCGCGCACTCATGGAAGCGCAGCTGGGGAGGGAGCACGGCTGACAGGGCCAAATCCCCGCGAACCCACGGCAGGTCGTCTGGGGAGAGAGACAGGCGTGGGCGGGGCCAGGGATCTGTGCACCCACGGCTGAGCTGCTGGGACGAGAGGACCACTCAGGAATCCGGAGGATCTGGGGCTTGGGGTACCCACGGGACCCGTGGCGGCACAGACAGGAAGGGAATCAGGCACAGAGTCCAGCCCTGTGGCGAGAAGCCTAGAGAGAAACCAGAAATCGGGACCATAGCTGTATCCTGGAAAATCCAGACCTATTAGGTGTGGAGCCAGACCCTGTCAGCCTCCGTGATGACAAACAAAGCCCACAGAATCTGTGCCTGGGCAAACAAGCCCATACCATCAGAACCATTACAGGCTGATAACTCGGAGTGCAACATAGGGAAGTCTGAATTGGGAGCAGCGAAACAATCGTGGTCCATTACTCACAACCTGGGAATAGGCTGCACCAGCTCACAGTGCCTCAGGCGATTAAAACCACAGTGACCTTGAAATACCCTTGTAAGCAACTACAGATAGCCAAGTAACTCGTCCCCTGCACCAAATCATCCACTGTGGTTCCAAGCACAGAAAACAGACAGCTAAACTCATCCAATGGCAAAAGGTCAAAAAAAATAGAAATCAAGGAAATATGACTCCAACAAACCAGAATCATCCTAACTCATCCAATTCGGATGACCACACACCAACAGAAACACATGAAAACATTGACAATTCTGCATTATGGAAAGTGATAGAGTCCCTGCAAGAAGAACTTAAATCTATGAAGGAATTCAAAGAAGGCACAATTCTACAAATCAAAACAAGGAACAACACCATTAAAGAGCTCCAAGCCAAGGTGACAGAGCTTGAACAGGAAAAGGAAAAAGCCATGAAAGATTTTCATACAAAAACAAGCAAGCTGGAGAAGGAAATGTACAAAATGAACAAAACCATACAAGACATGAAAATAGAAATAGAAACAATAAAGAAAACACAGTCAGAGTTAAAAGAGGAAGTGGAGAACCAAGGGAAGAGAACAGGAACTACGGATGTGAGTATCAACAATAGGATGCAAGAGATGGAAGACAGGATCTCAGGCATGGAAGATTCAGTGGAAGAAATCAGTACAACATCCAAAGAAAATGAGAAGGCTAAAAAATCTCTCACCCACAACATCCAAGAAATCAAGGACTCAATGAAAAGACGGAACCTAAGAATTATAGGTATAGAGGAAAGAGAGGACTCCCGACTCCAAGGTCCAGGAAATATCTTCAACAAAATCATAGAGGAAAACTTCCCAAACCTGAAAAAAGAGATGCCAATAAAAATCCAAGAGGCTTACAGAACACCAAACAGATTAGATCACAAAAGAAACTCCTCTCGCCACATAATAATTGAAACTCCAAATGTACAGAACAAAGAAAGAATATTAAAAGCTGTAAGAGAAAAAGGTCAAGTCACATACAATGGCAGACCCATCAGAATTACACCTGACTTCTCCCCAGAAACGTTAAAAGCTAGAAGGGCCTGGTCAGATATACTACAAGTCCTGAGAGATCATAGGTGCCCAGCCAGACTACTTTACCCAGCAAAACTCTCTATCAACATAGATGGAGAAAACAAGATATTCCATGACAAAATCAAATTTAAACAATATCTACCCACAAACCCAGCCCTACAGAAAATCCTAGAAAGAAAATCCCAACCCAGAGAAGAAAACTCCACCCAAGAAAACAAAGGGAATAGAAAACCCCTCAGCAACTAAACCAAAAGAGGCACAGGACCACCACCTATACCAAACTAATGGGAAATAACAACCCCAGGTCACTAATATCCATCAACATCAATGGACCCAACTCCCCAATAAAAAGACATAGGTTTACAGAGTGGATCCGCAAGCAAGACCCTTCCTTATGCTGTATACAAGAGACACATCTAACTACGAAAGATAGACACTGCCTCATAGTAAAGGGCTGGGAAAAGGTTTTCCAAGCAAATGGACCCAGGAAGCAAGCTGGAGTAGCCATCCTAATATCAAACAAAACAGACTTCCAACTGAAGTTAATGAAGAAAGACAAAGAAGGGCACTATATACTCATTAAAGGGAATATTCATCAAGAGGAAATCTCAATACTGAACATCTATGCCCCAAATACAAAAGCACCTACTTTCGTAAAAGAAACACTTCTAAAACTTGAAGCGCACGTCGATCACAACACATTAGTAGTGGGAGACTTCAACACCCCACTCACAACAAAGGACAGATCATCAAGACAGAAGACAAACAGAGAAATATTGAGTCTAACAGAGATCATGAAACAAATGGACCTAACAGATATCTACAGAATGTTTCACCCAAACACAAAGGAATACACCTTTTTCTCAGCACCCCACGGTACCTTCTCCAAAATCGTCCACATAATTGGTCACAAGGATAGTCTCAATAGATACAAGAAAATTGAAATAACACCTTGTATCTTATCAGACCACCACGGAATAAAGCTGGTCTTCAACAGCAAAAGAATCAACAGAAAGCCTACACACACATGGAAATTGAACAGCTCCTTACTGGATGACCACTGGGTCAGGGAAGAAATAAAGAAGGAAATCAAAGACTTCTTAAAATCCAATGACAATGAAGACACAACATACCCAAACCTATGGGATACATTGAAAGCTGTGCTACGAGGAAAGTTCATAGCACTAAGTGCTTTCAAAAAGAAAATTGTGACAGGTCATATGAGTGAACTAACAGCTAAGCTGGGTGAATTGGAAAAAAAAGAAACAAACACTCCCAAGAAGAGCAGAAGACAGGAAATCATCAAGCTTAGAGCTGAAATCAACAACTTAGAATCAAAAAGAACTATACAAAGAATCAATGAAACCAAGAGTTGGTTCTTTGAGAAAAATCAATAAAATAGACAGACCCCTAGCCAAATTAACTAAAAGGCAAAGGGAAAGAACCCAAATCAACAAAATCAGAAATGAAAAGGGAGAAATAACAACAGACATTGAGGAGATCCAGAAAATATTCGGGCATTACTTTAAAAATCTATATTCCACTAAATTTGAAAACCTAAGCGAAATGGACAATTTCCTCGATAAATTCCACCTACCAAAACTAAATCAAAATCAGATTAACAGCTTAAACAGCCCAATAACACCTAAGGAAATAGAAACAGTCATTAATAATCTTCCAACCAAAAAAAGCCCAGGGCCAGATGGCTTTAGCATGGAATTCTACCGGACCTTCAAAGAGGAACTAACACCATTACTTTTCAAACTCTTCCACCACATAGAAACAGAAAGATCACTGCCAAACTCATTCTATGAGGCCACTGTCATTCTGATTCCTAAACCACACAAAGACCCAACAAAGAAAGAGAACTTCAGACCAATCTCCCTCATGAACATAGATGCAAAAATACTTAATAAAATACTAGCAAACCGAATTCAAGAACACATCAAAAGTATCATACACCATGATCAAGTAGGCTTTATCCCTGGAATGCAGGGATGGTTCAATATACGAAAGTCTATCAATGTAATTCACCACATAAACAAGATGAAAGAAAAAAACCACATGATAATCTCGCTAGATGCAGAAAAAGCATTTGACAAAATCCAACACCCCTTCATGCTAAAAGTTCTGGAGAGAATGGGCATACAAAACCATACCTAGAAACAATAAAGGCAATATACAGCAAGCCAGTAGCCAACATCAAATTAAATGGAGAGAAGCTTGAAGCATTTCCTCTAAACTCAGGGACAAGACAAGGATGTCCACTTTCACCATATCTCTTCAATATAGAACTTGAAGTCCTTGCTAGAGCAATAAGACAATGAAAGGAGATCAAAGGGATAAAAATTGGAAATGAAGAAGTCAAATTATCCCTATTCGCAGATGATATGTTAGTATACATAAGCGACCCCAAAAACTCCACCAAAGAACTCTTACAGCTGATAAACAACTTCAGCAAGGTGGCTGGATACAAAATTAACTCAAAAAAATCAGAAGCCCTTCTTTATACAACAAACAAATATACCGAGAAAGAAATAAGGGAAACAACCCCCTTCACAATAGCCACAAACAACATAAAATACCTGGGGGTAACTCTAACCAAGCATGTAAAGGACCTATATAACAAGAACTTCAAGCCCCTGAAGAAAGAAATGGAAGAGGCCTTTAGAAGATGGAAAGATCTCCCATGCTCATGGATATGTAAGATCAACATAATAAAAATGGCTATCCTACCAAAAGCAATATATAGATTTAATGCAATTCCTATCAAAATACCAACACAATTCTTTATAGACCTAGAAAAAGCTATTCTCAACTTCATATGGAACAACAAAAAGCCCAGAATAGCTAAATCAATCCTGTACAATGAAAAAACATCTGGAGGTATCACCATCCCAGATTTCAAGCTGTACTACAGAGCAACAGTAATAAAAACAGCATGGTACTGGTATAGAAACAGACCAGTGGATCAATGGAATCGAATTGAAGACCCAAACATGGATCCACACACCTATGGCCAACTAATCTTTGACAAAGAAGCCAAAAACGCACAATGGAAGAAGGACAGCATCTTCAACAAATGGTGCTGGTCTAACTGGATGTCCACTTACAAAAGAATGAAATTAGACCCATACCTTTCACCTTGTACAAAACTTAATTCCAAGTGGATCAAAGACCTTAACATAAGGCCAGCCACACTAAAGATACTAGAAGAAAAAGTAGGAGAAACCCTCGAACTCATTGGCACAGGTGACAACTTCCTGAACAGAACACCAACATCTCAGGACCTGAGATCAACAATCAATAAATGGGACTTCATGAAACTGAAAAGCTTCTGTAAAGCAAAGGACACTGTCATTCGAACAAAATGGCAACCAACAGACTGGGAGAAAATCTTCACCAACCCCACATCTGATAGAGGGCTATTATCTAAAATCTATAAAGATCTCAAGAAACTAAATGCCAAGAAACCAAATAATCCAATCAAAAAATGGGAGATGGAGCTAAATAGAGAATTCACAAAGGAGGAATCCCTAAGGGCTGAGAGACACCTGAAGAAATGTTCAACATCCTTAATCATCAGAGAAATGCAACTCAAGACGACCCTGAGATTCCACCTAACACCTGTTAGAATGGCTAAGATAAAGAGCTCAAATGATAGCGCATGCTGGCGAGGGTGTGGAGAAAGGGTAACCCTCCTCCATTGCTGGTGGGAGTGCAGACTTGTGCAACCACTATGGAGGTCTGTCTGGCGATATCTTAGAAATCTAGGAATAACCTTGCCTCAGGAGCCAGCCATACCACTTCTGGGTATACACCCAAAGGACCTCTCACGGAGACATAGGGAAGTCTCCTCATCTATGTTCATAGCAGCCTTATTTGTAATAGCTAGAAATTGGAAACAACCCAGATGTCCCTCAACTGAAGAATGGATTAAAAAATTGTGGTACATCTATACAATGGATTTACTCAGCTATCAGAAACAATGAAATGATGCAATTTGCAACCAAATGGATGAATCTAGAGGAGCTCATCCTGAGTGAGCTAACCCAGTCTCAGAAGGATGCACATGGCATCTATTCACTTATAGTAGGATTTTAACTATATCGTACAGGATATCTGTACTACAACCAACACACCAAAAGGAACATGGACATAATTTTTTTATCTTTTTCTTTTTCCTTCTTTTTTTCTTTTTTCTTTTTCCTTTTCCCTTCTCTTTTTCCTCTCTTTTTTTTTGTTGATATTCTTTGTTTTTGTGGGTTTGTGTGTTTGTTGGTCTTTTTTTTTTAGTATTCCCCCAGTAGCAATGAGACACCATTCACTGGCAGTACTGCCTCGTAGGCCCCCAGTGAATGAAGAGGCTCTTGGCCCTCATATGACTCCTGATATGTGGTGAGAGACTGTTAGGCAGGGACACTCCACCCCAGAGGAACAAGACGGAACGGTCAGGGGGTAGAGCATGGGAGGGTGGGGCTGGGAAGTGGGAAAAGAGGACAATATGATAAGGATGTAACCTGAAGCAACAAACAAATAAATTTATTAACTAAAAAAAAAAGGCAGGGGGCAGGGCTGAAACACTGTAAATGGAATAGAGGATACAGCCATTCGGCCTGGTTTTGCAGACCTCCAGGTGTAGAGAAGACGTGGAGCTAAGGTAAAACACAAGAGAATTGTCGTATTGGCCCATGCCTTTGACTTCAGCGAAGACGGAAGGGTGGGGGGAGCACCGTAGAGTTGGTGGTCTTATGTATTCTGGAGTCATACGGAGCGGGGTGGTGAGGGTGCATGCTCTTGGTCCCACCATTCAAGAAGAGTACACCCTTGGTCCCAGCTCCCAGCACACTGGAGACAGAAACGGGCAGATCCCGGAGCTCAGGGTCAGCCTGATGCAGGGCAAACTCTAAATA
Source organism: Lophiomys imhausi (assembly GCA_907164525.1). Lineage (NCBI taxonomy): Eukaryota > Metazoa > Chordata > Mammalia > Rodentia > Muridae > Lophiomys > Lophiomys imhausi. Next base: position 5,209,785 of record CAJQZJ010033863.1, on the reverse strand, counting down.
GAGAAAGACTTCGATC
>CAJQZJ010033863.1:5112464-5124555 GCA_907164525.1 Lophiomys imhausi | reverse complement strand
ACACACACACACACACACACACACACACACACACACACACACACACAGTTTTTTAAAAGGAGACTGATTATCTGCAAGACCCATGGATAAGCTTCAGTTTTGACTGTGGGCAAAACACTGCGTTCAAATCTCAATGTCTCTCCAACTGCTAACTTTGGGCAAGTTACCTAACCACCCAGGCCTCTCAGAATGTAAAATGGGGGTGGTCTCCCTTCCCAGCACCCTCTGTGCTAGTTTTCTTGATCTACCTCTAACTGTTAGCTGGGAATGGTGGTTCACATCTGTACTCTCAAGCTGAGACAGAAGGATTATGAGTTACAGGTCACCCAGGGCTACACAGTTAGATCCTCTCTCAAAAGAACAAACCAAATCAACAAAAAAACCCTAACCCTGCATATTTTCTAAATCTTTCCTAAGGCATGAGCAAAGTGGGTCCTTTACAGGCACAAGGTACCCAGGGTACCCATCATTTTTTTTTTTTGTTTTTTGTTTTTTCGAGACAGGGTTTCACTGTGTATTAACCCTGGTTGTCTGAACTCGCTTTGTAGATCAGGCTGGCATCAAACTCACAGAGATATGCCTGCCTCTGCCTCCCAAGTGCTGGGATTAAATACATGCATCACCACTGCCAGGCCAGGGTACCCATCTTGCTGCAGTGGCTTATAAGAAAAACGCCACAGCAGAGACTGACAAGGTCTAGAGGAGACTGACTCTTGACACACCTAATCACATGACTTCAAGACAGAACATACCCACAGAAATTCCTAGCATACAGCTGGTGCTTAAGCAGTGCTGACTTCCTCCTTCCTTCCCTGGCAGGGTTTTGAAGTTCTCAAGAAGAGGCAGGTACATGGCTTTCAGGACAATTCCTAGGGAGAAGAGGCCACTAACTCTGCTCAGAGCCACACAGCAGAGCTGGGGTCTGGGGAGTCAGAAACTGGACCTAAGTGCTGACCTCCAGTCATCTTTCCTAGTCTGCTGTTTACACACACTAGCCTTCACTGGGGCCCTCCCTGTAGGAAAGGAGCCACAGGAAACAGTGCAGGGTGCTTACAGTGATGATGGTTGTGAAATCTACTGCCCTGGTACCCAGAGTCTTGTAGCACCCATGCTGAACATGTAGACCTCTTCCCTGGACACTGGGCCTCCAGGTTACATACCACCCAGTCTTTAAGCTTCCAACCACAGCTGTTGGGACACAGAGTACTCACACTCCAGGAGTTGCAGACAGAGACTATTTCCTTATAGCTGCAGGCAGCCGCCAGTCCCAAGCTTCCCTCTGAGCAGAAGGAGAGACTATAAGCCAGCAGTAGAGACTGTAAGGCTGCCCTCTGAGCAGAAAAGTCAACACAGTAATTTTGAATAAATACAAGGATCTCTCTCAAATGGCCTTCAAACATTGGCCCACAGTCATTGTTCTCAGGACCCTGGATGACACCTGGAGCACAGCTGGATTCAACATATACCCACTGAATGAATGAAGCACTTGGAGGAAAAACCAAGCCTCACACCTCTGGATCAATCCAAGACACACCCCCAAAGCCTAAAGGAAGAGGCAACTTTCCTTGGTTCTTATTGTGTTGCTGACAGTGACGCCAACACCCCTTACCATGTAGCTAGAAGAGTGTGTGAACAGCACAGAAGAAACAAAAACTGCAGAGCCTGCTTGCATGCCTTTCCATTCTCACTCATTCCGAGGGGTAGAGCACAATGACTGCATCTCACAGATGGGAAAACCAAGGAGTGTAGGGTCCATTTGCCCATATTGCAAAGCGACTAAAACTCCAGGCCTGCCTGATGCCAAAGCCAAGGCTCTCCCAACTCCACCACAAACATGGTCTGATTTTAAAAGAAAATTTTGTCTGCTTTTAAAAGAGACTTCCAGGAGCTAGAGGGCTAGCTCAATAGTTAAGAGCATTGCCTGTTCTTCCAGAAAATCTGGGTTCAATTCCCATCATCTACATTCCAGCTCACAACGATGTGTAACTCCAGCTCCAAGAGATTTGGTGCCCTCTTCTGGCTTCTGTGGGTATCAGGCAAACAAGTGGTACACACACACACACACACACACACACACACACACACACACACACAATCACACAATCACACAAAACACACACATGTAGGCAAAACATCTATAGTCATAAAATATATAATTTAAAAAATTTAAATAGGGCTGGAGAGATGGCTCAGTGGTTAAGAGCACTGGCTGCTCTTTCTGAGGGCCTGAGTTTGATTCCCAGCAATCACCATCAGATGGCTCACAATCATCTATAATGTGATCTGATGCCTTCTTCTGGAATGCAGGTGTACATGCAGATAAATCACTCATATACATAAAAATAAATAAACCTTCAAAAATTTAACCAATAAAGGGACCTCCAGTCTACTAAAAGCTGGGATCATCTGGTGCTTCAGGGAAGCAGCATGGGGTACCTTCACAAAGCAGGCTAATGGCCAATCACATCCAGCTGGGCCCCTGGTAAGCCAAGACCTGCCAACAACACAGAACAAAAAGCCCTTCTCATTCACCATTCAGCACTTTGGTGTTAGCCATAGCTAAGAGCACAGTGAGAAATAGCCCACACTTCGGTGAATGGGCATGGGCCACGTTAGGGGAGAAGACTTTGTCCCTATTCCACACCTTCACACACTCAGCCTTCTCCCTGGCCTGCCCTCCACCGTTGATGCTCCTGGTGACTTGCTCTGGAGCCCATCTATCCTGCCTTTCTTCCCACTGGATCTGACCACCCCATGGACAGCATGCTGACAGCATCTACTCAGTTAATGCTTGTCATGAAACCACCATGTCTCTTTGTTCTTTGGGGGCAATCCTTCAAGAAGCTTGAAACTTCAAAGCCAGATCCTGAGAGCCCCATTCAGGACGTGACCCTCTTTCTGCCCATTCCTATCACCCTGTTAGGTAAGCCAACTGCCCCAACGGTGGCCCCCACTGCCAGGCACTGCTAAGCAGAGTTGTTCTGGGCAGCTGAGACAAACATATCTGAGTTCTCTTTGTTCCTTTGCTGCTGGATAGAGCCCCTGCAGGGTCTCATGGTGACACCCAGTAACATTTTAAGGTAGATTTTTTTCCCTGACCCAGGAACTCCATTCCCAAGACCATCTCCTATTTTTCTACCAGCTTGGGGGCCACAGACAAAGTGTTCACCAGGAGGTGACCCGAGTGCCCCTCCATAAGGATGCAGTAAGCCCTGAGCAGGAACACTGGGATACCACACATACCCCAGGGGACAAAGTAAGTCAGCAAGCAGGGGGCATGTGAACAGGAAGGACCTGTGCTATGACAGAGAAAACCTAAATACACACTAGAAAGCAGGCATTGCCTGAGGACAGGTACTCAGCAAAAAAAAAAAAAAAAAAAGCAGCCTTTTTGTTGTTGTCTGTTTGTAGTACAACTTTATAGACATCTTTTAAAGGTTATTTGTTTGTTTGTTTGTCATGTAGCCCAAGCTGGCCTTACATGGTTGATCCTCTTGCCTCTACGTGAAATTACACAGTACTGAAAAAAACGAATATTTCACAGGGCTTCACATAGCTTGCTAGGGCCACAAAATATCCTGCCGTGTTCTGATGGAGCCATAGTCTGAGCTGGAGAATAGCCAATCATCCGAATCCCTGAAGGGACCCTCCACTAGTCCTCTCGAGACCATTCCCTCCAAGGGAAACTTGTGGATCCCCTGAGCCTTCTTACCACTATGAGTGTGGTGCTCAAGAAAATGTGTGATGCATGAGGGAGTGCTGCAACACACCACCACTCTTAGGTGCTTCCTAAAAGCCTACATCCCTTCATGATGTCCTGCTCAGGCACTACTGTACGACACACTACAGTAACTTCTTCCAGCCTCCCTGCTATGTTCTCCTCCACACTTGTCAGAGGGATCCCACACTATTTGCGAAGTCAGTTCACATCCCTCCTCGGCTCCACATCCTCCAACGGCTCCAACCTTCATCCTAACCTATCCCTGTCACCTTCCACTCAAATCTAGATACTTCAAAGAATGTGGGAAAGCCGAGTGTTGTGGTGCATACCTTTAATCCCAGCACTCGGGAGGCAGAGGCAGGCAGATCTCTGTGAGTTCAAGGCCAGCATGATCTATAAAGCGAGTTCCACGACAGCCAGGGAATTACAGAGAAACCCTGTCTTGAACAAAAAAAGAATGTGGGGAATCCTTAACAAGACTAAGGATAGCAAAGAGACAGGAAGCCACACATCATGGGTGTATAGCTGTCCATACCTCCCTCCCTCATCTGCCACTTGACTTCCTCCTCTGGGATTGTATGTGGTCCCTGAATTGTTAAACTAGCTGTTTCCTCAGCTACACAATTCCACCATTCACAGTCTCTTTCCAGGACTCTGCGTTGATGCACTTTCCCCAAGGTAAATAATATTCCTGGACACCCTCCATCAAGAGTACCCCCAGCCCTCTTCTTCCCCATCATTGGTTCAGCTGTCAGCATTTCCAATTATGATCTTACTTTCTGACTGGTTAATGAGTCTGATTATTAGCAAGTTAGCTCTGTGCACACAAGACATGTGTCTGTCTCAACCTCAGCACCTAGAACATGAAGAAGCTCACCTGACATCAGATGAGGAATTCATTACATCCATTTGGTAGATGGGCAAACTGAGGCTCAGCCTCCCATTGAGCTTAGGAAGTAATCAAGCCTGGGGCTGATTCCTTTCTTCTGATGTCCCCTGGGCCACATCAGTGTTCCTTAGACCAGTGCTCCCAGCCTTGGACTTTCAAATCTCTTCCAGAGGTAAGTTGTAGATTTTTTGTCCAAGAAGACGGCCATATCTTGCCAGGATGGGAACTATAAAAGAGTGACTGGCCTGGGTATGTGTTCGCAGCCGACTGTCCTGCTGCCGTCCAGTCAGCACTTGGAGATGTAAATTCATCCTCAGAGTGGGCCAAATTGTTTCCTTTTGACTGCAGGCCAGCCGTTTATTGGCCACAGCAGTCCCCAGGAGACTGGCAGAGGCAACGATTATGAAAGGGCTGCCTGCCAGAGTGTGGGGCCCCCACATGGCCCTTCCTACACCATCTCCTCCTGCCCAAAGCTGTGGAGGAAGATGGGCTGAGCACGGCTTGTCTGCAAATATGACTCATTTCTTTGATTCTCATAGAATCTAATGATCCACGCTAGGCTCCCAGAGGACTTTGAAGGCGCCTCGGAGGAATACCTGGCTCCAGCCTGATGAAGGTCTTTTGGCTAGATCAGGTCCCGCCTGTCCTCCAAGGCCCTTGAGGGAAGCAGGAGGTTTGAGGACAGAGGTGACCTCAAAGGGTGAGGAACAGTGGGATGGGGCTGCAGGGGCAAAAGCTGTGTAGCCCCATCATGCAGCCATTAAACATACCCTAAGGCCAACATAGAATGTCAGTCTCTGGGGACTAGTAGCTTCTCATGAGACTCTGAGCTGCTGAGGCTGAGAAAGTGCCTGGCTTTACAGACAGGATGTGTGTATCAAGGTCAGCTGTCCTTGCCTGACCAGAGACTGAAGAAACACAGATGTGCAAGCCCACAGGGACCTGTGATCACGGACTCAGCTCCAAGGCCTCCCTGTATCACAAGGGTGGGAGGTGGGGTGGAATACAGACAGAAGGTTCACTAAGAATAGACCTGTGTCCATGCTGGGTCCCCAGGACCCTAAACACAAAACCTGTCCAGGTTCCTTAACACCAGGTAGCAGATGTGAGTCCTGGGTTAACTCCGGCTCACAGAACATAGAAGGGAACTCAAGCTTGGTGGTCCAATTGCCCTGACATCAGAGGCTGGGACACATGGTAGCTGCACTTAGGCCACACTGGGGAGGGGACTTCCCCTCTGAGGTCCTCCTGCCTTCTTGGCAACCAGCAGAAGGGAGGGGCAGCAGGGTCGCTGACAGAGTCATCCAGAGATTAGAAACTGGGAGAAGACTCTGCTCTCACCAAGCCTGATACCTTTGGTTCCTAGACCTGCAGATATGGTGCAGGCAAAGAAACAAGGGAACACTGCCTGGACCTGGGCCAGCTAAGTAAGCATTGCTGTACTCACCCACTCCTCTCTGACAGGGCAAGATCACAGTGTGGGGAAAACAGGAGAAGGTGCTAAACCAGGCATGAACAAGAGTTTCAAGGATAAGGCAGAGAGAGAACAAGAAGCCGATTTGTGTCCTTCACCTGCAGTATAAGGGTCTATCAAGAGGTGTGGTGTGCACAGGGAGGGTGACTGGATTCTGCATGCATAATGGAGGGTCAGTGCACTGCACGTGAGATATGAGGACAAGTTTCTCACAGTGCCTTGCTCTTTCCCTTCCTGAGAAATCTCAGGGGCTAGCAAGAGGGCTGATTGGAAAAAAAAAAAACTTGCCTCTAAATCTGAGTTCAGTCCCTGGAACTCATGTAAAAGTGTAAGGAAAGAGCTGACACGATATAGTTGTCTTTTGACTTTCACACATGTCACAGTGCGCATACTCCAGCCCTTCTAAAGTAAATGAAATGAAGAGGAGGAGGAGAAGAAAAAGAAGAGCCAGTCTCTGTATCCAAACAGCTCACTGCTCCTACCCTTTTACCTTCCTTTCTACTGTTTCAAACCCAACACAAGGGGAGGTTCTTGGAAGCAGGAAGCTCTAAAGGCTTGTTCATGCTCCTGCCCACCAACCTCCTCTGTACACAGGCCTCTGTACAGAGTCCCAGGTCCTCACCTCAGTCCGCTTCATAGCTCTACTCAGTGGACCCCAGGTTCATGCTAAGGTACTCTCAGAGGTTCTTCTAGAATTCAAAGTGAGGTCAAGACCCTGTGCAGGCCAGTGTGTGCAGAAGCCAGCACTCATTGGGCAAAGCATATCAATGGACACCATGAAAGAGCCTGCAAGAATGCCCGCAGAACCAAGCGTTTCCCTAAAGTGACCCTGTCTCTATGTTTTCCTGTTGAGACTGATGAGAAACAAAAAAGCCAAGCACTTCACATGAGGCTTCCAAAACACAGGGGTGCTGGCATAGACTCAGGCTGGGATGTCTGAGGAAAAGACAAGGGCACTGAGTAGAGGTCTTCAAAGACCTTCATGCCACAATGACAGGTTGCCAGGCAACCACAAAAAGAACATGACTCCCTTGCCACCAGAGCCTGTGGATATTTGAGGGGTCACATACAGGTTGTAAACACACCAGAAAGATACTTAATCACAATGATGATACAACAAGAACAATACCCTGAAGTAAAGGAACAACTTCTCAGGGTGGCCATGCAGGGACTCATCCAGCTAGGGCTGCGGTATAGTCCTTAGGACAATACTGTGATCGTACCAGGAATAGGACACTGAGTCCCAGACAAGAGACCACATCTGCCCAAGACAGGAGTGGCAGAATGAAGTTTCAAACCTAGAAGGTAATAAGGTTCAGCAGACACCTTAGAAGCTGGCCAGGTTCCAGAGACCTGGGAGGGGCAGCATCCATGTCTAAGCCATGCCAAGAACAGTACAGAAAGGCCACCAGGCCTTGGGCCCCCTTCAAGGGAAAAGAGTGAAATGCCAAGAACCCTTTGTTCAAAAAGTCAGCTGAGGGGTGGGGAGCAGAACTGGAGAACATGCTTTTAACACTCCCTTTGTTTGCTATTGAAAAATATACACACTAGGAGACCCAAAGTACCCAAAGCCCAGGACCCTGCCTGTGAATATAGTACAAAAGGCCCAGGCATGGCACTGGCCACCCCATTAAGACCACTTCCTACAGGTGAGAACAGCTAACCCACCCTTCTATGAATCATAGCACAGCTCCCTCCTGATGGTCCCTAGGTGGGCTTCCTTGAAGTAGGACTCTCAAGATCACCCAATATCTCCCAAGGAGAGGGATTTTTATCTCGTGGTAGTCTGGGACTGTCCTTCCTCTGCCCTGACTCTTGGCTGCACATGAGGCCTCATTCTAGTCACTTCTGGAGGTGAGAGGCCGCCCCTGACTGAGCACTGAGTTAAGAGCACATGCTTGCAGGGGAAGTGATGCACTCAAGGGTTTCTAATGAGCTTCCATGAACTGCTACGATGTCCTGGAACACAAGCTTATGAGATCTCACCAAATTATCTACATGCTATTTGTATGCTGAGCCTTGCCCATCTGCTGCTCCTGAGCTATCTGTAACAAGCCAAAGGGGGAAGCTGAGTGATGAGATCACACAAGCCATTCATTCCTTACCATTGCAAGGCCAGCCACTCTACAAAAGAGCTAGCTACAAGACATGAGAAGGAGCCCAAGAACAGACCTACCAAACTGAGCACAGCCCAAACTGTCACCAAGTAAGGCATGAGCTCAACAAGTAGCACTTGGTTAAAACCACCATGTTTGGGAATGGTTGTTACACAGTAAGAGTTAACTGACTGACACATAAGTTTTGCTCTCAACTCACATTTTCATTTGAATAACTACACAAATGCATTTTTCTCTGTGAGAAAGAATGTTTTTCCCAAAACATATTAAGAAAATTGTAATTTTGAAACACATGTACACCTATAACTGGAGAAAATTCTCTCACAGGAATCCCATAGAATAAGAATGATACATTTTCCTCATATGACAGTTAAAGAAACTAAGGCTCAAAATGGCAGTAGGGTGTCTTACCTAAAAAAAAAAAAAAATCAAACAGCCATTAAGTGGTAAACTGGGATTCAATTCTAGCTTATATGAGGTGTGTGTCCTCCTCCCCTCCAGAGACAGTTTCTCTCACAATTAAGATGAAGATACTATCTCCAATAGACCCTCTCATGCCACTCCTCCAACCCATGATGTGGCCTTACTCCCAGAACTCGATGACAGGTGAGGTGAAGTCTGAGGTGCTAAAAGTGACCCATTGACTCTTATTCCCACGCAATGTGGTGTGTTCCAGCTGTGGTTGCAGTGGGACCAGAGAAATTCCTTCTGGAAGGAGTGGAATAGGTAGTATGTGGCCCAGGCCAGAATAACAATGTAGTATACATTCAGGAGGGACACGATGACGACAGACGGATATCCAATACCTGTGGCGGGGGTGGGGGGCAAGCAAAGTGCATACATGTCAAAAAGGAGGCACATTCAGCTAGGAGGCACTAGTGCACCCAATCTGTGGGCCAAAGGGGCCTTCTCAACAGTAAGCAGAAAATAGTCAACAGGGTGAAGGAGTAACTGTATAAGAGGACATGTGAGTGAGTGGTCAGAGAAATGTCAGCTGGATGAATGAAAGAAGTGGGGACAGGACAATGACTGTGCAGTTGGATAGTTTGATGGGCAGATAGAAATATGGATGGATGGATAGATAGATAAGTGGATGGGTAGAAATACAGACAGATGATAGATGGATAGAAATATGGATGGATGGATGGATGGATGGATGGATGACAGATAGACGGATAGATAGATAGATGGATAGATAGATAGAAAAGTGGATGGGTAGAAATACAAACGGATGATAGATGGACAGAAATATGGATGGGAGAATAGAAACATGGATGGATAGAAATATGAGAAAATGGGTAGATGAATACAGAGATGGAAGGATGAATGGATGAAAAAATGGATTGATAGATCCATTGTCATTCTGTCTTCATGGTAACTATATGCTACAGCATGGGATTATTGTTTTCTAGATGAAGAAATTGAGGCTCAATAACTTCCTTAGACCACCCCAAAGAGAGGAGGAAAGAAGGCCTGAACCCAGTCAGCTCACTCATCCAAATACCCACAGAGGTGGTTCCAAGGAGGACTTTCTGAACAGCCAGGGACCTGCTTCATCTGCCTTCTTCCTGCTTCTCTGTGGCAGTGACATGACAACATGCTGCTGCCCTTCATGTGAGGAGATCTCATGATCCCAGAAGATAACATAGAGACTACTCACTAAAAAAACTGGCAGAAACTGTCACAAACTGTTTAGGATAATTAAGAAATGCAAACTAATAGTCAGTCAAACATGTCATTTTGTTAGGTACTAGCACAGTTTATCACAGATGTTTTCTAAGTTAACCAGAAATCAAGTTGCTAAGAGACAAGCAACATTTGCTTATCCAAATATACAAAAATAGATAGGGGGTCTTCAAAAACCTCAAGAAACTGGTAGAATATGGAATTCAAAGAAGGTTTTTTTTTTTAACTTAAGTTTGTTTTGATATTGAGATATGTCAGCTCCTGACAGCACCTCTACTCCAAGTAGAGGATGAGTATCAAAGAATCTCCACTTGGAGACATTTGCATTAGTGGTAAGCTTGTCTGTGGGTAAGAAAAATCCCTTGCTTCAACTGTACATAGAATGCTGTCCGAAAAGGACAAAACTTGGAAGCAGATAAATCGACAGCCTAGTTCTGCCAAGACAGAGTAGGTAAGTCCTTCATGATTCCTGCTTTACAACTAATGTCTGTCACAGATACTGGGCCAAGAGGCGGAAGATAGATGCTCTAATGTATGGAGAGAAATTGAGGACTATCTATGCAGCCAGTTGTCTGTCATTTCTTAGTTTTGGAAGCTGCTGGCTCTGCACCTCCTGTTTATTCAGATGTATTTATCCTTCTCAGGTCTCTGATGTGGTTGAAGACTATATAGCTATAGTCCCACAGTTTTAAGTTGTTTAGGAATTAAAAGGCTGTTCTAGTTCTAAGAAGATGTTTTTAAGTTGGTAATGCAAGTTAGGATGGAAACTCAGTTACGGTATAGAACTTTAAACTCATCAAGATAGATAGATAATAGAATACTAATATCAGCCGGGCGGTGGTGGCGCACGCCTTTAATCCCAGCACTTGGGAGGCAGAGGCAGGCGGATCTTTGTGAGTTCGAGGCCAGCCTGGTCTACAAAGTGAGTCCAGGACAGCCAGGGCTACACAGAGAAACCCTGTCTCGAAAAAAAAAAAAAAAAAAAAGAATACTAATATCAGTTGCCAAGTATGTATGGACTTGACATTGGGAATGTATGTTACACCTTATAATTTTCATAATTGTGGCCTAATTACTAAAAAAGGGAATTATGAGTTCTGGGAGAAGGGGGAGATGGTGGGAGTGTAGGGCAGGAGGGGTGGAGGGAGGGGACTGTGATGGAGATGTAACTTGAAGTAATAATTAAACATTAAAAAAACCTGGCAGACCCAATGCATATAGACCCAAGTGACCCCGGCCACATACTCACCAGCAGTATACTGGCCTATGATGACCTCCAGGAAAAACACAGGCAAGCCACTCCCGAAAAGAAAAATAAAATAGGGGATAAGGAATGCACCCGTCAAGTGAGCAGCGGGGAGAGGGTAAGGCTGTGACTGTGATAGGATGGGGGTAAGATGCTCACTCCCAAGCCCTCCCAACCTAAGGTATCAGAGTGAGGGTTATAAGCTCAGAGGCCAAACATGGACTCCACTGAAGATTCTTCCAGCCTCTACTGGCCCCACCCACTAATCTACAAATCTACCAGGTTCTTCAAGCCCTTAGGATGGTGCCTATGCCTGCCACCTGCCTACCTTCTACCCAGTATCCTTCCCAATAAAGGTTGTTCGGTCCACTAGACCCAGGTACAGCACTACCTCCTGCTGGAGCTTTACCCACCTGCTACAAGGCCAGCCTGGTCAGCGGCCAGGAAAGTCCAGAAGCAGGTGGGTGGAAGGCAGGAGGTGGACATATCCAGCTGGTGCTGGGTGCCAGAGGGAGAAGGGGAGCAAGGTATCTAGAAGAGGTGGTACTACCTGTGTACACTACTGGCTTCAGCAGGTCCACAAACCCTGTGAAATTGTGGGCACCTTGGATCTGGGCTATCTGCTCTGTTCTGGGGACCATCTAAGACACCGATCAGAGCTCCCAGGGGGTTTGATACCTATGAGAGGTCAAGAAACCAGGTGCTAAGAGAGGGTTCCCCCCAAAATGTGGTTCTTTTACCACGGCAGCAGACAGTATGCCCACCTTTACAGTCATGTGACAGGTGGTTGTCACCTACATTCTCCTCCTCTGGTCCCCTTCTGCACCAGCAAGAATGTCTCTAAGCTGGTGCTGCCTAACCTTGACACTCGAGAGAGCTCTCTGAGAGACCTCAGCAGGTGGAGATACAATACACACACACACACACACACACACACACACACACACACACACACACA
>CAJQZJ010033863.1:5097542-5112454 GCA_907164525.1 Lophiomys imhausi | reverse complement strand
ACACACACACACACACACACACACACACACACACACACACACACACATCCAAATCCAAACCCAAACCCACCACAGCTAGAACATCTTTCATGGATACCCTCTGCTGCCGACCCCCTTTGCATCAATGGCAAGTGATACTGGTTTGTCATTTACAGAACTAGCTTTTGGAAATACACAGGGTGAGGTGGAAAAGCAAAATCAGTATTAAAGATGCTAAGAGGGAAGGCTGGGAGGAGCTCAGAGGAATATAGGTATGGTGGAATATAGGAATGGAGACCATGAATGTCTGAGGTTGAGGGGCCATCCATCAGACAGGCCAGACCAGAGGACCAGAGAGGGGAGGGTAAGGGAGGGTCCTCTAGAAGGTAACATACCCAGAGGCTAACGCAATACCACCTTGTTCTTAGGCATGCTGACCCTGCCTCTGAGGTGATGTTGGGGTGGGGTACACCTGGCCTGGGGAAGGACGCAGAATTGGAATCCCAAGCATTCAGTTTGATCCAAACTCACCTCCATTTTTATAGCACAGGTTCGGGAAACGCCAGAAGTTGCCCAAACCCACGAAGCCCCCAGCCACAGACAATATAAAGCCCATCTTGTTGGATCACTTCTCCCTTTGAGGAGGCTTTCCCTCAGCCTCATCCTCAGGCCGTGTGCCTGGGCTCTTCCCAGGAGAAGGCTTCAGGATGTCTTTGGGGAAGTCTTCCAGACAGCTTCTCCTTGGTGGCCATTTCCTCGTTTTCTATGGGAGATAGAACCAATGTGGATGATGAGGACTTAGGACCAGTTCCTGCCTCCCCAGGCTGCAGCAGGAGCTTGTATCCCGTTAGTCCCCATCTTAGAAGCCAACTAGACACTACGAATCTCAAAATTCAGGCCTGAAACACTTGCAAACCTATAGAAGCAACAGACTCCATTTTTCAGGTACCAGCTAAACCTGAAGCATTGGCGACCCAGGGTTGTTGTCCCCAAGCATCACATTTCATTCAGCCTGTGTACCCTGGGCAGTTCCAGACATTTTCCAGAGGGGAGAGAGCCTGTCTGTAGCTCTCCAGACTAACACTTTTCTAATTTGAGGTCTGCAAAGAAAACAGCACTCATGCCTCAGTTATGCCCCAGTGAAGCAAGTGTGGGGCCTGACCTATAGGAGGTGCCTGCTCCCCGGGTGAGGAAGCGAAGCAGAAAGATGGTGTTGGCTTGCACAAGACACAAAACTTGGGAAACGGACTTTGTCAGCATATAAAAAATGGACAGTTACAGAATATGTTTGTAGCAGGAAAAAAAAGGCTTTTTTTTCTGCAGAATTATACAAGGATGAGTATGACAACTGAGGAACTGATGCAGGGGCAGAGTAAGAAAAGCCTGGGTCCTAAACCCAGACTGGGAACTAGGGCTTGCTTTCTACTTAGCATTCTTCAGTCCTGCTGACTCCAGGCTAAACCCATCCACTCTAGCAAGCAGAGGTCTTGCTCTCTGGCTCAGTGAGGCTTGGACATAAGGAGGTCTCCGAAGCCCCTGGCACAATTCAGGGTCACCCTCAGGCCACTCCTGCTTGGACTCCACCCTGAATGTAGGGAAGGGGTTTGCACCATTGATGTTCATCATCTCCTAGAATCTCCTTGTATCTCTGAAACTTAGCTGAGAGGCCCTGTCACATCCTGTGATGGTCACCATCCATCCATGCCATCAAAGAACACATAAAGATAACCAAGCACATCTAGAGCCTGCCTAACAAGTCAGGGCCCTGTGTGAAAGGGTTATCACACAGCATAGCAGAGGGCCACAGGACAGGGCTGAGCTGGGGCTACCCAGAGCTAGTGGTCCTTCTTGCTCCTTTCTGAGCCTTGGTTTTCCCTATCTGCAGAATAAAATAAGTGACACCAAACGTAGTCACATCTTGCTTGCCTTCATGATCCAAGTGGGGAGACAACACTGAGATATCAGATTTTGGAGAATGCAAAGTTTGAAGTTACAGAACTAAAAGGTCAGAGCACACAGGATCTGTGTTCCTCATATGAACACACACTGGAGTAGATACAGGGCACACTGTTCCTAGCTCATGCCCTCTGGAGAGCACCTTCACCTGTTTGACTGCACTTTGTCTTCCCACAATCAACCCTACCTGAATACCAACTGCAGTGTCCACGCACACACTTCCCAGATGGCTGTTTTCTCCATGACCATACCATAGGCTTGTGGAGATAAGGACCTATCCTGTTTATAACTCTGAAGCCTGGCACACAGTAGGGCATCAGGAAAGGTAAGGGTTTGCACTAAGGCTGAGAGTGGGTGCCAGACACATTAGGGTATACCAAAGTGCTACGCCAGGCCCCGGGGGCGGGGGACGACTCTGTAAGGAGCAGAGTCCCAGAAGCTCAATAATCCCCGCTTCCCCCACACCTCCTTCCTCTCACTGGCTGCCTTGGGGTTGGGGACCCCAATATTTTCACTATCTGGCAGTGAGCAGACTAAGAAAGTCTCCCTGGGGCCACTGGGCAGCCCCGGAGTCCTTCCTCTGTCTGGGGGAGCATCCGCATGGCCTTTCTCTGCGGCTCCCCCAGGGTCTCATGGCTCAGCAGGCCTGTGGCCACTGTGAAAACAGCTTGAGTGGCCAGCAATGTTCCTGCGGCAGGTCAGTAGCCCCCGATGGTTATATGAACAGCTCATTGTGGCCTGCGGTGGGCACATAATTGGAGGATGTGGGACTCCACTCCCTCCCAGGGAAGGGTCCGCTCAAGAATGACCTGGAGCCTCCAGCTGAGAAGGACTGATCCACCCTTTGGACATGTCTCAGTGTTTGGGGCTAGGTAGACTTCACGAGGTCAGCCTTGTTTTTCAACATATGAGGAGAAGGGTCAGCCTCTAACACTCAGGAGGTATGGGATTCTGACAAGGGTCTCCACCTCACAGGCAGATACTGGCCAAGGCTGGTCCTATTAGAAGACAGACTCTGATGTCCTGTGGCCTGCTGCCTTGACAGCCCTGGTTCTACATTCTGGGTCCCCAGATCCACTAACAAGTCTGTACTCAGAGGACCTTGAGTATAGCGGGTTCCCAAAGACTCCCGTCTCTAGACTCTGATTTGCTACATACGGAATCTATCTGTGGATATTCTCTGCTTGACACTGAGCCATGATGGCTGGGGCCTGAGTAAGGCAGTGCAGCACCTGCCCTGTGCCTGGCACAGTGGGGTCTCTTTGTGGACCCCTCAGCTACTCAAGTGCATCCAGGAGTCTGGTGCTCTTCTATCATCACCTCTCCTATCTGTGGGCATGTGGTCCAGGCCCATTTGCCTCTGGAGAACTCAGGGCCCAGTGACCCTGCCTCAGCATCTCCTCCAACCCTCAGGTTGGCTAAAAATCACAGGGCTACTACTGTCTAGGGAGGGCATCACCCAAGCTTTGGAGTTCCCTGGATCCAGAGAAGGTCCTGCAGGCGCAGACACACGCACCGAGAGAAGGTCCCGCAGGTGCAGACACAGGAACCCAGTCCTTTTTTCCCTCTTGCATTCTCATTCCAAGCCCCTAGGATGTACCTGACCAGCTGCCCTGCAATACACCATTCCAGCAAGACCTGCATATCCACTCTGCACATTCTTGGCATCCACCCCCACGGCCCTGTCACCATGCAACTTTCTCTCTAGGCCAGCAGCCTCCTCATAGGTCTCCTCGCTGCTCTGACCCCCCCCCCCCCCCCAGTCTATTCTCATGCAGCAGCTGAAGGCAACTTTAAAAAAAAAAACACATTCAAGATTAAACCCAGCTCTTGGTTCATTGCTAGAGGGAAACAGGAGGCCCAGCCCAACCCCTGGTCCTTCCAGGTCCCAAGTAAGACCCTTACAAACCCTTAGGCCCCATCCCTCCATGTGGGACACTGGCCCCACAGGAATGCTGTAGCTTCTCTCTATCCCTATGCCCCCTCCTCCAGGCCCTGTGGGGGCAGCTTTGTCCCTGTAAGGAACCTGAAGAACCTTCAGGGAGGGGCTGAGAGCCACTTAGAAGAGCTAAATGAGCTTAGGCAAGATGCTCAGCCTCTCTGGCCATCAATGTTCTCATGTGCAGAGTAGTAGTGCCTGTCGTAGGGCACAGAGAAAGAAATGAGGGGGAGCACAGAACAGCTTAGAACAGCACATAGCATGTACCGAGCACTCCCTAAAATAATAGCTGGTGTCATTATCATCAACCCCAGGGTGGGCAAGGCCTTCACCCCACTCATCGACAGATGACCAAAGTCCAGCTGACTCTAAATCCAGGTCATGGAAAGAGCTGATATCACAGAGACCCTGAGGCTTTCTCTGTTCCTGGATGACCCACCCTGACTTCTCACCCTCCCTTTGGTCCACTTCTGTAGACTCCCAGTTAGGCCAGTCAACCCCCATGGTGGCCAAGTAGCCACAGCACAGCACAGGGTGTCCTTGTGTCACGACATCTGCCTGCAGCCTCCTCCTTTGAAGCAGGAGCTGTTTCTCTTGGCTCAGCGCCCTGGGTTGTTCCAAAGTGGCGAAGATGCTTAATTCTTATTCTAGGAGCTTCCTCATGGTTACCACAGCTACAAGTGATTAGAATGCATGGAGCTACAGGCTCCAGGATCAAGTATCCCTTCCCCATATAGGTGAAAGCACTGTCCCTTTCCCAGGGATGGTAGCCAGATGCAGCTGGGCCTGAATGCTAGCTTGCTTGAAGATCACTGGGTAATTTTTGCCACATACACAGGCAGGTTGACTCTGGTACGAGTGCCATTGGCCAGATACACTGGTGAGATACACAGATGTATACTTTTGTATCCTCTGGCTAGTTTAAAAACACCAGACCTTTTTTTAGTACTTAGTCTAAACTATTTCAGAATTGTTTCCTGTTCTGTCATCCTTTGGGGTACAAGAGGGGAGGTGCTGATCTTGAATTTGCCAGTAGGGGGTATGATCTTGAACATCTGATCCTCCTGCCTCCACCTTTGCCTTCATAGTGCTAGAATTACAGGCCAACACCATCACACCAGTTTGAACCAAAGGCCTGACACATGCCAGACAAACACTCTACCACTGAGCTGCTTCACAGCCCACAGAGACTTCTAACACATTTCCACACAACAGAATCAGAGGTGCAAGTAGAGAAATGGTAGCCGGCCTCAAGTCACAAATAGGAACCAGGAGAGATAGAGCCAGAATCCCCATCTTGCTTCATGCTTACAGCAGTGTACAGATCAGAACAGTCTATTGCACATAGGGCTGCTGGGTCAGAGAAGTGGCCTGCCTGGCACAGACCCCAAAAACTGGGGACTCAAGAGACAAGACTCCTGCCTGCTTCCCTCCCAGGGCCTGTCTGGCCCTTCTGGCCTTCAAATATCTACTCACAAGCCAGGCAAGTCTTGAAGTTGATTTGAGCTTTCCCTGCCTCCCCAAAATTTGCCTCTATACTCTAAGACAAGGGGACACTAAGTCCTCACTCTCCTGCAGAACTTGATCAGCTCTAATAAATGACCCCCTACTAGGAATGATTAAAATCTTACTGTTGGTGCTTTCACCATTCAGGGCCTCTCTTATCAAGGCATGTGTCTGTTTCCTCTTGTGCTTGTCCCCAGCCCACTCCAGTGTCTAGTGCACAGCATGTCCTCACAGACAGCTTGGTGAGAGTCTGGACTGACTCTCAGGGAGCCTCTACAGTAGGAATAAGATGTTCTGTGTACTGTATGAGCAGCTCTCAAAATTGGGCAGGAGACAGTCACATGCCCATTGCACACATGGAGATATCTTAGCCAGAAGGCCCCCTGCAGAGGTAACCCTGTGGCTAGAACTCTGTATTGTCCCCTCCAGGGAAGAGGACTGTCTCCTCCTGTCTTTACCCTGTTCACTGTGTAGAGCCACCAGTAGGCATGAGCCTCCTTGAGGAGGCCATAATGATGCTGTGTGACTCAGGGCAAGTAACAACCTCTCTGTGCCACACTTCCCTCATTGGAATACACTTGAGATCTCTACTGCACAACACACTGTGATGAATAATGATAAAAAACATATTTGAAAACTGTCAAGAGACTTAAAGCTTTTCAGTATTCTCTTCATACTATAAGTATGTAAGATAGTTAGTTGATGGGGTGGTGTTAAGCATTCTAAATGTTGATTGGTCCTGCTTGCTGTCTGTTTACTTACTTTGACTCTTTTTGGTTAAATAAATGGTGAGGCCTGGAGATTGGGCAAAGACAGAGGTAGGCAGGCTAAGGTGTGCAGGCTTTTTGAGAGAGAGAGAGCATCCTGGGAAGAAGAAGCTCAGAGAAAAAGCCAGGAGCAAATTAAAGAAGATCCTTCCATGTGGCCTGGAACATCGGCTTAGCAAGCAGAATGATAGTCCAAAAGGACATATGTATATAAGGGGTTATATTTGGGTAATAGAGTTATGAGCTAGCTTAGATGGGTTAGGATTGTACTACTCAGGCCCAGGCTTGTTAAAATCTACCCAGTGTCTGTGTGTATTCATTTATAATGGCAGGTTAAGGATTAACACCGCCGACCAATTAAATATAATATAAATACTAGTAAATAGTTTAATTAGCTATTTTTTCTATATATGGCACCCAACGTGGGGCATTAGAATCTATGGTTACAGCCTAAGAAGACCCAGGTGAGAAAGAGTTTCCTAGTCAAAGAGCGGGGAACCAAACCTAAATGCATTTCAAAGGAGTGGCTCACTTAACAAAAGCTACTGCCTTACAGCAAAGGTGGAAGGCTCAGCTCTCTTTATATGCTAAATAGCCAGCAGCTTTCTAAACAGAGCTTGAGAGTGGAATTAACTGCCTAAATTAAGAATGGAGAAATTCATAATGTCTCAATATGTTTGGATTCCAATTGGGTTTGTTTCTCTTTACAGATGATTTTTACAGTGACAATTGTGGTTTGATATAGCCATTCTATAACAGATATGTATCTAAAAACCTCATGTTGGGGCTAGAGAGACAGCTCAGTGGTTAAGAGCATTTGATACTCTTCCAGAGGACACAGGTTCACCTAGAGGATGACTCACAACCATCTATAAAACTCCAGTTAGCCTTCTTGGCACTGCACACATGTGTTACATAGACATACATTCAGTCAAAATACGCATGGTGGCACATTCTTGTAACCCCAGCATTTAGAAGGCTGAAGTAGTAGGATTGCCAGCAATTTGAAACTAGCTTGACCTGCATGGTGAGTAGCTTATACTACAAAGCATGACCCTGTCTCAAAACAAAAATAAACAAATACAGAGACTGCAGAGATGGCTTGATGGTTAAGAGCATCCAGGTTCAATTCCCAGCATCCACATGGTGGCTCACAACTATCTGTAACTTCAGTTCCAGAGAATCTAACACCCTTCTTCTGGCCTCTGTGTGGCACACATGTAGTACACACACAGACATGCATGCAAAATACTCATCCATGTTAAAAAAAATAATAGTATTATAAAGGAAAAGAAAGAGAATTGCATTTAATGGTACCCACATGGTACACAACAATGTGCAAAGATCTTTCAGGCATTCTTTTAGCTAACTCTCTCTAAACGTGGCTTCATCTTGCTGGTGACACCAACAGCACCCAGAGTGGTGAAGTCACTTGGCCACACGATGCACACTTGAGCTGTGACTAGCTCCTAGGTCTGTCCACACCTCCAAAGCTCAACCACTTGTGACAATTATGGATGCCACCTGCACAACTTCACAAGTAAAACGGGATGGTGCCTTTAAGAAGTCATCAGTTATGTATGGGGCTGGAGAGACAGTTCAGGGGTTGAAAGCATTCACTACTCTTCCAGTCCCTACACCCACATGGCAGTTCACCACCTTTAACTCCAGTCCCAGGCCACCTAACACCCTCTCTGGCTGGCACATGGTATGCAGACATGAATGCAGACAAAATACTCATACCCATAAGAGAAAATTAAATAAATTCCTTTGTTGTTGTTGTTGTCTTAAAGCAGCAGCAGCCAGCTACAGGCTGATGAGATGGCTCAGTGGGCAAAATGCTTTGCCACAATCCCTGGAACCCACAAGATGGAAGGAACAAACTGACCCCTGCAGGTTGCCCTCTGATCTTCACAAAGGCAGTGTGATCGGTGCACACACAAACTCATACACAATAAATGTAATTTTTCAAAAAAAAAATTGAAAACAAGCTGTAAGCCACTGCGGCACCTGACAAAATAAGATACACAACTCAAAGACAAACAGGGAAGTGAGGGGCCACATGACATGACAAGCTTGACCAGCAGTCATAGGACTATGCTGTGAGGACAGATAAAACACTACTATGCACAGGAGCCTGCTTCTGTCAGCAAGAATGTAATACAGACCAAAAGGGGTTCACTGGAGCAAAGTCTCCACAGACTAATAGTCACATACAGGTGCAAGGAGCAGGAGGGTGGGGATCCATTAGTAATGCTCGAGTAGGTGGGCTTTGATCTACTAGCATTGTCTGTCAAGAGTATGCAGTTCTGCTCAGACTCCATGCTTGGCCCTTGGAAGTGTTTAGCAAGCATAAATGAATCAAGTGAGCTGGGTTAAGAATGCTGCTCTGCCCTCTAAGCAAGGTAGATGTTTCTGTACAGAAAACATAAAAGCCAGTGTGATAGCATGGGCCTGTAATCTCAGCTTTTGGAAGAAGCCACCAGAATCATCAAGATCATCCTCAGCTACACAGTAAGCTTCAGGTTATCCTGAGGTACATGAGACTGACTCAAAATTTTTTTTTTTCAAGACAGGGTTTCTCTGTGTGTTCCTGGCTGTCCTGGGCTCACTTTGTAGACCAGATTGGCCTGGAACTCACAGAGATCTGCCTGCCTCTGCTTCCTAAGTGCTGGGATTTTAAAGGTGTGTGCCACCATGCTCAGCTCTCAAAAAAATGTTTAAAGAAAAAAATTTTTTAAAGATTTTATTTTTTATTATGTATACAATATTCTGACTGCATATATGCCTGCACTCCAGAAGAGGGCACCAGATCTCATTGTAGATGGTTATGAGCCACCATGTGGTTGCTGGAACTTGAACTCAGTATCTTTGGAAGAACAACCAGTACTCAACCTCTAAGCCATCACTCCATCCCCGAAAAATTAATTTTTAAAAGATTTTTTTAAAAAGTCCACCTTTAAGAGATTTAATCATTTAATTGAATCACATGGTCTTTTTCCTTTAGTTCTCTGTTTGTGCAAAGAGTTAAGTCAAGCATGAAAACTGAGCCATCTCCAGGGGTCTGGAAGGCAAAGCCAGAGCAGAAGAGCAGAGAGCAGGGAAGATGGAAAGCTTAATCTCAGAAGACAGGCTCCCGTCACCAAAGGTACCTCTGGAACTGGGATCACAAGGCCATATCCTCTTAGGTATCTTACAAAATCTAGATTGCATTAAATTTTCCAACTTCTCTAGTACCTTGTCCTCCAAACACAAAGAAAAAGGGATGTGACCCATCCTGGGCCCAGCCAGGCCTACTTTGGCCAGACTACTGGCCCAGCTCAGTCAACTAAGTCCCAGTGAAAGCAGAGAGAAGCCTGTCAGGATATATTGGCAAGGCTGGCTTGAGCCACAATGGCTTGTCCCCATGAGGTCAACCAGGAAGCAGGTGGTTTTACTGGCCAGAAATAGAGCAATGAGCAATGAGTAGCATTGCTCTCATTGGAGTACAAGAGAACTTGCTGGGGCATTATCTTAGCTTCTCATGTCTGGGCAGGGTGCATGTGTACCTGGGACTCAGCATCCCTCTCCTCATCCAACTGCAGCCCCACCCTTTGAAGCACCGGATGGGAGGCTGAGGCTCAAAGCAGGGACACTCTCACCCCAAATCCTCAGGATTTATACCCAGAATCCAGGACACTGGTGTCCCCCAGTACATCAGAGGCCCTCCAGATGGGGCCTGCCACATTGAACAATGCCTTTTACCAGCTTACAGGGTCAAGCAGATAGGGCAACAGAGGTTCTGTTTGCAGCCACACACAGCTGGGATTTTAAATCAAGACAGTCCATGCTTCCCACATTAGTGCCATTAAGCTGAACTCTATCTAGAAGATCTGGGAGAATGGAGTTCTGAAGAAAGGGGAAAGTGAACACAAATACAGTCATACTAGGACCTGGAGGAGTAACTCAGTGTTTAAGAGCACTAGCTGCTCTTCCAGAGGACATGGGTTCCATCCCCAGCCACCAGATGGTAGCTCAATCTGATGCTCTCTCCCCTAGCCTCTGCAGGCTCTGCTCGCACATGATACACAGACATACACACAGGCAAAACACCCATTAAATAAAGATAAATTGTGTTTCAAAATAGGACAATAGGTCGACCATGATGGCACGCACCTTTAATCCCAGCACTAGGGAGGCAGAGAAGCGGGGGGATCTCTGTAACTTTGAAGCTAGCCTGGCCTACAGAGTGAGTTCCAGGACATCCAGAGCTACAGAGTGAGACTCTGTCACAAATAAACAAACTTTAAAGAACAGCTATACTAGACCTGGCGAATAAACTGGTGTCCTGAGGACCCCAGCGCCCATGGGCACAGGACCTCCAGGCCAGATTTAAACTTAGGCTTATCCTGAGCTTCCCACTGTCCCTTTGAGGGCTAAAAACCCTTTTATCTAAAAGCCCAAGCTATGCCTGAGTCCTCAGCTAGCCCTCCTTCCAGCTTGGAAAGGGGGTCTAAAGGACCTTCTTGGGTGTTATGTAACTTTCTGGTCATTTAATCCCAACATCCT
The DNA here is from genome assembly GCA_907164525.1 of Lophiomys imhausi. Classification (NCBI taxonomy): domain Eukaryota; kingdom Metazoa; phylum Chordata; class Mammalia; order Rodentia; family Muridae; genus Lophiomys; species Lophiomys imhausi. The sequence goes on along the minus strand of CAJQZJ010033863.1, from coordinate 5,101,759 downwards.
ACAGCTACGTACTGTCCTCCTGAGCAGAGTCACTCATGGGATGAGTGGAAGGGAGCCATCTTTGTGTACAAGAGGGATCAAGGGGTAGCTGTCCTGCTTCCTATGGGCCTAAGGTCCACCACTGGTGATACAGGGAAGATTAGCTCTCAGCAAAAGGCTAGAACCAGACTTCAGAGATGAAGGCAAGCTCTGCAAACAGGGCCACCCTCTTACAAACCTCAACTCTGACCCTGGATCAGAGGGGCAGCCCTGCCTGGTAGCAGGAGATAACTGTGTAGAAACAAAGCCCCATCTGTCATCTGCCTGTCACCTACTTGTTTGGTTTGGTTACAGGGTCATCCCATTGTCCCCTGAAATCAGAGCCAGTGGGAAAGAAACACAAAAATTAGGGGGTGTTCATAGGAAAGATGGGAGAACTTCCAAGGTAGGAAGAGGCTGTAAAGAGGAGGTACAGGGAAGATCCTTCCCCTCTGAGATGGACACCCAAAGTCTGGGCTGGAGGTTAGGGAAGTAAAACCTAGTTACCAAATGCTATTTAGCAGATCTCCAGCTTGCAGTAACTAAGTCAGACAGGAAGAGGAAGGGAGGGGGGAAGTGGGAAAGGAGAAGGAAGGGAGGGCAAAAGGAGGGGAGGGGCAGATGGAAGAAGAAGAGGAGGAGGAGACGAATAAGGAGGGAAGAAAAGGGGAAAGAAGTGTGGAAGGAGAAGGAGGAAGTAGGGAGCCCTGACCACACCATGGTGTCTCCTGGGTACTCAGGGCCTATCTTAGAAGCAGGACTGGGGTGTGTGCACGTGGAGATTGTGTACACACAAAGCTTCAGGAACACCTCACTCCTGACTTGGCCAGCCATCTGTCCATCCTCTAGACCCTAGGTGGATATGCTTTTAGCTCTGATGGGGCAGCTCTGTCATTTCAGACCCAAAAGCTCCCCCTGCCCCTTTCTGTCCCCTTCAGCGGAGAAGCCAGGGGAGGGTGAATCAGCAGGCATTGGGTCCTGGCCCTGACTCACCCAGCAACAGGGCTGTCAATCATCTCCAGCAGTGTCACTTCCCCAGCATGAGGGCCATGGACCTCTTGTGGTGGGTGTGGGGCACCAGGATCCTGGGGCAGGTGCTATGGAGCCCAGGATTATTCTTAGAGGTCTCTGCCACTCCCATAGACTTCCCCTTTCAAGCTACAGAATCCCAAGGTTGCACTTCTATCCTGTGTGTGTGTGAAAGGGAAACACAGCCCCCCCCCCTCTATCTCTCTCTCTGTAGAAATGCAAGAAAAGCCCCAAGTGTTAGCTAGGCCGCCTTGTGACCTCCTTCCATGCTTCTGGGCCCCTACCACTGTCACAGGTGTCTGAGGCCGAGGCTTCTTGAAGAGCAGGCAGTCTACTGTGCTCTGTGGCCTCAGGCAAGTCACTGATGTCTATCTGGACATAGTGTGTGATATTTGCAAATACATCTCTCCAGCAGCATTCTTCTTTTAATACTTCTTCCTCCCCATATGAAGGACATCCTTCCTTCTGAGCACCGAAGACTAATGAGACTATGGACCTAAAATCAAGGCAGGAGCAATCCTCTGTTCAGGGCAAAGGTGAAACTTTACATGCTTCCTCACCCTACCCCCCAGGAGCTGAAGACTTCCACAGGATGCTTTCTCACACCCCACACCTTGGCTTCGAGAGTGACCTCAGCGAGGGACACAGAGCCATCCAAGAATAATGAACAGAAACCTCACCAAGCAGTGACTGCCAGGCCCCAGAGCCTCCAATGTCCTCATGGCTTGCCTCACCATATCACAGGCCAGTGCTCAGCTGTCTGTCACCTCTCCCACAAAAGAGTCCCAGCTGCTTCCTGATGTCACTCATAATGAACACATCAGAGAGTGTTGAAGGTCCTGTTGCTGCTCAGTGCAGGCATGCTCTGCAGAGTCACAGTGCAAAGCGCAGGGACACTTAGAATGTGGGCAAAGCAGAGGAACAGTGAGCTGGGACCTGTTCCCAGCTGCAGAACACAACTTCCCCAAGAATATGGAGAGTCTTTTCTGTAGCTGTGGAGAGCCCTAACTCTTAGCTTCAATTTCGATCACACAACACATTCTTTGAATAGCTCTACAAGTGACTCAGGGTGAACTTGTTGTGGTGTTTCCCCAAAGGTTTCTCAAGTACCAGGAAATTTCCTTGGAAGCTGACTCAGAAAGGCCTGGCACATCTATATACAATTCCACTCTGTAGGTGAGGAATCCAAGGCCCTGGCCCCACAGCACTTTACCATAGGTTGAGCCAACATGGGTGGCCACAGGAGACGTGCTCCAGAGGGGCAACTGGTGGGGAGAGTGGGGACACTCCTAACACCCCCACCCTGTGAATATAGTAGGTGACAGAAGCATAGAATAAACTCCTATTTCAACTCTGGGTGCATGTGATTCATATCTAACTCTGTCAGGCTGACGGACATTGGAGCAGTGGGTGGAGTTGGCAGTGGCTTCCAGGGCTACAAGATGGTGCCTAACACCAGCTACTGCTTGGCTAGAAGAAAAACTCAGGATTAAAATCCATGTGGGGAGTATCTGGAGGATGACACAATCGGTTGTGTCTTCCTGCATGCACAGGGTTTCCCCTAGGGCAAACCCCATACCTACCTTTCTGCTGCTGGCCCAAGTAAGCTTTTGTGACACTCACCCAGGGCACAGAACTGTCTTCTCTGCAGCCACACCCACAGCTGGAAACAGCTCGGAGTCATGCCCCACCAGCTCACTGTAGAAAACTCTTCCTGGCAGCCAGGTTAGCCCTGGCTCAAGAACTAGCAATGACTCCCAGTTGCCTGCAGAGCTCTCTCTGAACTTCACCCAGAACCCACGCTTCATCAGCCCTTTCTGTACAGTCCTAGGTAGGTGACTTCCTTTTGTGTCCAGGGCTACCACATTCTCCAGACATTCCCCTTTCCAGTCCTAAGCTACTCGAGAGCCTATGTTTAAGGGTATCCCACATAGACTGGAAACCTCATGCATCCAAGATCCTGACACATCAAATCTACCATTCACCTAGGGCTGGGTTCTGGTTCAGAACTGGGAAACATTGAACAAAGTTTCAAGATCTGTTTGAGAAACCTTGGTGCCTTCACCTTGTTTTTGACACAGGGTCTCACTTATAGGGAGGTTAATGTAAATTAGATTTAATAAATATATAGGTTTCTGATACAGTCTCTTAATCTGGGGCATGAAGATCAACTTGGCTGTGAGCAATTAACTTACCAGCTTGTGGACCAAAAACAAGGATGAAGTCACGTGAAACGAGGGGAGCCTATGGACTATAAAGGTTGAAGCCAGGTGAAACAAGGAAAGACTTTATGACCTGGCATTGTTTTCAGCTGCTAAGTGGGCAGAGCCCAAATTAAGCTGAATCCGGTGGAACAAGGAGAGATCCTATTTAAGGACAAGTGGATGGGGTGGATGGAGCCAAGGAAGCCATGTGCTAGGGGCCCCAAGCTAGAGAGCCCTATGCTAGCGAGCTCTGATGCTAGTGAGTCAGCAAGCTAGAAAGGACAATGAGTAGTTTGTATCCTCTGATGGAGAAAGTGCTGGTGGACTGATGGCCAGATCTCCCTGAGGCAGAAAGAAGCTGGTGAGCAGAGAAAGCCTCAGCAAGACAGCAAAGGCCAAGGACTAAACCCTGTGGCTCAGCTTTTGCCTAGAGGGGTTTGACCTGTCTGAACAGTGGCCTGAACAAAACTGTGGCCAGCTCTAAAGACTGAGGCAGAACAGCAGAGTTGCTGATACAAAGGAAATAAGTTGGCCTACAGACTGCTGAGGTCTCCCAGAGAGAAGAAAGCCTCAAACCTTATTAAGGTGAAACCACCATAGCCAATTTACTCTGACAGATTCACATCTGAGATATTCCAGAAGACTGCTAAGTGCAATAAAGGGTCTACCCCAGAGACTATGTTCCTGACAACTGAGGACCTGCCCCAGAGACTGTATCCTTCTAAAAGGTTATGAAAATACTTGTAATAGTTATCAATAGGTTTAGTGGTTAGATTATAGGGGCTAAAGGTATTTGTAGGATTAGTAGTTAAGTGTTTATATTTGTTATAAGTGAAAAGTTATTAATAAATGTTTAATAATTTAAAAAGGTTGGGTGTCACTCACTGTAGGCCTAGAACTCATCATATAAACAAGGCAAGTTGGCCTTGAACTTGCTGTAGATCCATCTACTTCTGCCTCCCCATT
>CAJQZJ010033863.1:5062708-5079994 GCA_907164525.1 Lophiomys imhausi | reverse complement strand
CTCTCTCTCTCTCTCTCTCTCTCTCTCTCTCTCTCTCTCTCTCTTTCTTGGCTGAGGTCTGTTCTGCCGGTTTCATTCCCTGGAACTCCAGGGTAATACCCTTATGTAGTGTGGGAGGAGCAAGCAGTTGTCACCTGCTTTCTGTCACATTATGGGGCATGGACACTTGGTCCATGCAGGTGCAGGAGTGTCAGGGGCATCAACGCAGAGGACCTCAGGACTACTGCAGAATGGTTAGAAGTGGCACCACTGACATAAAAAAGAATGCGGTGGCTTTTTGTTCTCCCTCAGCTCCCCAGAGTGGCCAAGGGAGAAACAATAACATTTGAGCCCACTGCTGGGTACCAAGCTTGTGATTTCAGATAGACTTTCAAGTGCCATCACAGATGGATGCCTTCCATGATCAACGCTGTTTTTACAAATAAGAGCCAGGCCCCCGCTGGACTCAAGAGTTTCCCTAAGGAATATAGGTAAGTGGCAGAGTCAAGTTTGAGCTCTGAAGCCCTTGCTTGATCAAAAGTGGAGGGACAGACAGTGAATATGGATGAGGACCAGGGACAGGCAGGAAGGGCACATGGGAGTAACTGTCTTCAAGCAATGGTTGCCCTGTCTTTAGGTACACTTAAGCCACAGATTCTGGACAGGTTAATTCAAGAGGATGGGCATTTAGGTTCCAGTAGTGGCAGAAATGAGTGGCTGGCACTAGGCAGTTTGTGAGCTTGAGATAGCACAAACTTTCATGAGTCTGGGTGGGGCCTCACACAGAAACAAATGGTATCTCACCCTGGAGACAGCCCTAGAGAGATTTGAGGCTGCTAACACAAGATAAGTCCAGTTCCAGGAGGCTTTTATCCCCTGGGAGCTTTAGCCTTGTTACTCAATCTCCCGGGTAATGAGAGTAAACCACTAGCCCTTGCTTGGGGGGGTGTTATTGCACAGGGTCCCATGAGGACAGGGACCTAACAAAGATGGCTTAACAGGAAGCTGGGACAGTGAGCTGGACTAACTAGGAGAAAGGTATCCAACATTCTTAGTGCTGGATTTTAAGCTGTGAACTAAAGGGCTCTGGAAAACGAGGGATTGTAACAAGCATGCCCCAGTTCCTCCTTGAACCGAGGAGGAGAATGTTCCAGGGCACCTGAGTGGTGGAAAATGAGATAACGTGAGCCTGTACAACCCACGGACAGACGAAAGCTGCAGCCAGAGGAACCCAGGCCTCACTCATAAAAATCAATCTCGGACTTGACTCTAGTTCTTGTAGGACCACAGCCTGGCTCCATGGTAATTGCTTTGATGCTATTTGTATGCCTTGGCTTTCTCTTGATTTTACCTAAGAGTTTTGAAATAACACACTGCTTCAGTTGTCATAAAAAAGAACACAAAGAAACGGGAGTCGAATGACTTTTATAAATTGTGTGAGTGGGTGGCTTTTAGATGGTGCTGAGCACCACATCCCCCCCCCACCCCTCACACCCAGTCTGGCCTTGGCACCACTACCTTGGTCACTTACCATGGAGAGCAAAGTCAGTCAATTGTTCCCCATTCTATGAGACTGTTACTTCAGATTGAAGGGTGGATGTCTTGTGTGGCAGTCATGGGGTGGGGTGGGGGTCCTACCTAGTGTAGCAGGAGACTTGGGTCTTCCTTCCCTGGCATGCACGAGTATTTACCACTCCCCTGTCTGCATTCCACAGATGTAGAGTGTCATGCCAGCCTTGGTTGTGAGCACTGACTCTCTATCGGTAAACAATGCGGACAGATTGTTTGCTCTTGGGAATATTCTAGAAAAATGAAGGAACAGGTTATAATAAATGCTGTGAAGAAATTACAGTGGAATAATGGGGGAGCTGTGGTGTGTGTGTGTGTGTGTGTGTGTGTGTGTGTGTGTGTGTTGTGTATATGTGTGTGTGATGTGTGTATATATGTGTGTATGTGTGTGGTGTGTGTATGTGTGTGTATATGTTTGTGTGATGTGTGTATATGTGTGTGGTGTGTGTGTGTATGTGTGTGTATATGTGTGTGCGGTATCTGTGTATGTGTGTGTGGAATCTGTGTATGCATGTGTGTGTGTGTGTGTGTGGTGTGTGTATATGTGTGTGGTATGTATGGTGTGTATATGTGTGTGTGGTGTGTATATATGTGTATGTGGTGTATACATGTGTGTGTTCACTTTGTGCACTCCTGCTTTAAATAAAGAGATGTCAAATGAGCAGAGCCCCAAGGAAGTGAGAGGAAAACACACCCTGGTATCTAGAGAAAGGAAGTCTTAGCAGTAGGGATGTACTCAAAGGCCTTGATTGACATGTTTACCAACCAGCATGGCCAGTCTGCTCTGGACAGAGAGGCAACTGAGACAGTGATAGAGGGTGGGTTAGCAATGTGCATAGGGTCATGTAAGGCCATTGGAGACCCAAAGGACCTCATAGTAAGATATTTTATTTGCCTGTGAATAAAGCACCAATACTTGGTGAAGTCTTTTTTTATTTTATTTTTTTTGTGGTAGCTGGTTTTTGTTTGTTTGTTTGTTTTGTTTGAGACAGGGTCTCTCTATGTAGAGCTGGCTGGCCTTCGAACTCACTGTGTAGATTAGACTGCCCTGAAGAGCTTTGCCTGCCTGTGACTGTCAGTGCTAGGATTAAAGGTGCATACTACCTGTGTGGGCCACCATGCCTGACTAGCAACAAAGTCCTGGGGAGTGCTAGCTGATAGAAACATAATTTGAGGGCTAAGGGGATGGTTCACTCAGTAAAGGACTTGCTGTACAAGAATGATGTCTTGAGTTCAAATCCCTAGCACCCACATAAAAACAGGTGTCATAGTACATGCCTCCAATCTCAGTACTGGGGAAGTAGAAGCAGGGGATCCCTGGGACTTGCTGGAAAACAAGATCACCCAAACAATGAGCTTTAGATTCAGTGAGCGCTTGTCCTGCTGGGTCAGGATGCTCACGTGGCTTTCTGGGTACTATAAAAATGTCCCTTGATGGCTTTTTCTCCTCTAGGCTTTGTCTTTTGGAAAGTGAGGTATGAATTGGGTGGGAGAGGAAGGGGAGACAGGAAGCATACTTGCCGGGCACTCTTTCCTGATGAACATTCCAAGTGCCAGCCTGGAAGGAGGGTTTCTTTTTAGGAGACTCGGGGAATGAAATCTTTTATGTTGACACTGTGCAGGACTGGCTGGGATCATTCTGCTCTCGCATCTTTATGGTTTCTGTCACAGAAACACCCAGGGATAGTGACATTGCCCAGAACCGAAGTACTAGACAGAAGTGTGGAGGCAGGAGGTTCTTTTCCCTTTCTGGAAGTATTCTTCTAAATGGTCTCTTTTGTTCTCAGTTTCCTTATCCATAAAATGTGAACCTGTGTGTTAAACTGTTCTCGCACTTACAACAGGAAATCGCTCAAATTCTGTCTTTAATTTGAATCCACTACCCTCCTGGATAATGTTGGAAATGTGCTTCCTTCTCAGGTGAATTTACAGCCAGAGCAATATTGCTTTGCTCCCAAGCATGCCCCGATTCATCATTCATTTTTATTTCATGAGAATTACTCTTGTAAATGTGGATTTTCTGTTGGTTTCACGGGGCCACTGAGAGAGATTGTACGGCTCAATGGATTCCTTCCATATGTGGTAAATTGTTGCTCATTGTATAAGTCAGTGGTTTTCAAAGCAGGATCCCAGGGACAGCAGCTGACATCCTCTGGGATCTGTAGGGAGCTTTGTTAATAATGCAAGTTCTCAGGTCTGCTGAGTCTCTGAAGAGACTTAGGCAACTTTGTTCTCCATGGTTTTACGTTCCATCCGAGAGTGATGAAGTGTTGTTGACAAGCCAGGGGAATAGAATTTTGCCCTGTGCCCCCAGCTCCAATAAGCACAGGATTTTTCTCTTTGAGTGGCTTTTATGGTTTTGTTCTAGACTGTACTGCAGAGGCTCATAGTTTGAAGGTTTGGACCGGGCCTGTGGTCCCTTTGGGAGACTGGACTCTTTAGGCAGTAGGACTTGGGAGAAGAAAGTTAAGTCATTGGAGGAATCTCCAGGAAGGAGATTCTGGCCCATCGGGTCTCTGTTTGCTTCCCAAACACCTCTGCTGAAGGTGTTTGGGCCATGATGCCATAAGCCCAAAGCAGCAGATCATAGAGTGAAATCTTTAAAACTGTAAGCCAAAATAAACCTATCCTCCTGGTGAGTGGCTTACCTCAGGTAATGTGTCACAGTTACTAACACCACCACTGTCCTTCAGGCTGGTCTAACAAGCTACATTATATTTGCTAAGATTTGGATATATCTCTGTTAGACAAACAACTATGATTTTTCTGGAGGCCTTAATGACACCAAGAGGAAAAAAAAATGTGAACCTGCTTCAGATAAAAAGGAGAACAGGTCTCATTTACTTCTTGCATTACTGGATTAACTCTTGAATTTCCCAGGAATGGCTCCTGTAGAGACCTCAAGGGAGCTGTAGGTTCACAGGAATATCCTGAAATAAGGGACGACCAAGTATTTCTGAGGGACCTAGGGGAGAAAAGACAACCCTGATTTGGCTGCCATTTATGTGTGTGGCATTTATTTTGATAAGTGTCCCTGGGTTTTGATCCAGGTCTCTGTGATCATAGACACTAGCCAGCTGGGAGCATGGTTCTGAGACCTAAGGAAGCAGCATTCCCACAGGGAATTTTTCCAGCCTGAGCCTAGGAGAGGCCCAAGTTTTCATCCTTGATCATTTCTTCAGAATGTCACTAGGCATTGCTCTTTGATGGACAGATAGTTGTTAGATTGTATGCACACATACATGCCCCTCATCACTGTCTTTCCCCAGTGGAGGGTGTCATGAAGTATCTGTTTATCCAACCCTAGCTGGGACTTGTCTGAAGTATGTCATGACAGCCTGAGAGCCACCGTAACCATTTACTTATTTGGAACCTCTCACTCATTCTCATTCTTTAAGTGCTTTCTGAAAGCCCACAGAACACTTGACTCATTTCTTATGTCCTTTGATGTCCAGGAAAGCTCATTAGTGTTCCATCAGGACCATAAGATACCCTGGCAAAAGCATGCATTATCAGGATGCCCAGACTAGATGGCCATTGGGTGGAGACCCTGGCCTAGAGCTACAGCCACTCAGGAATGACTATCCTTTGCACATCTACTTGTCATTCTTTCTGTGTATCTGGTTGGCTTCCTCTTTATGCAGACTTCTCTCTGGGAGCTCTGGGTCCCTGAAAGGTGTAGGGTAAACCTTGAGTTTTCAGTTATAAGCTGTGTCTCCATTTCTAAGTATGCATATTGCTATAGAAAAACTTCTGGGACAACCTCTTAAACTAGATTCCTTTCCTGTTTAGTCATTTGGGTTTAATATTCAGTCATCCTAGATTCCTGTTTTCACTATACCACACCTTGGAAGCTGGGTCTCTGTTTCTGTCTCTGTCCTTCATGGTCTTTATCTCAGCTGTTTCTTGTGTATACTCTTACCTTATCTTTCATCAGGGTCTAGATCTTGTCACCTGTATGTCCCTGATTGCATCCCTCCCAATTGTTAGCCACCTTACATGGTATCCTGAAACAGTGCTGTGCTGGAGGCAGGGGCATTGTTACGCTGAATATCTTTCTTTAGCTCCCTCCTTCCCCATTACATGCTGCCTGCACCTGAGGCCTCATCACTCAGCTCTAGCCTACGTTGTTGATGCCAAACCCATTACATAGACTGTAGGGTAAAGGTGCATATGGAATATCTGTGAACTTGGTAGAACAAGCGTTGGGTGACAAACCAAATGACAACATGCAGAAAGTGCCAACAAAACAGCAGACTGGGAGACATTTATTTTGTAGTCTAACCCCACTCCTGTCTTCTTGACACCTTACTCTAGTAATTAATTTCTTTGGGGGTGAGGGGGGGAGCCTTGGTCATGGTTTAATGTAGTTAAGCTGACTGGGGGTAAGAGCCACTCATTCTTGGTCCCATAGTCATAGTGCTTAGATACAGTGCTTACTCTAGAGACTCTCAGAATCCAGTAGGAAGACACACATGTGTAAGCAAAAGACTCTTAATTCCATATGTAAAGTCCTCTAAAGAATGACCTGGGAAGGCCCTAGCCTGGTCTCAGCATTGGAATCCAACATACAGCAGAGCTAGTTTGTGTATCCACTTTTCAATGTGATATTTTTAAATTAAAATATTTATTCAACAAATATAAGTTGTTTTCATTAAAGATGCACAATGTGGCCTGTCTCTTTCTTACACACACACACTGTGTGTGTGTGTGTGTGTGTGTGTGTGTGTGCATTTAACAACACAGCCATGTTACTGAGTATCCATCACTACCTGTAGTAACTACTTGTGCTACTATGAAGAAAACACACCATAATAAGTTGGGAATGTCCTGATTTTTATACAATTTATTTATCTATAGTAAACACATGGTGTTTTGTTATATTTAGACAATAGCAATCTATACGTTTCATTCAGTATGTTACTTATTGTCATTCAGTTATTATTTGAGAGTTTTTTTTAATGATCCACCATCTTTTCAGTGTCAGAGTGTTTCCCAGGGTATCCAGTGCACCCTCAGATGTACCCTTTACCCCTCCTCTGCACTACTCTATGCAGGAAGCTGCATTTCCCAGCACCCTTGCCTTCCATCTTCTAAGTAGATTTGGCCACCATGAAGTACAGAGTTGGGGAGAAGGAAGGTCCTCTCTTTCTCATCCCCTCCATTTCTTCCTAGTCTTCTTCAGGGAATATCCCTGGCAGTGGCTGTGACCCCTTTTATGTTAGCCAGCCCTGACCCTCATAGCTTGTTTTCTAAGCTCTTATAACATTGTAACAGTAATGACTGTCAACTTGACAGTATCTAGAATAGCCATTCCTCTGTAAATGTCTGTGAAGGGTTATGTAGATTATATTAATTGAAGTGGAAAGACTTACCTTAAACGTGGGAGGCACCATTCCATGGGATGGGGTAGGTCCTAGACTGCATGAAAGGAGGAAGGTAGTGGACCAGGTACGTGTATCACTGCTTCCTGACTGCAGATAATGGGCCAGCTGCCTCTTGCTCCTGCCAACATGCCTTCCCCACCCCTGGCACACCCCCTTGAACTATAAGTAAACATAAACCTTCTCTTAAACTGTTTCTTACCAACAATGGGAAAAGTATACGAGAAAGCAGTTTCTCAGTTTGCCCCTTTCACCATAGCAGAAGTGCTGCCAGTTTTCCCCATAGCCCTGGATGTGACATCCTCTTTGATTATGCTCTTGCATATATGGCCAATCCCCTGAGTTAAATTCCTGCCATTTGAAACGCCTACTGTGATTTTGGTGCCCCTCACTAATATCTGCCTCTTTCATATGGAAATAACAGATCATTTTAGTTTTCAGTTCTTCCCATCATGGTGAACATTTGAGTTATTTTTTACTGTTTTCCCAATCACAAATGGCTTGTGTGTTGTGTAGGACTTTTGGTGCACATGCATGAGAGCAGTTTTTCCAATCTTTAGCAAGTTGATCTTCAGGAGAAGTTTGCTAAGCAACTGTGGACTGAGTGAAATGAGTGTATTTCTGTTTGTGGATGGAGAAAGCCTTGACTAGATGACCTAACCCCCCGACAAAATAGTTCTAGGCTATTTAGCTCTTCACGGTTCTTCCTAATCATAGTGCACATTACTTTGGAAGCCCATGTCCAGGAGAGATTGACCTAGGAATCAGGGTCTGCTGCTTTATATAGGATCCAGATTGTCGTGGATACTTACAATGAATACTATAGCTGGTCTAAATAGAATGTTACAGAGAAATCCTGTTTTCTTCTTCTGGGAACCCAGTGTACATTGTGGTAGAGAGAAGTGTTGTAACTTTGGGGGTAGATATTGGCATTGATAGAGATCAATATAGGCTAACACCTCAAAGAATCCCAGGAGAGGGAAGCAGCTGGTGCCTGGAGAATCATGAAACCTAGGGTTTGATAGACAGACCAGTCCATATTTCATTCTATATATCTATCCTTTACTTCATAAGGTTTCTAGGTAAGGAGAAATCTTAGAATCTAGGACATACTGATAGTTCAATAGTGGTAACAGCAGATCCAATGTCAGATAAGGATACGCGTGTAAAAGAGAAAGAATATTCCTTGGGAGTTATATTATTGTATTTCTCTCTCTCTCTCTTTCTCATATATGGAAATGTCCAAGTCTTAGTACTTCATAAGGAAAAATGGGTTATTTACCCGAAGTTTTGAGGGCTGAAAATCCAAACAGCATAGTTTTATCTCTGGTAAACAGCCCCTGGCTTCAGGATGTCATGGTAGATATGCAATCAAGAGGAAGAGACCACAGAGTAAGACAAACTGGCCAGCAGGATGGGGTCAGTCTTTCTGTTTTTTTCTTTTCTTTTTTTTTTTTAACAGTCAGCTCTCCTAAGTCCCTTCATAATCTACATAAATGTTTCCAAGAACAGCCACTCCAAGGACCTAACTATGCCTTAAAGTTCTCATTGTCCCCTATTATCACCACCCTGGAGACCAGGAGTCCCACACATGAGCCTGCAGAGGACAAGCTGCATCCAAACACTGTCAAGGACAGTTGGTTCCCAGGCAGAGGAAACTTTTTAATAAGCCAGACTTTCTGTAGAACATTGAACAAACCAAGTCATTCTCCTCATTCCTGGCTCTTGGGGAACCTGTCTAAGCTCCAGACAATTCTAAATGCTGAGATTAACGTTAAAAAAAAATGAACTCAGTCATCCTTGATCTGAAATATCGACAAGGAAACATGATGGCCACACAGCAGACATTTGATGCATGTAGTCTTAATAAGCACAGCACTTACCACTTGTACATGGGTCCCTTTTCCTGAGCGTTCTTTAAGGTTTGAGTTTAGGGACCTCCAAGTCTGAGGAACTACACATTCATTCACTTGCACCTTTCTACCCAAAGTGAAGGCCTTTCTGTGGTCAAAAGCTTAGGGACAAGTGTGCCTGCTGCTGCTGGAGCAGGCAGTGTGGAGCCAGGTATGGAGATGTGGAGTTAGATGGAGGCAGTGATCAGGGATCCAGCAGGGTCATCTGCTCTTTTCTCTACCTTCAGTCTGCCTTTAGTCACTTTTCCATCTGCACATCATCTCAAAAGGGATTTTATTAAAGCTGCCTCTGAGAAGGTCTGGTGTGGATCCCTGTACAGTCTTAGGGAACTGCTCTCTAGGGTCAATGTCTGTTCATGCCAGATGCTAGCCCAGGCTGAGATACCTATAACTGTGAAGGCCAAGGTGGGACTTGGGGCATCAAGTATGGCTTCCACATGCTCTCCTTGAATAGTACAGCTGGCCTTCCAATATCCACATCCATGGATTCAGCCATCCATGGTTGCCAAAAAATCCAGTTTGCTCTAGGAAAGATATTACCTGCCAAAAAAAGGAACACCGCAGAGTTAGGATTAGGACAGGGTTCTGTTCTTATCTTTCCAGGAGATTAAAAGCATCCAACTAAGGAGTCCAGAGACAACTGGACAACTGAAACTTCTGAAGAAAAGGGACCAGACACCAAAGAAGACAAGACAAATAGCTCAAATGATCCAGCCTCACAGACTGCCCCAATAGCTGTTTCCTCAAAAACCTACATCCAGAACAACTTCAAAAGGGCTAGCTAAGATGGTCCAGCCTCACAGACTGTTCCAGCCACGACTTCAGTAAAGCCATGAACTTTCCCACCCAAAATTCAGCTTCTGACTATAAACTTCTCAGGACATTTAAATTGCTGAGCACAAAAAGACTGGACAGTAAATGCTACTATTAACTTGCTGAACCATTTTTTCCATTCTTATTTGGGCCCCCAAACAGGTTTCCAACATCCCAAATTAGCAGAAAGCAATTTTAAGAGAGTGATGCCCCATTCCCTGAAGGTGGGGTGGGTGATTTTTTTGGGGGGTCATTTGATGGGTTATAGATGTTTGCTGTCATTTAGGGAGACTGGTTACAAGTTGTTAAATGATCTTATTAAACAAGATTTAGGAGGGTATATCCAGGGATTTCTCCTTTTTCTTTTCTCTATCCTTTTTTCTCTCTTATGTAGGGGGAAAATATTTGAAAAGAAAAAAAGGGGTGGATATAGATGTGATATAGGAATGATAAAGAAAAAGGGGTAGATTATTGACTATGCTCATATCTTTGTATATTGATACAAAATTAAGGTTATATTTGATTACATTGGCATAGATCTTTGTATATTGATACAAAATTAAGGTTAACTCTTTTTAAGGTATCGCACCTATGTAATTCTTAAAAATGCAATGTGAAGTTCTCAGCCTTTTGATAGTAACTATCACAAACTGTTTACAGTAATTAAGAAATGGAAACTAATAGTCATTTGAACTTGTAGTTTTCTTAGGTATTAGTTTAGTGTATCACAGATGTTTTCTAAGTTAATCAGATATTAAGTTGCTAAGAGACAAGCAACCTTTGCTTATTCAAATATACTGAGATAGATAGATGGTCTTCAAAAACCTCAAGAGATCTATATAATATGACATTTAAAGATATTTTCTTTATTTAAGACTTTTTGATATTGAGACACGTCAGCTCCTGATAGCACTCCTCATTCTACTCCAACTAGATGATGAGCATTGAATAATCTCCAGTTGGAGATGGGTACATTAGTGGCAAGCTTGTCACTGGGCAAGAGACAAGTGTCTTTAATTGTAGACACAATGCTGTCCAAAAAGGACAAAACTTGGAAGCAGATAAGTTGACAACCAAGTTCTGCCAAGACAGGATGGGCAAGTTCTTTATAATTCCTGTTTTACAGTTAATGTCTGTCAGAGATACTGGGCCAAAAGGCTGAAGATAGGTGCTCCAATGTTATAGAGAGAAATTGGGGACTGTCCAGGCAGCCAGTTGTCTGTCATTTCTTAGTTTTGGAAGCTTCTTGCTCTGCACTTCCTGTTTATTCAGATATATTTATTCTTCTCAGGGCTCTGATGTGGTTGAAGATTAGATAGTTATAGTCTCACAGCTAAGTTTTAAGTTGTTGAGGAATTAAAAGGATGTTTTAGGTCTAAGAAGATGTTATAAAGTTGGTAGTGCAAGTTAGGATGGAAATTGAGTTATTGAGTCAGATATAAACTTTTAAACTCATAGAGATAGATAGATAATAGAATATTCTTATTAGTGGACTGGACATTAGGAATGTATGTCATACCTTATAATTTTCATAATTGTTTCCTAATTGTTCTTATTGTTTTGTATTGTACTTATTGTTTTAAGAAAATGAGCCTTTTATTGGACTAAAATAGGGAGCTGTTGGGGAAAAAAGATACAATAAAAAAAAATCCAGAAAAAAAAAAATGATGCCTGTGCCAAGTATATGGACTTTCAATGTAGTATAACCAATGTTTTCTACAGCATTCTTTGTATTCAGTATTATGAGTAATACAGAGACAAATTTTATGAGGAAATATGCACAGGTTATATGTAAAGGCATTGGCACTTCTTTGGCTTTTAGTATCTGATGGGGATCCTGGAACCAGTCTCCCATGGAGACTGAGGGGTGAGTGCTGTTGGGCTCTGGTCTTATGTGAACGTGGAGATCAGAATGGAACAGAACATTACTACATGTTAACTGTGGCTGGCTTTGGCTAGGAGTTGGTTGGGAAGGTTGGGAAGGACAGATGTGCTACTCTCACAGGGGATTCTTGCTTCTGCATTTCCCATTAGTCCTTCTAGCCTGCCCATCTCCCTCGCCTGAAAGCATTCAGCTTCAGCTGATTTTCCTTTGGGTAGTTTCTATAAAAGCCTGAACTGCTGAATGTTTCCTGTGCCTTTTCTATTTTCAACCCAAATAGGAAGTGACAAGGACAGCTTCGGAGAAAGAAGAGCATGATTCATTCTGTCTCTTTAAGACTGCTCTTGGAGAAAGGGGGGATGTATTTGGTTAATATGTTATATGCACACAGGAAATACATCTAGCATAAGTGTGTAGATTGATTTTCATAAACCAAGTACCCTTCAAGTGTGAACACTGAACACTAGGAATAGATTTCTTCTACTCATTATCCTACCCAGTTATTTCACAGAGTAATCTGTGAGTGCTTGTTTGCTGAGTGTCATACATGGGAGAGTCATCCATGTCCTCACTAGTGGTAGATGATTCCTGATCGTTGTCATTTACTTGTGAGAACTGATGAACAGCCGGTCACCTCCTGTGGTTGTATGTTATGAGTTGCGTATACTTAGAGTACTCTTGCAAAGATCTTTCCAGGGTCACATGTCTGTGTCTCTACACACTTCTACAGAGTGAACCATGCCTGCACTCTGATGTAGCACCTCAGGAGTACCTCTCCACAGTAGATGTTCCTGCTAACTGAACAAAAGCAAAGCAGGAAGTGGGCTTGCAGTTCTCTATCACATTTGCTGCATGGAAGGGCCTGTGGACAAACTACTACTGAGAGAAGATCAAAGCCTTGGGAGGGGCAGTAGTGGCCAGCACCATGGTGTCCTAGCCTCTCACTTTTGTTTGGTGTTGAGTCCTATCACCATACAAGGAAGAGCCTAGACAAGGGATACAGAGGGACCCATGACTTGACTTATGGAGGCAAAAACATTATTATTGTTATTATTATTATTATTGATGCTCCTTTCCTTTTCTTATGCACACACACAGACACATAGACACAGAGATACACGCAGACACACACACCTTGTCCTATGGTAGTAATGCAGTCAGGGAAATTAACAGTAAGGAGAAAAGTGTGAATTATCCCAGAGAAATTGTGATCTTGATAGCCACAGGTCTTCAGAGGAATGCTTATTTAAAGGAAATAGCAAGGATGAGTCTTCCCAAAATGACTGTATCTGGGGTCTGCCCTGTAAGCACCAGCCTATCATCTCCCATGATCTCTGTGCAGGGCTAGAAAGGTGCTAAACTCATAATAAGTGGTGTGAGGACCAGACACCCTAAGGTAGAAATAACAGGGCAGCTCATTCCTCCAGTATATTATCCTCTTTCTAGCCACACCCTCTGTGACTGGGGATCCCACCACCAGCTTCTGCTTCTGGGGTAGCTTTGAGACGGAATGAGGGTTTGCTCCTTATCCAAGGCCCTGCTGTACATAGGAGGGTAGGGTGCTACTGGTGGGAAAGACATTTACTTGAGACACTTGTTACACTGTTAGAGAACAATGTCCTTTGGGCTGTTGGCCCCTCTCTCTTCCATTCAGTTCAGCTCAGGGATGGGCAGTGTCTTGAGAAGTGAAGATAGCTGTGGATGGCTGGGATGTCCCAGGCTCTCCATATTGGCATGTAATTGGTTTGACTGACACAACAATCTCATTGTATTGTTCTTACTCTACCTGCTGGTCAGAGGTTTGTGAATGTGTTCTGAGATCGCAAGACAGAGAGCAGAATCTAAAAGCCTATTTTGTTGTATACAGTGTGACTCCATCCTCAGTGCTTTGTGGAACACCATAGCAGCTGCTGGGGCCTAGTGGTACATTGTATCTAGAAGTGGAGGCAACATCCATTGTGCCTTTCTACATGGATGGTTGTAACCGAACTTTTAAATTATTATTTAACACTTATTTATTTATTACTAAATTCACTTATAACAAACACCAACAATTTCTTAACTATTAGTCTTATAAATTCCTAAAACCCCTTTAACCTATCCACTAAACCTATTGATAATCATAACAACCACTTTCATAACCTTTTAGAATGATACAGTCTCTGGGGCAGGTCCTCAGTCGTCAGGAACATAGTCTTTGTTGTAGATTCTTTAACACACTTAGCAGTCCTTCTTCTGGATCTCTCAGATGCAGGTTCGTCAGGGTCGTTGGTTATTACAGTCTCACCTTAAATAAGGCTTTATGTTTTTTTCTCTGTGGGAGACCCCAGCCGTCTGCAGGCCAACTTACTTCTTTTGAATCAGGAACTCAGCTGCTCTGCCTCAGTCCTTAAAGCCAGGCACAGTTTCCCCTAGGCCACTGATCGGACAGATCAAACCCCTCTAGGCAAAAGCTGAGCCACAGGGTCCAGTCTTTGGCCTTTTGGTGTCTTGCTCAGGCTTTCTTTGCTCACTGGCTTCTTTCTGCTTCAGGGAGAGAGCTGGCCATCAATGGCCAGCCCTTTTTTCAGCAGGACTCTTGGAGCTCTCTAGCATCAGGGGCCTCTTCTACTTCTGGGCTCCATGCACTGTCCTTAAATAGGAGGAACTCTGTTTCAGCTTAATTTGGGCTCCGCCCACTTAGCAGCTGAAAACAATGTCAGGCCAGATACTTTGTTTCTTCAAGTCTATTGAGTCTTTCCTGTTTTCCTGACTTCAAACTTGTTTTTCAGTCTATTGAGTCTTTCCTGTTTTTCAGTCTATTAAGTCTTTCCTGTTTTTCCTGACTTCATGTTGATAATGTTTTTCAGGCCCTGAATTAAGAGACAGTATCAGAAACTCCTATATATTTTCTAAATCTAATTTATCTAACCCCTACAGATGGTCTCATGCCCTGTGCTTGTACAGACAATTGCTCTCAATCAGACCTACAGACTCCCAGCCACTGGCTGGAGGGAGCCCACTGGTCTCACTACCAATAACTGCGCTCTGAGAAGTGGACAGAGAAGTGACTGGACATGGTGTGAGAAACCTTACAGGCAGCCTTGACAAAAGTCTTGGGCTCTAGCACACAAAGTTATTCTGAGACACCTCCCAGCCTGGCTGGGTTTAGCACTCAGATTCAAGGAAAGTGGGTGACGTGGGTTTTATGTCACCATCAACCTCCCTCTCTCACTTCTGACCATGAACAGCCTGCTCTCCTTGAAAACTCTAATGCCCAGGGCTGGGAAGCCTCCATCTTGATTGCTGGCCATTCCTTGGACTGTGTGGGATAATGTGATAGTTGGTGAGGAAAATGATTTAGGGCTGACCTACATCTCTTTCCTCTGGCTGGTCCAACTCCAGGGGCCTAACAAAGAGAACCAAGTTACAAGGTATAAAAAGACTGACTTGTTAGACCCCCTCCTAAACATCCAAGACCTTGCAAGATTCTTGAATCAACAAGTCCTTATATTAATAAAGCATCATCACTTCTTTTTCCCCTGAAATTCATCCTAGACCTAAACAGCTTCTTGTTGGGGCTTTCAGTCAGCACAAGAACTTAATGTGGTCATTTGAGCTTACATCATTATGGATGGAAGCAGAGGCTTATAGATTTCTGTTCATCATTACAGCCATATTCAGAGGAGGCTTGAGGTTCTTGATTCATCTCAATAGTACATGGTCCCTTAAAGTTATCCTGTCTTGTCACTAGGCAGAGGAGCAAAGACTCAACAGTGCATATTTGCACTGTGGACATAGATTTATCCTCCCCATAGGCTCCACATTCTAAGTCACTGGGAACTCTAGGGACATGTAAACTCTTCATAGTGAACCAAATTGTGTGTGTGTGGACAAGTGTAAGGAAGCCAGCAAGGCCAGTATAGGTGCTGTATACAGTCATTTGCCCCCCCCCCCCATGTCTACTCCCTGGGGGTAATGAAAAATAGGATAACCCCCTGACCTCCTCCCAGGCAGTCATCACCTGCCTCTGGTTACCACCACTGTAATCTTGACAGTTGGAAGCAGGAGAGACAGCTGAGAACATTGTCTTGCCTGGAGTCTAGTCAATCCCACTGGAAACTGCAGAACACAAGGACATCACAATGTTGATCTGATCTTGAAGCAAAGGATCATCTTTTGTTTCCCCCAGCCTGCTGCTTACTAGATTCTAGGCTGTAGTCCCTGGTGGATGGCAGGTGTGTGGCCTCTGAAATAAGGCAGATTCTCTGGAAGACAGGGATAGCTGGAAGCCATGAACAGCCACTGATCATAGCAGCAAGGTGGTTCCTGGACAGGGAGTGGATTCTGGTTGATACCAGTTGTAAGACCCAGAACTCCTGTCAGCCTGGCCTGCTTTAGATTTAGTTTACATGGTACCATTCAGTACATTTGGGAGAAGCAGACCTCCTGTAACCCAGA
The DNA here is from genome assembly GCA_907164525.1 of Lophiomys imhausi. NCBI lineage: Eukaryota > Metazoa > Chordata > Mammalia > Rodentia > Muridae > Lophiomys > Lophiomys imhausi. The sequence goes on along the minus strand of CAJQZJ010033863.1, from coordinate 5,064,014 downwards.
GCACTACACAAGTGGACAAAGCAGCTGGGCAGACATGGCAGTTGGATGGGGCGAGATCTGAGGGCCCCAGACATTTGGTGACCCTGTTTGAGGCCCATCAATGCTTAATCATATGTCAATACTTAGTACACCTTCTATGAGACACCAGGGTTGTGTGGACACCAGGCAGGTCTGGGCAGTTCTTTACCTGCCACCAGAAATATAACTGTGAATATTCCATACCCAGTTCCCCTCTCTTCCCCAGGACCATTTTCCACAGATGGCCTAGATCTTCTTCCAGCAACTCTGTCACTCCATTATTGGGGGTCAGGCTGTTGATTAGAAAAATCATACTGATCTCATATAGACAACAGATTAGGCATCCAGGTCTGAATTCTGAAACAGCGAGAAGTACTCTCCCAGCATTCCCTAAAGCCAGCACCGCACCCATGACTTGGTAAGAATGGCTTGTAAGTAGCAATCATGGCAATGATGGTGCTTCTAGTGAAAACTTTAGCTCTCAGTTGGAGCTAGCTATTCCTCCCAGGTTGGTGGATCTCCATGCACTTCAGAATCTTTGGCATATGCAGGGATAAGTAGTGAATCATAGTGAATGAATAGTGAATCATGGTGAATGAATAGTGGGTGAATAGTGAATTGGCACCTCCCAGGTACTGGGGGCCATTTTCCTGCAATATGGCTGCTTTCTGTCTCTATGGCCCGGGGTGGCTGAGCAATGAGTACTAAGGACTGTGGAAATGCTGAATAACAAGTGAACTTGATCCCATCAGGCAGCAAGTTTGAATGGCTCCCTTTGATTGGGCCAGTATACCTCCAAGGTTCCTGGACAAGTGCTTTGGAAGACATGATTGGCTTCAGCTTATCTCTCGGCCTCAGTGTGATCAGATCTCTTGCAGGCTCCCATCCTCACAGGGAGTTTTAGTTTTGAGACTAACAATAATTTTGTGGGCAAGCAAGAGGAGATGAGGTAAAGTGTGGGATTGTGGATGAATGTACTGGACCCAGATCCAAGAGAAAGATTAATTTACAGCTCAAAGGGAGGGGTGTTGGCAATATCTGGAGCCAGCCTGTGTGCCCTGATAGGAGTAAATGTAAACCTCAGGTTTTGTCTATGTTTCAGTTTCATTCTTTCGCTTACACATTGACAGAGGGAAGAGGTGTGAGGTGAGACCAGGTTTGCTTGTATTGCGTTTGAGATGCCCCGTATAGATTGGGGTTTGGACAACAGAGGTCTGGGCAATGGCAAAAAGCTTTCTTTCTTTCTTTCTTTCTTTCTTTCTTTCTTTCTTTCTTTCTTTCTTTCTTT
>CAJQZJ010033863.1:5042451-5062698 GCA_907164525.1 Lophiomys imhausi | reverse complement strand
TTTCTTTCTTTCTTTCTTTCTTTCTTTCTTTCTTTCTTTCTTTCTTTTCTTTCTCTTTTTTCACTCTTTTCTCAAAACTGTACCCAAAGCAGCTAGGGTTGCACCTGACATTTTCCACACATGGTGGTGTTCACCAGTCAGTACTTACTCAGGAGGGCACATTTCCTCATTCCTTGCTAAATTTAAACTTTCAGAAATGGTGAACTATGGTTTGCATACAGATATGTAATATATATGTCTAAAGAATCCATTTACTTAGTTTTTAATGAGGACACTGGTAAAATGATACAAATGTGTTAAAAAAACAACCCACAAGAACAAAATAAAAAACAAAACAAAACCAAAAAACCTCCAACAGTGTGAAGAGCAGGTGGTTACAGACCAAGGAGAGAGAAAACAATACAAATGGAGGCAAAATTGCTTTCTTCTTCAGCTGGGGAGGGAAGTTAGTTAAATGTACTCTCTGAAATTAGCAAGTCCAGGTAATTATTTTGCGTCATCAATTTACAATGTTGTAAAATAGCTCAAGAATAGTGAAAAGTTATAATCATATAATTTGGAAAATGTACTGTCAACAATGCGTGATTTTTCTAGTGAAGCATGATTTTTTTCTCCTCCGTAAAATCCAGCAAATATGCTCAGAGACTACCTTTGTGTGTGTGTGTGGTTTTTTTTTATGTATAAGTAGAAATGATGTTTTTAAAAAATAAAATTTTGGTATTTTTCTCTGTCTAACTCCCTGACAGTGCTGCCATGTAGCTTAGGCTTAACTTTGAACTTAGGACTTTCCTGAATGCTAGGATAAGGGCACACACTTTAAGAAAGTTAAAGAGTTATTTCAGAAGATTATTAATGGATTTACCCTGCACGCCTGCTTTCCCAGGATTTGTATTAATGAGTCTAGACTGTGGGTGTAAGATATGTGTATATATGAAGTACATAAGATTCTGAGTGTGAATAGCCTGAGAGTATATATTCTGTGAGCTAGAGTGAAGAGGGCCACACAACACAAAGAGCCGCCACCCATATCTGCTATTATAGTGGGTGGTGGTAGATGTGGGAAACACCACACTTGGAAACATCCAGATAGTTCCAGAACATGATGTCAGCGTTTCCAGTGACCACTGGATTTTGCACCTGATCTTTTTACATTTCATGCTCATCAATGGGTAAAATGACAATAACCAAATTCCTTCCAATGAAGTGTGGTTCCTCTTTAAAATGTATCATTCTTTTCTTTGGTTTACCAAGCACTTCAATTCTTTCTGCTCTGATCTGACCTTTCCTCTCATTCTGTTATCATTATGTGGTCCTGGCGCTCATCCCTCTGTCCACTAGTGGGCCACTGCAGTGGCTTCTACATTCATCTTAGTTCTGTAAGCATTCCTTTAATGATTACTGAAGATCATGAGCCAGATGTTGCAGGAGATCATGATGCTAAGCATGAAGATGGAGATCAATTACAAACCTGCACTGTTAAGTGTATCATCATAAACAAAGGAAAGTTCTAGAAGGAGTGACATGACTATGCAAGAGGAAACCCCAGTTTAGTTTAGGGGCTGAATGAAGGTTCCCAAGGAAGCGGTTGTTGGGACAAGAAAGTTCCTGAGGAATGATATACATAAAGGTGAGGTGGTGGCTTTTGTCAAGGACACTGGGTTGCAGGAGGCTTGGTGCAGTAGAGAGATGGAGTATGGGAGACCTGTCTGCTAACAGGAGAAAATGAAGCCAAGAGGGACCTGGGATGGGATGGGAAGAGGCTGGCAGAAATGGGCAGTTGTAAGCTGCAATAAACGACCAAGTGTCTATTGTCAGGGGGAAGAGAGATCCTTGAGGATCTTAAGCAGTTAAGGAATGACATAACTGGCCAAATCTTTTGCAATGGGCATTGTCACAACTGTGTGATGCCCAGTAGACATGACAACTGAAATTCCTCCTGATCCAAAAGGAAGAAAGACTCGAGAGTATCACAGCAAGGATAGGGATAAGCTGTAAGGGAAGGAGAAAATGTCCCTGGACCTAAAACCAAACCAAAAGACCAGTATTCATGGAGAGAACATGCCGCCACTGATGGCTTCATTTCCCTGTGGCATCTTGTTGGTAGACAAGAGATGGACCTTAAATTAAATGACTAAGGACAAAAGGTAATGCTGGGGTGGTCACAGGTTAAAGAACTAGATTCAGCACACTCATCTGAGAGAGAGAAAGAGAGAGAGAGAGAGAGAGACCCATTCATTAGTTAGAGAAAGGCTGTAGAGTAATTTTTCTCTCAAAATGAAATGTTGGGAAACTTTCCCATTTTGACTTGGCTTCTGGTTAGGAATAGAAGAGCTTGTTCCAAAACTATCTTGCCATGGACCTGCCATGTGGGTTTGAATTCTTCTTTACTCTATTTTCATGACTCTAGAGATCCCATGCCAAGACCTGAACATAATAGGTCCCACACATCTAAAGCTTTCAGACTCCTAAAGAACTTCATCTAACAGCATGAATAAATGCATATATAAACATCTTAAGCTGCATAGAACAATAATGATGGTATAATTAATTTGGGTAGGTGGTCAGAATTAAATTACCACATTCTTCTGTTTTGGGGGGAAGAGAGTAGATATTTTCATAAAATGTAAATTTATTAATTTAAATGCTGTGTTCTTATTTGTTGAGAGTGATGAGCCATGTATCCATCAGATCAAACTTTTGCTCAGATCATATATATCATTAGTAGATATTTTGGCTTCTTGATTATTCAGGTACAAAGAAGGTTGTATTAAAATCTCTCAGTACTGTAAATGTCTTTTTGTTGTATACATTAAAATTATGAGGAGTTACTGAAGTAGTAAAAACAGGGAATGTGACTTCCAAATTAAAAGAGGACAATACTTGACCTAAAAAATCTTGTTGCTCCAAAGAAGAGAGGAAAAAACAATGAGAAGAAGAAACAGTGGATAAGAAAAACTGAAGATATAAAATCAGAAGATAAAAACAAATGCAAAAAAATGAATAATAACTATAAATGAACTAAATTTAGGACAGTTGTCTGACTGAATCATAAAAACACAACCAAAAAAATCCATCTCTATGTTGTTTATGGGCAGATGCAATGTAAAAGCACAAATGGCTGAGAAGAATGAAATTGTACCGACAAACACTAAGAAAAGGCCCTAGTGGATAATATTAGACATTGCTATAAAGTAGTATTGTATTAAGGACCAAACGAATTGATGGGTCAGTACTTAGGGATAGTACTGCTCACAGCAATTTAAATCTTCTGTGAACTTGACAAAATCGCCTCAAGATACAATTCAAAGACTGAAAGCGTCACAGACAGGGACAGGCAGACAACAAACAGACATTTACACTACCGAGAGATTTAAATACAACCTTCTTTGTACCTGAATAATCAAGAAGTCAAAATATCCACTAACGATATAAAAGATCTGAGCAAAAGTTTGATCTGATGGATGGATACATGGCTCATCACTCTCAACAAATAACACAAAATACATAAGAATTCTCTTCACACTTGGCCATCGTGTAAGTTGTTAAAAGAAGAAATATTCAGCATCCTGGCAACTGAATTCTATGACCACAGAGAGACACTTAATGGCCTTAATTACATGCTCTATGTTCTGTTCTGTGATACTACATTTTATCCTAAGATTGTGTCACTTAATGGTTGGGATCCATTCTGAAAAATGGTGATTTGGTTGTCATGAAAATGTGAGTTTTCTTATGCAAACCCAGATGGAATGACATTTTTTCACACATGTAGCATATGTGCAGAACAGGTTACTGTGCTGAATATTGTAGACAGATGTAACACTGTGGTTAGTATTTGCATTTCTAAACAGAAAAGGTTCAGTAAAAATACAGTACAAAAGATGAAGAAAACCATATCCCTATGTAGGCACTTACTGCTGAAAGAACACACAAAGCCAGGAATTGATAAGGACGGGAGATAGGAGTTGGCTAGGTAGGTTAGGGACATCAGTTCAGGAATGGCCTGAATAGAAGCAAGGAATGCCAGAATCGAGATCTATTTTTATTTTAACTATCCCCTTAAATAAGTTCTTCTGCATGGAGTCTGTACCGAAGATTGTGACCAAAACTCCAGGCTGGACGTTAATTCATTCCAGGTTTTCATGATGGAGAAGGATTATATTTATTCCCCAATTTCAGCTGCTCTTTTAATAACTAGGGTTACCCTTTCAGAGCAAGGAATGTTACAGTAACCTTGGTCAGGGATGTGTTTCAGCTCATTAAGGGAAAGCCATTTCTTCTGGGTTAAAATAATGGGACCTACTTCTGGCACCAAGTAGAAACCTAACATTCCAAGGTACTGAAAACAAAAGTGTTAATCCAGCTGGACTCCTTGATCATGAGGCCGAAGGTCAGTCACTTCAGAGAAGCTGAGTCACCTTAAGACATGCCAAAGATGGGAGGAATAATAATCCTTTTAATGAGATACAATACTTTTGATTCCCAAAAAAACCACCCTCAGAGCCACTACCATGAACCTGGGTTAAGCCTCTGTGCTTTTCTGATTCAGGAAACATGCTTTTCCCTCTTTCTTCTTTCCTATCTTTTAAATTTATTTTTTATTTCTTCAAGTTACATCTCAATCACAATCCCCTCCCTACTCCCCCCTCCAGTCCCACCCTCCCACCTTCTTCCCCCTCAACCCACCCATCCCCTTCTTTTTTTTAAGTTTAAGGTATATCTTTCCCCCCCAACAGCTCCCCCTTTCAGTTCAACAAATGGTTCTTTCTCTTATAACAACAAATACAGCACAAAACATCAGAAATAATTAGGCCACAAATTATGACAGTTATATGGCTTAGCATACATTCCCAATGTCCAGTCCATATGTATTTGGCACCTGACTTTAGCATTCTACTATCTAACCATCTCCATTAGTTTAAAGTTCTATATCCAACTCAGCTTTCATTCTAACTTGCATCACAATTTTAAAAACATCTTCTTAGATCCAGAACACCCTCTTAATTCCTAAACAATTCAAAATTTAACTATGAGACTCTAGCTATCTAGTCTTCAACCACCTCAGAGACCTGAGAGAGATAAATATATCTGGTTATATAGGAAGTGCAGGGCCAACAGCTTCCAAAACTAAGAAATGACATACCAGTGGCTGCCTGAACAGTTCCCATTTTCTCTCCATACATTACAGCATCAATCTTCATCCGTTTGGCCCCATTTTTCTGACAGACATTGATTGCAAAGCAGGAATTATGAAGGACTTGCCAACCCTGTCTTGGCAGAGCGAGGGTGTCGACTTACCTGCTTCCAAGTTTTCTCCTGTTTGGACAGCATTCTGTCTACAGTTGAAGCAAGGGATTTTTCTTGCCAAGACATAGGCTTGCCACGAATTCAACCATCTCCAATTGGAGATTCTTTGATGCTCATCTTCTACTTGGAGTAGAATAGGAGCTGCTGTCAGAAGCTGTCATGTCTTGATATAAAAAAATATCTTAAGTTAAGAAAACGTTTGAATGCCATATTCTGCAGATCTCTTGAGGTTTTTGAAGAGCACCTATCTTTCTCTTATATTTGGATAAGCAAATGTTGCTTGCCACTTAGCAACTTGATTTCTGATTAGCTTAGAAAATAACTGTGATAGACTGTCCTAGTACCTAACAAAATAACATGCTTGAATGACTATTAGTTTGCATTTCTTAATTATCCTAAACACTTTATGAGAGTTGGTAGTAAAAGGTCAAAACTTCACATTTCCTTTTTAAGCATTACCTAGTTACAATACCTTAAAAAGAGTTAACCTTAATTTTGTATCAATATATAAAGATCAATACAAATGTGACTAAATATAATATTAATTTTGTATCAACATACAAATATCAATACCTATCTTTTAACATTAATTTATTTCTTTAAGTTACATCTCAATCATAGTCCCCTCCCTCCTCTCTCTCCTGGTCCCACCCTCCTACCTTCTTCCCCTCACCCTCCTATCTGCATTTTTTAAAAATTTCAAGTGTGTCTTCCCCCCCAACAGTTCCCCCTTTTAGAACAATAAAATGTTCTTTTTCTTATAACAATAAATACAATACAATACAATAAGAATAATTAGGCCACAGTTATGAAAATTATAATGTATAGCACACATTCCCAATGTCCAGTCCATTCTTATTGGCAACTAATAATAATATTCTACTATCTATCTGTCTCAATGAGTTTAAAGTTCTATACCTAACTCAGTTTCCATCCAAATGTACATTACCAACTTAAAAATATCTTCTTAGACCTAGAACATCCTTTTAATTCCTAAACAACTTTTTTTGTGGATACTAGACAGAACCTGTGCATGCTTTCCAGACTGCACTTTCTCATCCTGTTTTTCTGAGGCTATCCCCTTCCTACCTACCATCTGGTGGCTCGCCCTCCATATGGGTTTCTCTCCTCTTTTCTGTCTTCCTCTTCCAGGCAGCTACCGAGATCTACAGCTTGACAGGCATATGGTTTTTCTTTTAAACCCTAATATTCCTTCATCTTTATCTCTGAGTCTGTTCTTAAAATATCTTACGAATGAGACTAAGAGCCCTGAGAGGGGACCCTAATTTCCCATAGTAACGTGTGGCTCTCCAGATGAGGTTCCCCCAAAACTTCAGAAATGGAAGCTGCTCTGTGTCTGAGAGTACACAGCACTGGCTGCCCACTGCAGAGGGCTCTGTGGCAGTTCGCTTTTAAGTTGTGCCGAATTTAGAATCAGTCCTAGCTACCATAACTTACAAAACTTACCGTCTAAGAATTTTGATCCTTTCTAATCATATTTAGAAGACAAATGTCTGCTGGTTTTGTAAAAATACTCATCTTTTTCCCATGTGAGACAGGGTCTTGCTTTGTAGCCCAGGCTGGTCTCAAACTCACAATCCTGCCTCCCCCTTTTGAGTAGGACATTATAGGCCTATATCACTATGTCTGGCCACAAAATGCTTTCTTTATATTCCTATTACTGTTTTAAAGTGGTTTTTCTAAAAAGCCAAAACACAAACACACACACACACACACACACACACACACACACACTCTAGCCTAGGCCCACACAGCACCAGGAATCTCAAAGTCTCTATCTGTCACCTCTAAATCTGGCCCAGGAAAGTCTCCAGGGAGGGAGACACACGACCTCCTGAGGGGCCACAGGATGGAGTGTCAGTTCCCAAAAGAAGAATCACAAATGGCCAAATGTTTATTTATTTATTTATTTCCTTATTTATTTATTTTAATGTTCAACATTTCTAGATATTGGGAAAATATAAACTAAAACTAATTTTATACCTTACTCTGGTCAGAATGGATGTCATCAAGAAACCTTACAATAAGGGCTAGCAAGGCTGTGAGGAAAAGGGAACCTTAGTCACTGCAGTAAAAACTGGTGTAACTATTGTGGAAGTCACTATGGAGAATTCACAAAAAATTAAAAATGGAATTGCCATATGACCCAATCACACATTCCTGGGGATGTACCTAAGGGAATCTATATCCTATCATGGAGATACTTGCACATCCATGTTCATATTTCTCCATTCATGATAACAAGGAAATGGAATCAGTGTGTTAATGCCCATTAATAGATGAGTCCATAATGAAAATGAGAAACATATACATAATGGAATTTTATCAACTGTAATGAAAAATGAAATTATGCAAAATTCAGGACAATAGGTCTAGAAAGTATTATATTAAGCAAGGTGACTTAAACTCAGAAAGACAAGAACTACATGGTGTCTTGGTGTCTTTCATATAAGAATAACTTGTAACGTGTGCGTGAATGTGTATAAATGGGTACAGATGTGGGTCAAGTCCTACACGAACTGTAACGGAGACGAAGACAGAGTGAAAAGAAGGGTTGAGAAAGGGGCTGGGAGTGAAAGGGCACATTTGACATGAGCGTGGGAAGGAAAACTGGCTGGGGTTACCGTGGGGTGGAGGGCAAAAGATGAGTGGGGAAGAGATCTGCTAAGACACACTCTGAAACTGCCATCCCGATAGCTAATATTTTGTATGCAAATTAAAACAAAGTAAAACCCTTCAGTGTGGTAAGCAGGAAAAGTAGTGATGGTAGTCTGTTATTGTTTCTAGGTTATGGGCACTGTGCATAGTCGTACACTCTGTGCCTCTCTACAACAGGCAGCACGGCAGGCTTTTTTACATCAAAGTCATAACAGTTATACATGAACCACTGCCCCGTCTTCATGACAGCTAGGGATGTGCCTGCACGGCTCTATTATAATCTTAGGGGACTGAGTCAAGTGGAGTCTATTGTTGACTGAGAGCCCATTATGCATCGCATAAACTGCAGTGTACTATGCCACAGAAAGGGAAGACTAAAAATAAATGAGTTAATTATTCACTGTAAGAAGTCAGAGGAAAGAACAGTGAAATAAACCCGGAGACATTCAAAGGGAGGAATTAATGGATGTGAATACAGCCACCTAATTGGGAAGCAGAACGTATAGTCCGCGGGATTGTCCAAACCAAACCTAATTCTGCATAAAGAGCAACGAAATACACACACTTCTCGATAAGTTTAGCCAAGAGAAATGGCCAATATTAGATGAGAGCGGTGGAGCACAGACGTAGCTGGGCAAGGAGGTCTTTGCCAGTATGGTCGGAGCCCCGGGCAAAGCTGGAGTTGTTCTGGAGAAGCAAATGCTGACACTGAGACCCAGGAAAGATGTTCTTTTTCTCCTCTTCCTCTTCCTGTGTATATCTCCATCTCACCCACCCCCACCTACCCTCCCTCTTTCTTTCTGCCAAGCAGGGCTACTAAAAAGTAGAATCAGGGTATCAAAACCAGAAAAGAAATATAGATATTAGTGAACTATTAAGTACCTATTTCTTTTAAAGTCAAGAACAGGCAACAATGATATTGTTCCTTTCAGTCAGTATTTTATCTGAGCTTTTATGTGATGTAACGTATCAAGACAAGTTAAGGATGAAAGCATTTCCTTAGGCTGGTGGGGTGTCTCAGTAGTTAAGAGCACTGGTTGCTCTTCCAGACGACCTGGGTTCAGTTCCCAGCACCCACATGGTGACTCACAACCATCTATAACTCCAGTTCTGGGGATCTGTCCCTCCCCCTCTCTGGGCTCCAGACACACATATGGTGAAAATACATACATGCATGTAAAACAGTCACACATTGTTACCATTTACCTAGTCTGACCTTCCACACCCAAACTGCCTCCTCTGTTGCTTCTCTTGAATGTTTGACTAAAGGGAAATTAAGGAGGGGACAAAAAAAGAATCTAAATCCAATTTATGAATATCTTCAGCACTTTCTAGTGATCTGTGACTTTCTCAGAACACTCTTTAAGAGGAAAGGGTATAATCCAGAAGTAATAATTTTGTGGCTAAAAATATGAGGCTCCCAGCCACTGAAATGTTCAACCCTAGCAGCAGCAGGCAGCTCCCAGCTATGGGTGGTGTAGCAGCCAAAAGTCACGTGTAGCTGAATGAGAACTTGAACTGTGGAATCCAGATTGCAACATGTCCATCAGATTTTGAAGAACATGAATATTTTGATAATAATTCTATACTGATTATGTATTACAAAGACTTTTTTGACAGTTTTTTTTAACATTTCTTTTTTAGAAAAACTTGAATTTGTATTAGGCAATGTAAGGTTCTATGTAGGGCTTGCATCTGTGTTTCTACATTTGTTTCTATTGGCCAGCAGGATCTAGATCTGCTTTTCCTAATTGTGTGGTTTGGGGATAGTTTCTCTTTTTCTTTGTGTCTTGCTTTTCACTTTTGTAGGCAGGGATGGTAATTCTCATGTGCTGTGCAAGTGGTTGAGAGAGGTGAGGAAGCCCATTTTACAAGGTGGTAATTCTCATGTGCTGTGCAAGTGGTTGAGAGAGGTGGGGAAGCCCATTTTACAAGGGACCACTCAAGGCATGATAAAGCTTTGTGTGACATACTTTGGATGCTTTTGTTTCTTATCTGCCAGTCCACCTTTGTTCAGGAACACAACAGAATCCCACAAATTTGGGGAAGCAGAGAGGCTTGGGAAAAAAAAAACTGATTATGTTCTGGCATCTTGCTTCATTGAATGGAGCCAGAAATTTGAACCAGCCTCTAAGCAGGATTTTGATTTTTGTCTTCTTTATGACTTCTACATATACAGAGAATTAATTCTATGTGCACAGCATCCCATGTTCCTAGTGGGCTTGGGGTATAGGCCAGTTGTAGAGGACTTACCTGGTATGAATAAGACTCTGGGTTTCATCCCTAGTCTCCAAACTAAATAACAACAAAGGCTTTTAGCATTGGTTATAAACACACAGTACAATGAAATATTTTTAAAAACCCAAATATTTAGTTAATATACTTAATTTTAAACACTTGAAAAATATTGAGCATCAAATGTCTTATTTCTCTGAAAAATAAAAAAAAATCTAAAACACCAAAAAGAAAAAAGTAAAAGAACAATCAATAACCAAGAATTGTGTGACTATTGCTTGTGGCATGGAGTGAGCATCGTTTGAATGTTTCGGCTGGTGCTCATACTCTGCGTCAGTTTGCTTTTGTGCTTTTAGTTACATGAAACATTTCCAACAGTTCCCCAGACACAGCAATCTTTTTCCTCCTGGCTGCTTTCATTGGGTGTGTTGATAAGTTTGTCTTTGCTAATTCTTGTCACCACACTCTAGCCTTACCAACTGCCCCACATCATCATTCCCACAGACAGCTGTGTCTTCCACAGCTCCATCACCTTGTGGCCATGTCTCCCTTCTGTGGCACAACTTTCCACTGCTTTGCAAAATGTCCCAATGCCTGGAAGATGGGAGAAAGCACGGCTTCATGATCTGCTGCCCTCGTTGCTGGAGTGAGTAAGCTGATGCAGTGACCCTGCAAGACTGACTTTGAAAACTTGGATGTGTGGGCCACTGAGCAAGAGGTATACACTATTTGAATGGCGATTTGAGTAAGCAGCGAATGCAGAGCTTTTGGTTGATATACAGTAGGAGTGAAACTTGAAGCGTGCTGTTGGGGTACCACTGCGATTAAACTAGACCATAGCAACTGGCACTGGTGTCTTTCTGAACTGCAAAGTGAGGACTGTATGTACTGAGCATGTTCTTTGGGAGGGAGACACCCTGCCCCTCCATATCTCTTGCCCCTCGTCTACACTCTAAGGGCTCCTTTCCTAGTTGTATTCCTCTAATGCTATCCTGTGCACATTCTGAGCATGAGAGGGAGATGGGCAAGGCCAGCAGTCATTGAGTCATTCAACAGCCATGTGCCTGGGCTCCATTCTGCACTGGGCTCAGAGCTGGCCTCTGGGCATATTTTCTGGCAACTGAAAGTGCCTGAAATTTCTCTCATTTTTGGTTTTTGGCAGCTAACTTTCCAGCATATTTTCCGAACCACTGCTTATACCGTTTGCAGAAGGTTTTAAAGTTGCTTTTTGCTTGCACAACTTTCCAGTATCTTGATGGCTGAGATATACACGTTAGGAGCATCATCTCCTGAGACTGGGCTACAGTCCCATTTTCTAAATAGGACAATCAGCTAATGGACAGGGTCTAAACTTGCATTGCTGCTGGTTAATTATTCAAAGTGTTTCATCAAGGCCAATCCTGTTTCTTAGTACCATCTTTCTTCAGTGTTTTTAATTGACCTAGGAATTATGGCTTCCATGGTCTACAGTGTGTGTTTGGGTTTACTTAGGATCAGATGTCTTTGCCTGGAGGGTTAAATTCCACTACAGAACTACCCCAACAAGAATAGAGGTGTGGCCAGAGGGAAAAGTTCATATTAGAGGGAGAAAGAGAGAGAACAAAACAAACAACAACAATGTTTTAATCATTTTGTAATCCTTCACCATTAAATGCTCTAAGTTGTGTTGGAAAATAATGCATTTGCTTAAGAAATTTGAAACTCATTTAAAATGAGCTCTCTAGCTTTCAGCGTGAAGGGAACTAAACACTCATTGAGCAGGGATTACATTGGGGGCTTCTGCATATTATCATATATGATCCTGACAACAACCTTCTAGTTAGAAGTCATTAACTTCACAGAGGAAACTAAAGCCAAGACAGGAAAATAAAAATGCCCAAGATTTCATATCTTTATAAATTAGAATTGAATTTTAATTTGTTAATTTATCTGGTCTCAAATTCTTTACATTTTTCCGTATGGAATTGTTTGTAAATGTGGTAGCTTATAGCTACCAGTCTCCTATCTTGGTACCATTACAGACATCACTAATAGACAGCCTATCTGTTATCTCTGCCTTATGACATGGTGCTGCCTTTGAAGGCATTGAATGGTGCTTAGACTAGAAATTCCATTTGACTTCTTAAAGAAAAGATTAAGGCAAGTTTTAAGGAAAGTTGCTCTAAAGAATCAGTGGGATTAGCCGGGCAGTGGTGGCGCACACCTTTAATCCCAGCACTTGGGAGGCAGAGGCAGGCGGATCTTTGCGAGTTCGAGGCCAGCCTGGTCTACAAATTGAGTCCAGGACAGCCAGGGCTACACAGAGAAACCCTGTCTCGAAAAACAAAACAAAAACAAAAACAAAAACAAAAAAAAAAAGAATCAGTGGGATCCTGCTGTCAGGCAGCTTTTCAGGCCAGCGTGATCCCTCGCTGCTATAGAGAGCTGTCCTCTCTCCTGGCATTTTCTTAGACCCATTAGCTCTATATTAGGGGCAGTGAGGGAGAGCAAAAGTGTTCCCTGAGGAATAAGTCACAGACGGTGAAGACAAACAAGAACTTGTGAATTGAAATTCTGCATGTAGCCGGGCGGTGGTGGCGCACGCCTTTAATCCCAGCACTTGGGAGGCAGAGGCAGGCGGATCTTTGTGAGTTCGAGGCCAGCCTGGTCTACAAAGTGAGTCCAGGACAGCCAAGGATACACAGAGAAACCCTGTCTCGAAAAACCAAAAAAAAAAAAAAAAAAAAAAAAAAAAAAGAAATTCTGCATGTAAAGCCGATGTCTTAGCTCGGGTTTCCCTGAAAACACGCATTCAAATAAGGCTTTAGGACAAGGAGGTTACCCAGGAAGCAGACAGAGAGAATGAGGTAAGTGAGGCAGAAAGGCAAATAAATATCATTTTTTTCATGTGGATATGTGATACACACATACACACACATATGGAGAGGTATGTGAACATCTGTGTGCATACATGCATATGCATGCATATATATATTCATACACATACACACACATATATATATATGTCTGTGTGGAGCATGTTGAGCATCTGTGTGCACACATATGTATGCACATGCATGTAGAGGCCAAAGATCAAGTTCAGGTGTCTTCCATGATTCCTCCCCACCTTATTTCTTAGCTTCCGAGATCAGATGAGATCGGGTGCGTTCAGGGTGGTATGGCTGTAGACTCCCGCCTTATTTCTTGAGTCAAGGTTTATTATTGAATGTAGCAAGCTCCAGGGTTTCACCTGCCCCTGGCGCCCTGTCACTGGCATTACAAATATATGCTGTTATAACTGTCTTTTCTATGGGTGCTGGGGTATGAACTTAGGTCCTCCTGCTTTTTACTGACTGAGGCAGCCACTCAGCCCTGAGTGATATCCACTTTATGTGAGTACTGCAGTGAGCTCCTGTGACTGAATGCTAATGGGATCCTGGAATACATAGAAACAACCTCTAGACCATCCCATTGCAAGGCAAAGAAGATGGGGGATTGTCCCACCAAACCAGCTCCCTATAGGTTGGGAGTATCTTTCTTCCCTCCCCTGGCCCTGATGAAATCTTATATTTTAAAGCAGATACTACAGACAGTCCTTGTGGGGAAAGTGTGTGGCACAGGTTTCAGAGCTGGGAAGCGAGGATAGAATGAATGAAATAGAAATGACCTGGGCACCTATATGGCTACGGAGGGGTCTTCTCCAGCGTCTGTCTTCTCTCCATCTGGCTCAGAGGGATGTTTTTCCTAGATGGCCAGCAGAGAGCCAACCTCATCCCACCTCCTTTGCTATAGGAAATCACCTAGATTTCCCATGTTCTGAACTGCTAATGCCATGTTCACACCCCCAATGGCTTTTCTCTACACCTAGGCAACATGCCTAGTGGTTGCATCCAGCTCTGTGCATTTGTGATTTACAATGCTTGTTGATTCCATCAAAGACAGCACCAAGGGCTGTGTTTAACTCCTAATAAATTCCTTGTTATCTTTTACAACCATTATGGGAGAGCATCATTCCTCTGGATACAGTAGGCCATGACAGCCAGAGCAAATGTTACTGTAGACAGCCATGGATCCAAGATTAAAGAGGTGTTAGGGGCAAAATAGGTGCCTTAAAGATGGAGCTAAATAGTTTTGTACAACAGAAGGGCAGTTGGAAGGCGGGAAGAACTCAAGATGGTTTTTGTGTTGGGAGACCCTCAGCTTTTGAGGGTTCCAGCAGCTATTGGTAGCAAATATCTTTGCCACCAAAGCTTCGAACAAGAAGAAAAAGGGATGGTGGTGACAGGGCAGTAATCTGTCCATTGTAATAGGCACCAATTAACACAGACAGCTGATTTTTAATCATCTTTGTCATCAGTTGAATCCAGCTAGCTGTTGGAATGGTTCAGTTTCATTGTTCTCAATAAACGGATGCTGAAAACTATGCTTTGATCCTGTCTTACTCTCTTCTAGCTTAAAAACAAGAAGTGCCTACAGATAGAATAGGGGGTCAGATTCTTAGACACCCCTGCTCATTGCCTGTGAATTGTTTTGGTGCATTTATTTGCATGGGACATTGTCCCACTTGACTGTGGAAACCAGCCGCCAACAACTCCATGGATTTTTCAATAACTTTGTCTGAAGTTCCTGTGATTCATTTCTTTGGATCCTCCAGTTTGGGGATGGGTTAACTTTTACCTAACATAGATGTGTGCACAGCTTTATACCACACTCCAAAGCTGTGTGTGAAATGAAATGGCACTCTGTTTTTGGTTTTATTTTGCAGTGTCCTGGTAGGAACCGTGTGTGTGCTTAGATTTCTGCCGTTATGCAATAGGTACTTTGCTTCTTGGAGCCAGAAGAGGCCAGTCACGCGGCAGCATATGGAGCAATTCCTGGATGCTTGGTCTTCCCACAGGATTAGGCAATGGCCTTGTTCCTCATGTGTCTCCCTGGGGGCTGCAGCTGAAACGGTGCCATTTATAGAAGGTATTGGCCATTGTCCCAGGTGGCCTATGGACTCATCTGCCTGTTTCTGTAGATGGAGGGAAGGGCTGTAATTAAGTTTTACAACCCTTGGGGACTTGTTGGGATATCTCAAGGTATGGGCCATTTCCTGCCAATCTCAACCAGTGACACCCAAACATAGAGGGTCAATGACATACCTACCACTGTGGGCCATAGAAAGCAGTCATTTTCAGGGCCTTTTCAGCTCAGGGGAGGAGAGACATACAGAAAGTGTTCAGGATCTGGGGAAAGCCTATGTGTAGCACATGTGAGCGCATTCCTTGCCAGGTGTCACCTTGACACTGCACACTTCCACCCTCAGGGCCAGAGCTCTCTCGGCAGTCAAGTCATAACCCTCCGGGTTTTCGGTGTCATTTCCTGTAGTCTGACATTCTGTGCTCTGATTCTTTCATTACTGTTAATTTGAAGCCATCAGCCTCTTTGCTTGTAGGAATCAGGTGTATACCAACCATGACCTCCTGAGGTCCTGGCACAGATTTAAGCATTGAGGACCTGTATGAACTCTCATGTGCCTTCCCACCCCTTCAACTGCTCAGTCTAGCAGGAAGGGAGCTGAGAGAAGGTGGTGGAGTCACTGTGTCATTCCAAACCGCTAGAGTTGGAGAAACCAAGCTTGCATGTGTGAGAGGAAAGCACGGTCTTCCCTTCTGGTCCTAAGAAGACCGCGTGAGTGCTAAGGGAAGACACCCTCACAGGTGAGGAGGACCTGAATGGCTCTGCTCCTGGTGTGGTATAAGCGGAGCTTAAATGTGTATTTTTTGTGTCTCTGACCCATGGTCCCATGAGCAGTAAAAGGGATTCCTTAGAGCTTCTCTTGTTCAGTAGAATGTCCATGTTCTCCTTGGGTCCGTGGGCTCTGGACCATGTTGCCATGTATTCTTGGTTCTTAAGCTGAAATTGCTTCTAGTGTAAACATGGGGAATTTTTTACATTGTATGAACAAACAAAACATGTTCATGCCTATATCCAGCCTGACTATGGCTAGCTTGCAGCCAGGACTTTCCCAGTATGCTCTAGTGGGGAATATTTCCTAGGCATCCTGCTGTCTGTCCCCAAATGATGTGACACTAGAGCCTGTCTGCTTTTGTATGGTCCCTCAGATGTTCATGAATAGATCCTGAGAACCCCCCTTTTAGTGTTCATCATTTTTTCTTATATTGGAGAATAAAGCCAGAACTTCATGCTTGCTTGGCAAACACTCTACCACTGAGCTTTTATTTAGAAACTGGGTCTTGCCAAGTTACCCAGGCTGGCCTTGAATTCACTCTGTAGTCCAAGCAGGCCTGGATTTTGCTGTCCTGTTGTCTTACCTTCTCAGGTAGCTGGAGTTACAGGCCTTCACTATAAGGTTGACTGTCTTCCACTCTTCCTTGAGCTGAGACTAGAGCAGAGAGGCCTCACCTCTGGTGGCGAAGCCACCCACCAGGCTGTACCAGTTAGAGATTTCTGGGAAAGCATTTCAGGCACAGATTCAGGGCATGGTTTGGGGATAAAGGCCATGGATCTAATCATTGTAGAGTTTTATCATTCCTCAGTGACAGACTCAGCAGCCCTCTCCAGTTCAATAAAACCAGAGGCTCATGGCTCATATGGGCGATGACAAGTAATAATAATTCATAAACAAAAGGAAGGAGTTCTTTTGTCTTTCTGACTCACTCTTTGTAGGCAGGGTGGCCACAAATGTTGTTTGGAGCTAGATGGCTCTGGAGGGTGCTCACATACACTGGGAACTCTCTGAGTTCTGTTGGGGAGGGGAGAGCTTCATGGGGTAAGGCTAGGTCCTTTGTACAATCCCGTCTTTTTTTTTTTTTAAATAAATTTATTTATTGCTTCAGGCTACATCTCCATCATAGTGTCCTCTTTCCACCACTCCCAGTCCCGCCCTCCCACCTTCTACCCCCTAACCCTTCCATCCCACTCCTCTGGAGTGGAGTGTCCCTACATAACAGTCCCCTGCCCCAGTTCAGCAGTCATATGAGGGCCAAGAGCCTCCTCATACACTGGGGGCCTACAAGGCAGCACCACTAGAGCAAAGTGTCTCATGGACAGGGAGAGAAAACAAACAAACAAAAGTCTATGTCCATGTTCCCTTTGGTGCACTGGTTGTAGTATAGATATCCTGTACTATATAGCTAAAATCCAACTATAAGTGAATAGATGCCATGTGCATCCAGTCCCGTCTTTTCAAATGCAGCCTAGTAGTCAGAAACTCGACTTCAGAAATTCTGAAGATAAATTCCAGGGATCAACTATGGGCTGTGCCACCGTAACAGCTTTGTAGCTTCCAAGAGGTTACTTAGCCTCTACATGCCACATTTTCTTTTTAAACGCAGGTCACAAAAATAATAGCAATAATAATAATGATTACACTTCCCACACAGTGAAAAGCTATGTACCAAATCTAAAGTGACCATATGCAAACCACTCAGAAGACTATCTGGTACACAATTACAACCATATAAGTGTCAGCTGTTACTATTAATTATTCCTATATGCTAAATAAGGGTCTATCTGCCCTTTCCCAGGAATAGTAAATGTCTTTGATCCACTGAGTAGAGATTCATGGGGCATTATTATTTCCAAGGGATGGAAGTTCATTGATGATTACCCAGCAAATCTCCCATGCCCAGGTGTATTTGCCTCTGGTTTCCATGACTACCCTCAAAGCAAGGGCTATGTGTATTGTCTGTCTGCCTAAGGACTTCAGTTCAGTTATTTCTTTGTGGCGACTGATTAGTTTAACCTTTGCTGCCCGTCCGTAGCAGACAGTATTGGAATTCAACTGTCTGAAGGATGGAGAGGTCCTCCCTTCCTCCCTCTGTTCTCCTCCTCCTCCCTCCCTTTCTCTCCTCCTTCTTCCCTCCTGCTCTCCTGCCCTCCCTTCTTTCCTCTGGTTCTTCCTATACAACTCTCTTTATGGCAGTGGTTCTCAACCTGTGGTTCACATATCGGATATCCTTGGGGTTGCATATCAGATATCTTGCATATCAGATATTTACTGTTTCATAACAGTATCAAAATTATAGTTATGAAGTAGCAACAAATTAATTTTTGCTTGGGGAGATTGCCACAGCATGAAGAACTGTATTAAAGGGTGGCAGCATTAGGAAGGGTGAGAACCACTGCTTTAGGATGATTATAGGTAATTTCCACCTTGTCTCAAGGCCTGAGTCTTTCACAAAAACAGAATGACAGCCATGATGTAGAATTCTGCTCAGGGAGAATAATGAACCTTTGGATGGATTTTCATCTTTATCTTCTCCATGTGACCCCTAGGGTGGGTGAGGATGAAGTATGCTGCTTTAGATGGGCCCATAAACATGTAGGTTCAAAGTCAGATGTAGCCACTAGCAGGCATGTGACCCCAGACAAGTAACTGTCTTTGCAGGACTTTTATTTAGAGTGATAAAGAGGGAGAGACTGGCAGTGTGCACTCAGTATGGAGCATGTGGGCTGCAGCTGGTCCATGGGAGATTTGCCTTTGGAAGCTTCATTCAGAATGAGAATGTAAAATATCTCACTAGTTACTTTTTATTCATGCATGGACTCAGCAACCAAAAGGAATGTTGAGCTGATACATGTAGCAACTTGGGTAAACCTCGAACATAACATGGTATGCTGAGTTAAATCAGCTATTCACCAGAGACCACGATGAAGAGGAGACCATGTCCCATGTAAGCACATCTGTAAGCTTAAGAGGCAGCTTAGTGGTGCACAAGTGGGTGACAAAGAGGGAATGCTACTAGGTACAAAGTGCCTTTCTCTCATGATGAAAATATTCTTAAACTAGATGTTGGTGAGGCAACCTTACACACTCTGTAAATACCTTGTAAAGGGTTTAATTGGTTTCACATGAGTGAACTTTATATCATAAGTTAATAATTTATATAATAAATCATATCTAAGTATAGCTGCTAAAATGGTTTTTATAATTACCACACATTGAAATGATAGACTTTTGGGTATGCCAGACTAAATAAATGTATATTAGAATTCATTTCACCTGTTCAGTATTCCCATTTAATATTTCTCCTAGAGGCTCTGGAATCACTTATATGGCTCACGTTATATTGTTTTTGGACACCACTGCCTCCCTAAGGACTATCTTAGCTCCAGAATTCTGCTCCTCCACCAAACATGTCCCCAGGTTTTAACTTCTGATGACTCATCTGACATCATGGCTAAAACTCAATTATTGAGGGAAAAATCATTTGGTTTTTTTTCTTTTTTTTATTTAAACATAATTTTCAAAAATGAGTTTTTAAAGAGAAATCCTGGTAGGAGTGAGAGCCATGTATGTGAGCCTCAGAGCTGGGCTCTTGTTTTCTCCTGCACTGTGAGCCATTTGAAGATATGCCTATAACCACAGGCAGGACTGCTTTAAAAAAATTCATAGTCTGAACTGAATAAAGGTCTCCTTAACTGAGCCTCCTCTGAGCTGCAGCTGAGAGAAATCGGCAATTGATTCCTGGGTGGCCAACAGGCTCCACGTATATTCCTCTGTCTTGCCTACTTCTCCTGGAGACCATAGGAATAGCGTGTTTTCCTCTGAAAGCTGAATGTCAAACCTTGATCCCTAAATTCACCTGCAAAAAGGACTGAAAATGACCTCACTTTTTGAGTGATTCCTCTTGGAGAAGTTACTTTCTAAATGTATCTTCTGCTGGTTCTGCTTGTTGGGCATTGTGGGAACCTCTAGAAGTCTGAGTTATACTTCTTTGCAGACTAGAGTCCTGCTAGGGTTATAGACTGTCTGTGGAAGGAAACAACATAGCCATATTACTCCAAGAAGCATATCTGGATTTCTTTTCTCCTGATGTGACAACATACCTGGAAAAATCAACTTAGGGGTGGAAATTTTTTCTTTGAACTCCTGGTTTGAGGATGTAGTCCACAGTGGCAAGGGCATCATGGTGGCAGAAGGCAGCTGGTCACAGCTTGTCACATTGCGTCTAGAGTCACAAGCAGAAAGGACTGGGTGTTGGTGTTCTGTAACCGAACTTTTAAATTATTATTTATTTAACTCTTATTTATTTACTA
>CAJQZJ010033863.1:5018608-5032451 GCA_907164525.1 Lophiomys imhausi | reverse complement strand
AAAGGAGATCAAAGGGATAAAAATTGGAAATGAAGAAGTCAAATTATCCCTATTCGCAGATGATATGTTAGTATACATAAGCGACCCCAAAAACTCCACCAAAGAACTCTTACAGCTGATAAACAACTTCAGCAAGGTGGCTGGATACAAAATTAACTCAAAAAAATCAGAAGCCCTTCTTTATACAACAAACAAATATACCGAGAAAGAAATAAGGGAAACAACCCCCTTCACAATAGCCACAAACAACATAAAATACCTGGGGGTAACTCTAACCAAGCATGTAAAGGACCTATATAACAAGAACTTCAAGCCCCTGAAGAAAGAAATGGAAGAGGCCTTTAGAAGATGGAAAGATCTCCCATGCTCATGGATATGTAAGATCAACATAATAAAAATGGCTATCCTACCAAAAGCAATATATAGATTTAATGCAATTCCTATCAAAATACCAACACAATTCTTTATAGACCTAGAAAAAGCTATTCTCAACTTCATATGGAACAACAAAAAGCCCAGAATAGCTAAATCAATCCTGTACAATGAAAAAACATCTGGAGGTATCACCATCCCAGATTTCAAGCTGTACTACAGAGCAACAGTAATAAAAACAGCATGGTACTGGTATAGAAACAGACCAGTGGATCAATGGAATCGAATTGAAGACCCAAACATGGATCCACACACCTATGGCCAACTAATCTTTGACAAAGAAGCCAAAAACGCACAATGGAAGAAGGACAGCATCTTCAACAAATGGTGCTGGTCTAACTGGATGTCCACTTACAAAAGAATGAAATTAGACCCATACCTTTCACCTTGTACAAAACTTAATTCCAAGTGGATCAAAGACCTTAACATAAGGCCAGCCACACTAAAGATACTAGAAGAAAAAGTAGGAGAAACCCTCGAACTCATTGGCACAGGTGACAACTTCCTGAACAGAACACCAACATCTCAGGACCTGAGATCAACAATCAATAAATGGGACTTCATGAAACTGAAAAGCTTCTGTAAAGCAAAGGACACTGTCATTCGAACAAAATGGCAACCAACAGACTGGGAGAAAATCTTCACCAACCCCACATCTGATAGAGGGCTATTATCTAAAATCTATAAAGATCTCAAGAAACTAAATGCCAAGAAACCAAATAATCCAATCAAAAAATGGGAGATGGAGCTAAATAGAGAATTCACAAAGGAGGAATCCCTAAGGGCTGAGAGACACCTGAAGAAATGTTCAACATCCTTAATCATCAGAGAAATGCAACTCAAGACGACCCTGAGATTCCACCTAACACCTGTTAGAATGGCTAAGATAAAGAGCTCAAATGATAGCGCATGCTGGCGAGGGTGTGGAGAAAGGGTAACCCTCCTCCATTGCTGGTGGGAGTGCAGACTTGTGCAACCACTATGGAGGTCTGTCTGGCGATATCTTAGAAATCTAGGAATAACCTTGCCTCAGGAGCCAGCCATACCACTTCTGGGTATACACCCAAAGGACCTCTCACGGAGACATAGGGAAGTCTCCTCATCTATGTTCATAGCAGCCTTATTTGTAATAGCTAGAAACTGGAAACAACCCAGATGTCCCTCAACTGAAGAATGGATTAAAAAATTGTGGTACATCTATACAATGGATTTACTCAGCTATCAGAAACAATGAAATGATGCAATTTGCAACCAAATGGATGAATCTAGAGGAGCTCATCCTGAGTGAGCTAACCCAGTCTCAGAAGGATGCACATGGCATCTATTCACTTATAGTAGGATTTTAACTATATCGTACAGGATATCTGTACTACAACCAACACACCAAAAGGAACATGGACATAATTTTTTTATCTTTTTCTTTTTCCTTCTTTTTTTCTTTTTTCTTTTTCCTTTTCCCTTCTCTTTTTCCTCTCTTTTTTTTTGTTGATATTCTTTGTTTTTGTGGGTTTGTGTGTTTGTTGGTCTTTTTTTTTTAGTATTCCCCCAGTAGCAATGAGACACCATTCACTGGCAGTACTGCCTCGTAGGCCCCCAGTGAATGAAGAGGCTCTTGGCCCTCATATGACTCCTGATATGTGGTGAGAGACTGTTAGGCAGGGACACTCCACCCCAGAGGAACAAGACGGAACGGTCAGGGGGTAGAGCATGGGAGGGTGGGGCTGGGAAGTGGGAAAAGAGGACAATATGATAAGGATGTAACCTGAAGCAACAAACAAATAAATTTATTAACTAAAAAAAAAAGGCAGGGGGCAGGGCTGAAACACTGTAAATGGAATAGAGGATACAGCCATTCGGCCTGGTTTTGCAGACCTCCAGGTGTAGAGAAGACGTGGAGCTAAGGTAAAACACAAGAGAATTGTCGTATTGGCCCATGCCTTTGACTTCAGCGAAGACGGAAGGGTGGGGGGAGCACCGTAGAGTTGGTGGTCTTATGTATTCTGGAGTCATACGGAGCGGGGTGGTGAGGGTGCATGCTCTTGGTCCCACCATTCAAGAAGAGTACACCCTTGGTCCCAGCTCCCAGCACACTGGAGACAGAAACGGGCAGATCCCGGAGCTCAGGGTCAGCCTGATGCAGGGCAAACTCTAAATAGAGAAAGACTTCGATCCAGGAGTCGTGGAACACATCTTTGATCCCTTCAGATGGGAAACACAGGTCCCTGATCCCAATAATTAGAGTTCAGAGACACACACATGGGATTTGGAGGGACCTAGGTTTGGAGGCTACTTACAAAAGGCCTTCTCGATGCAGGCAGATTGTCCTTTGGGATCTCAAAATATATACACTAGAGCTGGTTTAGCTCCAAGGTGACAGAATGATTTCTTCTTTAACCCGGATTGAAAGGTAACACTTTGTATGTTGTCAGAAGGCCAAATTTCCTTCAGGAGAAATACTACCTAGGCCCCCCCACCCCACCCACCCCCCCAAAAAAAAGAGGGCAATTGTCCTAGGGTTGGGATTGGGGCAGGGCTCTGTTCTTATCGTTCCAGGAGAATCGAAGCATCCATTAGGGGAGCCCGGGGACGGCTGGACAGCGGAATCCTCAGCAGAGAGCAGAATCAGGCTCCAAGGAGGACGAGTGACCCAGTTGATTCTGCCTGGCAGACTTCCTCAATAGCTGTCTCCATCAGGGGCCTGCAACCACCACAGCAATCCAGTGTCACTGGGACCGCTCAGCTCTACACAATGCCCCGGCAGGAACCTCAGTGAAGCCTGCAAGATCAGCTTCTGCCTACAAACCCCTTAGGTCATCTAAACAGCTGAGAACAGAAGGACTGAACATAAAAGGAGTGTACTAACATTTTTAACCATTTTTCCCATTTGGGTTCGGGCCCCAAACAGGTCTACTACGACTGAAATCAGCAGGAAGTCACTTTCAGAGAGCGACGTCCCATGCCCAGTGGATGGGGAAGGTGTTTCTCCACCCTTCTTTTAGGTTATTTGAAGAATAACTGAAAACTCTGATATGTAGGGGAAGAGACTACAAGCTGATAAATGGTCCTGTCTTAATGGGTTTTGGAGGTTAGCCCCAGGGAATTCCTACTTTTCCTTTTCTGTATCCTTCTTCCTCTCCTATGTAGGAGTGCATGGGCTTGAGAAAAATGAGATACAGACATAGCACAGGAAGGTCCAAGAAGAATGGGCAGATTATTGAATATGCCCTTATACCTTTGTATATTGATACAAAATTAGTAGTTTATTTGGCTAAAGTGGTATTGACCATTGTTTATTGTGCAAAAATAAGATTGTATTGGATTACATCGGTATTGATCTTTGTATATTGATACAAAATTAAGATTATAGTTGGCCACAATGGTATTGACCCTTGCATATGGACTTAATAGTAAGATTATATTGGGCTACATAGGCATTGATCTTGGTATACTGATACATAATTAAGAGTATATTTAACCACAATTGAATAGATCTTTGTATATTGATACAAATTTAAAGGTAACGCTTCCTAATGGTATCATACCTAGAGATACTTAAAAGTAAAATGTGAAGCTCTGACCTCTTGATACTAACCGTCTAAAACGGTCTAGGATAGTTAAAACAAACTCCTAGTCATGCAAACATGTCACCTTGTTAGCTACTATGACAGTCTATCACAGATATTCTCTAAACTACCCAGTAATCAAGTTGCTAAGAGACAAGCAACATTTGCTTATCTAAATACAAGAGATGGATAGGGCATCTTCAAAAACCCCAAGAGATCTGCAGAATATGGCATTCCAAGATGTTATCTTAAGTCAAGGTTTTTTTTTTTTGATATCGAGACATATCAGCGCCTGACAGCACCCCTTATTCTACTCCAAGTAGAAGATAAGCATCGAAGAACCTCCACTGTAAGATGGTTGAATTAGTGGCAAGCCTTTCTCTTGGCATGAAAAAAACCCCTTGCACCAACTGCAGACAGACTGCTGTCCAAAAAGGACAAAACTTGGTAACAGGGAAGTCGACAGCCTAACTCTGCCAAGACAGGGTAGGTAAGTCCTTCATAATCCCTGCTCTACAACAAATGTCTGTCAGAGAAACAGGACCCAAAGGCTGAAGACTGATGCTGGAATGTATGGAGAGAAAATGGGAACTGTCCAGGCAGTCATTGGTATGTCCTTTCTTAGTTTTGGAAGCTGCAGGCCCTGCACTTCCTATATAAGCAAATATATTTATCCCTCTCAGGTCTCTGAGGTGGTTGAAGAATAGACAGCTAGAGTCTCATAGTTAAATTTTGAGTTGTTTAGGAATCAAGAGGGTGTTATAGATCTAAGAAGATACTCTTAAAAGTGTGTTGCAAGTTAGTATGAATGTTGAGTCACATATAGACCTTTAAACTCAAGGAGATGGTTAGATAGTAGAATGTTAAAGTCAGGGGCCAAATATGTATAAACTGGACATTGGGAAGGTATACTGGGCCATTTAACTCTCATAAATGTGGCATATTTATATCTGTTGTTTTGTATAATACTTACTGTTATAAGAGAAGGAACCATCTGTTGGACTGAAAGGGGAAACTTCTGGGGGGAAGAGGGTGGAAGGGCGGGATAGGAAGGGGGAATAGGGAGGGGTTTGTTACTGAGATGTAACTTGAAGAAAAAAAATAAAGTATTAAAAAAAAAAAAAAGCAGATCACATTAGTTTCTGATTTGCTCCAGGTAAGAATGTGAGCAGTTGTTATGTTGAATCATTAAGAAAACTCCAGCTACAAACCTGGGAAGATGGCTTGGTAGGTACAAGAGCTGCTGCATAAGCATTAGGACCTGAGTTTGAATCCCCAGCACCCATGTAAAAGCCAGGCATTGTCATGTGTACTTGGAAACCCAGCATTGGGGGTAGAGACAGGAGGGGTCTGGGGAGTTCTACAGCAAGCTAGCCTAATCAAAATGGGAAGCCTTGGGGTCAGTAAGAAACCCTATCTCAATGGAAATATTAGAGAGTGGTAGGGCAGGAGGACAGTCAGTGTCTTCTCTGGCCTCTACAGTGTGTATGTGGGTACGGGCAGCCCTCCCTGTATGTACACGCCCGCATACGACATATACACACACCAGAAAGAAGAAAACTATAACTGCAGAGAGAAGTTAGTGACAGTTGTGTGACCTTGAGCAACCATGTATGGATTTTAAGTTTTTTCCTGGATTCAAAATCAGCAATGAAAACCCTGAGGTAGTTACAACTGGTTGTTCCTAATGTTTTTCATGTATTTGATAGAAATGTACTCAATATATATTTTTTATTTTTGTCTTACTCTTGTAAGGTAGCTGCTAGAAAAAGTCTAAGTTTACATTTGAGTCAGGATTAAGTTCATATTGGTTGTATTCTAGAAAATGTGAGGCTCAGGCTATCTGGTGCATCTGTACCCACTGGGTGTCTGTGGTAGGGAATCCCCACTTTCTTCCTAAGTCCTATCATTTTGGATAGGTTGTTTATCCCCATCTTGATATTGATCTTTCTTGTAAAAGATTATAAATAGAGACTAATCATGCTTTGTAGATTGGTCATATTCATTCAGCCCTGCGTTAAGCCAGCCAGCTCTAATGTTACTGTTCAAATCCCTAAACAGTTGGATTCCAGCATGCTATTCAGAGCCAGAACCTTGGGTGGATTTTGCCTATTTATATCTAAGTTCTTGCCACCTCCCACCATACTTACTCCTTGAACCCACTTCATCTCGTTTCCCTCACAACTACCTCTAGCTTCCCTCTGTTATTCTAATTCCCACTTACCTCATAGGTTATGTGGCTTCTGATCATTCCATAAGTAATCTATCTCTTGACACATTCCCTCAGGACAATCTCTTGCAGACCTCAGCTTGGTCTTGCAACACAGGTCCAGGTTTCTTTCTTACCTCCACAGACCTTAGACTCAACTAAGCCAAGAGACAGAATAGGCCACAAGCTGATCCTCTGTCCAAAGGGCCTCACACCAAAACTTATCACTTCAGCTGTTTTTCTCCTTCCAAAGTGTGTTTGAGAGAGGTGTCCTAAAAAGAAACCCCTCTCCTTAAAACATCAAAGAACTGAAAATAGGCAGAAGATAGAGATTTTTGAAGGTACACTGCAAAGTGTATAAATAAAATCCTGCCAAATGTACAGATTTATTATAAAGAATGCATTTCTGCTGCAGTTGCCCACCACCTTCAATATTACATTTAGCTAACTGAATTTTCTGTTGATCAAATTTATTCAAAGTGAAATTTCTCTTAATAGGTCATCTGAGTAAACAATTTCAAGTGTTATTTGCCCACCCCCCCAAAAAAAAACAATGTTTCCACGCTTCAGATGAAATCGGCAGTGTCAGGCTAAGAAAACAGCCTCAAAAATTCACAGACAGCTGGAATGATTGCACGAAAAAAAAAATGGAGCCTGGAGGTCAGTCTTTTCACTCAGTTCTGGGAGAAAAAATGATAGGTTTCCACTAAAGCCGGGGTGACTAAATCTGCCATTTTCGTAAAAATTAAAAAAAAATGTCTAAAATAATATATTCTTAAAATGGCAAGTATCATATAAAGAGTAAGACACTCCAATGTTGCCCGACCAGTCACATGTAACGCTACTATTTTATAAGAGGCCCTGCACTCTGCTCCTGCTGGCCTGTAAATGGGATGCTGTAGGCTGTTGACCTTCAGGGAGAAGAGGAGGAGGGGGAGAGGTGAGGAAATAGGGAATAAAAAGGGAAAAGGAGAAGAAAGTTGAGATGATTTGGAATTATGCAAATTATGTGAAGCAAGTAAATTATTGGGAGAAGCAGGGGACTGTCTTGGGGTAGCAGTTTTGTGAGTCTCTATTCTGGAAATTTCTCTGAATTATTGGGATTCTGTAACAGGAGGGATGAAAGTTGGAGTTTTATTTCATAGCTGAAGAAGTGAACCTCTGAGAAGCCAAGCAGCTCCTTGGTACGAGGAGGAAATAAATGCCTCCTTCCCCTAATTCTACCTCCCGAGCTTGAGTCTATAGGTCTCCTCTAACAGCATCTAAACCCAGGGATTCCTAGGACACAGTCTTGGAACTGAAAACAGTGACAATGTGAGCAGTAACAGACTGTGCTTTGGGACAAATGTCACACTGACTCCTGCCTGTGTCCCTGACAGTGTGGCTCACATAGCTCCAGCTCAATTGGCACCCAGCATGCTCAAGTGCTTATGCAAACAATCACCCCTCCAAGCACAGAGGGAACCTGGGCCCATCCTCTCTGCCAATGCAGGTCCACTGTTGGCATCACAAATAGGAAGGGAAAGAGTCCAGAAACCACAGGCTCCCTTCCTAGCCCCTACATTAAGACTTCTGAGAGCAGACACCACTGTATTCAGCCAGCAAAATGATACTCATTGTGTTCAGAACTTCTTAAAGAAAACTGGGCAATGATTAGTGAATGGACCTGCCACAGCTCACTCCAGCTAAATCTGTTCATTCAACAAGTCAGAGGTAGAGATGAACAGAGCAGCTCTCCACCCTTACCCACAGTTTCATTTTCCTTGGTTTCCTGCAGTCAACCATGGTCCAAAAATATTAAATGGAAAATTCCAGACATGAGTAGTTTATAACTTTTACATAACTTTTATTATAGTATATTGATATAATTGCTCTATTTTATCAGTAGCCATTATTATTAATCTCCATTAAAGGTTATTGTAGGTATGAATGTGTGAGAATATATATATATATATATATATATATATATATATGTATATGTATGCATATATATACATAGCTGGGCTCTGTCTTCTCTGTAGTTTCAGATATCCACTAGGGGTCTGCAGACATATCAACCCACATGGAATGGGGGTTGATGGCACCATTAAAGTAGTAATATTAAATCACAGTTTTACCTGTGGTTTGGCTTTTAATTTTTGTCTCATAAAATATATGTTCATTTTGGGAAGGCAACAAGCCAGCGAGGTCATGCATGTTTGGCATATTTTGATCACATCACTATTAGTCACAGGTGAACAGCAGAGATGGCGGTGCTTATTAGCAGCACAGGATTTTCAAAGCTTGTCTGACAGATAATGGTACTTTGATCCTCACGGTTCAGCTGGCTAGCTGCTCATCTCTGGACCACTAGACAATGTAGGTGGTGATAACAGACCTAAACTGGCCATCTATTGTGGAGAGTGGCTGTGGAATTGAGCTCTAGGAATCTTGGATCAGGACTCATCTGAAATGGAGAGGTGGACACCCCCCCAGCTGACATGGGAAGTTTACAAGTTCAGCTCTTACTACATGACTATATCACACAAGCGGGTCCTAAACTGAACATACTTTATGACTTCAGTACCAAGTCTCACATGTCTAAGGTCAGATTGATTGCCATAATTTCTAAGGAGCTGACAGGCTAAGAGAATCTGATTACATTGCCTAAAGCCCGTAGGTTCCAAGCTAGAATTTAAACTTAGATGCGACTCCAAGATCTAGGTTAGACTGTTGGAAATGGAGATCACAGATACAAACATCCACTCTTCAATCTTGAGATGTATGGAAGTGAGACAGTAAGACAGAAAATGTGTCCAGGGACCACTGGAAGTTTTAGATCAGCCTGTCCAATAATCTCTTCCATGCTGATAAACATCTCCTAGGACCTGTGCTGCCCAGTCACATGCAGCAACTGGATACACATACAAAATACAAATGAACATCTGGAGCATCTGCATGTATTATTTTATATTAATTTGGTTCATTTGATGTAATTTTAGGGAATTTTATGTGCATGAGTGTTTTATCTACATGTATGTCTATGTATCATAGATATGCCTGGTGCATGCAAAGGCCAGAAGAATGCATTGGATCCAAGAACTGGAGTTACAGACATGTAAGTGCTAGGAATCAAACCCCTGGATCTCTGGAAGAACAGCCGGTAGTCTTTTTCACTGAGCCATCTCGCTGGCCCTATTCATTTGATTTAAATTGTCCTTAAATATTATCATCTAGGGTGCAGATTGAGATGTTTCACAACAACAGCATTCAGGCCAGGAAGTGGCCCCTAAAATTTAGAGGAAGCTGGGTCCTTGAAGAATGCAGGCCCCAACCTGCTAGAGTGTGAACAGGACTCTGCCTCAAGCATGCTCATCTTCCTTAGAGTTTGGCTCTGAGTCAGGACCCAAAGTGAGTCCTAGTCCCTTTAGTGTACAGATGAGTAAAGTAAGAGTATCAATTCTCTTTGTAGCCATTATTTTAATGTGTTATTAGTGTATATTAATTGTTCCTAATAGCAGGTTTAATTATGACATTTCCAAACATGAATATCATAGTCTTCATTGAGCTCTGTCACTGCCACCCATCTATCTTCCTCCTTTCATCTCTTCTTCTCTGTACCCTCCTTTAGCAACCTCAGTAGATGCTAGGTTTGTGTTTTGTTTAGTATTAACCCGGGACATTTTTGTTGCTACCTATGTAGTGAGTCATTTCTTCCCTTGGAATGGCTTTCAATGTGCCTGAAGTTTCTACACCTATCTCTATGAGAGGAAACCATTCCTAGTAGAATGAGCAGTGGCACTCACAGGAAGACTGCCTGCCTTCTCCCCATGAACAAAGCCACACTGGCAGGAAACAGAATCCTTCCACCAATCCTGCATATAGACAAACTCAATGGAAGATATTGACCACCATGTCACATTTCTCTCTACTCTTTTCACCCTGAAGGTAACAATGAGATTGCCACTACTATGATTCCTGTCTTCCCACTTGTATCCCACATACCATTTGCCTATGAATTAAAGAAATACATTGAGAAACTGTTTGACTACTAGAAAAGATCACCAACAGAGTCCATGGGATAGAACCTGAAGTTTCTTTCTCTTGTCTCTTCAGGCCAGTCTTTGATATGTCTGTACTTCTTGGGTCATCCATGATTATCCACTCACCAAGGGCATTCTAACCCTTCATAGCCATTTTTATTTATAATTGATGTAGCTTCCACATACTTCACTTAGCTTTTAAAATGTTCCTTGTGGACCTTTAATAACAGCGCACAGTAACCATATGCCCTGCAACTTGAGGACCATAGGTTATATAGTATTTTTTGGGTAGACATACAAGTATCTAGTCTTCACTCTTTCCATTTCTGCTTGGGAAATTATTATTAAGATGGTTGCTATGGTAGGGAAAGGTCCTTCTCCTCATCTTTCCAAAAATGAGCAGACACACATGACTTCTTGAAACACTTTCCATACCAAAAGATCAAAGGCCTTTGGGAATACATTGACAACTGTTTATACACACTGAAAATGAGACAGGTCTTTAGATACAGGATCTTCACATTGCTAGAATCAAATGGGAGTTTCTGATATATAAACCCTAAACATTTTTAAAATCTCTCCATATTAGAACTTAAAGAAGAGACACATCACCCAGCTCATCCATAGCCATAATCAAAGAAAATGGCAGCCATTGCCAGAACATAGCTACCACCATTACCTGGCTCAGTACAGTTCTTGCTGCTCCTGAGTCCTGCATCTTCAGAAGTCAGTGTATCATTCACCTGCATCAGCTTCCTCCCCATCATCCATTTTCTATCTTCCCCAATGAGATCCATGAGGTCAAGTTCTGGAGAGGAAAAAAAAATCACCACACATCACTAACAACTGAATGTCAGTCTTTACCCATGCTGGGAGTCTGTGCCTTAATTAGCTATCATTTTTTTTTCTCTGTACTGCATGGATGCCTTTAATTCATCTTGAATCTAACTGTCTTGAGGGCTTCCTCTGACTATTGAATCCTACTGGGCCCAACAAAATCAGTCTTCTATCCAATGACAGAAAGGAACTTATGTATAAATACTTCATTGCTTGAGATGGATGGCAGTGAGGTATGCATTCTAAACTGAATTTCAGAGTTTCCCAAGGTATGATTAAACTAATGTTGTCTAGAAGATAAAAATCTTGATACAGTGTATTTGGTTGATTCTCTTTCTCAATCCCATACAACCAATGACATGCTAAGAAATGTTTAATAACCAATAACAGTGAAGGAAGCAGTGTAGACTTATAGCCATTGGATGATTTCCATGGCACCAATACTCTCACATGAGCCAAATTCAAGCTACAAATATGATAACATTAAGAACATATCTGGGAAGAGATGGAAACAAAGGACTCTACTGAGTCACTGTGAGCTGTTTTAGTCTTCCCGGGTCTATACCTCCACCATATTTGCTTAAATCATCTCTAACATAAACCAACTGCAGTTGAACGTATGCTCAGAATCTGATTCTTGGGGGTTACCCAACCTAAGGCATGATTTCACCATCCTCAAAGCTGTGGCCTACAAGGGACCCAACATGAGATTTCATAAAACAAGAGATGAAGGAAATAGAAGACTGCGGAAGGCAGTTAGAGAGTTATCATAACAATGCCTCAGTCTCTGGATGGGACGACCATGAGGTGGAAGTGTCTGCATGAAGAATAAAGAGGAAAGGGCACACGAGGGAAGAAGCTCTCCACCCTGCTCAGAGCATGCTCAGTCTGAAGTTCCTGCTGATAAGATTATCAGGAGGGAGTCATATATCTTATCGGTAATGCTATATCAGGTGAGAGAGCTAGTACAAAAGAGATCCCAAACAGGGAAGTCCATGGGATATAGTCCAGCTGGGGTCTCTGTAGGTCTCATGACTAGAGGGAGACTGCATGCATTTATCTGTATGGGTAGTGATGACTAATGAGAAAAAAATTGAAAAAGAAAATCTTTGAGAACATAAAATGTCTCCAGAGAGCAGGAGGTTAAGAGAATTCAACAAAGGATTATGAGAGGAAGGGAAAAAAGGGAGCATGGTGTAAGAAAAAGTAGGGAGAAAGAAGCCAAGGAAGAAAAATTAACAGTCTCGAACACCATGGACAAATCCAAGAGAAATGAGAGCTTGAGCTTGGCACGAGGGGTTTATTGGGGATGGAGGATACTCAGACATGGTAGCTCTTCCTAGAGGCCTGGAGCTAAGGAAAGCAATTCTGGGAGAACATCACCTCTGAACTGTTTAGAATAGCTGTAGTTTGAAAAAGTGACTATATTTTGGGTTAGTTTGTTCTTTGAGAAATAACTTAAAGTTGGGTTGGTAGAAAAGGAGAGAGGATCTGAAAGGACTTGGGGGAGGTTCTTATCATCAAAATATACTGAAATTAAAAAATTATCTTAAGTAATAAAAAATACTAAAAAAATGTGGTTCTAAATACAAGACAAGGGCCTAGTTCTTGAGCCCTGAGGCCTTCACACAGACCACAAGGCGTACCCAACCGCGCAATGTGAGGTTCTGAAATGGTCAGTGTAGAGTTAAAGTTTACCATCTCCTAGCCTTCATTTTTACAGTGATTGTCAATTTCCCAAACATGTTTACTTTCATTATGGAGTTTGATTTTCACGCACTATACAGGAGAGTATGGACATTATCTCTCCAGAAGTTTACCTTCATTATGGAGTTTGATTTTCACGCACTATACAGGAGAGTATGGACACTATCTCTCCAGAATCAATTGCTATATGATCACAGAAGGTATTTCATAAGCATCAGCTGAAACCACCATTTGCACCTTATATATGGATAAGTTAGGGTCCTAGACTTCTCTAGAAAGCACAATGTTCATCTGCACTTCACTTAGAAAAGCTACAGTTGGTATCAGCACCTAGTGATTTTAGGTTTTCCCTAAATGCAGCCCTAGTCCTGAATGAAAAATTGTCAAGATATCTTTACAATTAATTAGAACATAGATATACAGCCAGAAAAATATCCTTAGTCAGAGAAGGGGTGAAACTGTCCAATAACAATCATTTCAACTCCAAAATGAAAGGAACCTCTATAGTAGCAACATGTACTAATTTGGCCAAAATTACCAGAGCAACACATAAGAAAGGGTTTCAAAGTTCAATCAAGTTATCTAGATAGCTTGTTTAACATGACTGGTTGATCCTATAACTAAAAATGATGTCAAGCAAAGAAAAAAAAACACTCCAAGGACTGATAAAGAATAAGGTCAGTGTCTTTAAACTCCAATCAGCAGTCTTAAAACGTAAATGTACAATAGTAAGAACTATCAAAAATGTCGGGGAGAGGCATTCTCTTTGTCTTAGGCTAGGTCAGGAGCAGTTAGTTCCTAAGATGAAGAGTTGAGCACCACTGGCTTAAAATGTGATCCAGTGAGGAGCAGTGGCCCCTCTGAAAGTGCTATGAGCAGAGGGAAATCGTCTCAGATACCCAAGATGTGAGGGAACAGGGCATTCTTTGGTCTATCCACTCCCCCTTTCATGGCTTTATGGCTATTATTTCCAGAAATATTAATTCTATATCTTTTCTTTTAATTTACTTATTTTTAAAATGTGTGTGTGTGTGTGTGTGTGTGTGTGTGTGTGTGTGTGTGTGTGTGTGTGT
>CAJQZJ010033863.1:5002346-5013238 GCA_907164525.1 Lophiomys imhausi | reverse complement strand
AGCTGACCAAGAATTGCAGAGAGACAAAGGAAAAGGTACAGTCCTTCCGATGGAGCTGACCAAGAATTGCAGAGGGACAAAGGAGATGGACTGTGTTCAATTTTGTTTTCCTTTCCATTTCTTATTTTCATGGGTAAAAGAAAGACCACAGTTAGTGGCAGAAGAGAAGGAAAAGAATTTTCAATACTCAAAACCAGCCCCAAGCCCTCTCACATGGTCATTTTTGCTCTGGAGCACAAGAAGCATTCTCAAGTCAGATTTAAACCCAAATAAAATCTAGCCAATCAAGCAATCACATGAAGTCCTCTGGTGAAAGGACCTGGTAAGAGTACCTTGTCATCCTGGACATATGATGACTTGGGATTCTAACCCCAGATCTGCCAATAGCTTTTGTCTGCAGAAGTTGAATCCATCCATCTCTGTTACTGATCTGAGCACTAAAAGACACGAGTGATCTGACCTCTAATGCCCCTGTAGATTGAATTTTTAAGTCTATCTTTTATCTAGGGCAGAGTTATCTGATGGCTAATAGGATCTCTAGCCTCCAGAGCTTTGTGGAGGGGCCACATAGATTTTTGGAGAGGGGGAACCATTAGAGATATCATATATTCATCACATTCCAATCTAAAATGATTTTTTAAAACATATATTGATTTAACATATGAGTTGGCAGCATCACACTGAGTATATATATCCAATATTAATAATTACTATGACTGAAAGGCAGGGGGTGGTCCTACAGGAAGAGCATAGAGCAGGAACAGTGTTATCCCTAGATCCTTTGTTTCATAGTATTGTAGCATGGTGTTCGGTGGATAAGTTCAGTTTGATGGAATCACCAATTGTAACTTCCAATAGTAAGTTCTCTACATTACTTTGAGATAAAATGGGGACTTGATTTCAGATCATTTTTTGTACTTTACAGATGTGTAACTAGCTTTTTTTTTTAAGTGGTGACTTAGGGTCAGTAAGATGGCTCAGTGGGTAAGAGCGGTTGTCACCCAGTCTGATGACAACTTCTGGAAGCTATGTGGTGGAAGGAGAAAACTAACTCCTGCAAGCTGCCCTCTGACTTCCACGTATTTTCTGTGTCATGCAAATGCATTCCTGAGTGCACATTTACAAGTACATGTAAAGCTTATTTTTAAATATAAACTGCACATTTGCACAATTTTCTGGGAAGAACATGATTACCAGTAAGTACGCTCCTAATTGGTATTTTCAGAGAGCACACATGCACACACACAAATGAACATGCATCTTTCCAAAGGACACTTGAATAGCTAGTGAGAAAATTATTGCTTTCCGAAAGTTACTTGTTCTTTGGAAAGACCATTTGAATAATAAAGAGTAAGATGTTTTGTGAACCTTATCAGAAAATAAAGATCAGTAGACTCTAAACAAACGTTTGTATGTCCCACCCACCACAAGGTAGGTAGGCTTGTATAATCTACTTAAAAACATTCCAAAACAAGGGTTTTGAACACAGGTACTACAAGTGTGTAAATGTACCACCTGAAAAGCCTACCAGATTAACCAGCTGAGCCAGGATGAGGGTTCTTTGTATATCTGGCTATGATTGAAAAGTCAGTGTCTTCACATAGTGGATTTCACTTAGAGTGTGCTTCTACCATTTAGACCATGTGCCTTGCTGGATTATCGAAGTCATTAAGTTTCAATACTAAATGAAATGCCAAATAGCCAGAACGTCAAACACATGGTTCTGGAAAGTCACATGTTCAAAAGCGATTATGCGTTGAGTCATGCCTACTCAATAAAACAACGTTCATTCAGGTTATGGTATTCATTAAAATCTAAATATTTTGTTCTGTGAAAAAAAATAAAACAATTTTAAAATCACTTTCTAACTTTTATTTTTACATCTTAAATTTATGTTTCTGGATTTTACAGGGCCTAAAGTTATACAAGTGTCCTCCTTTTAAATGTAAGATAGAAATCCAAAATTAGGTACTAGGCCTCAATAAAATACATCATTTTCACACATAATAAAGTATTAAAGACACATGGATTCACATTGTTCAGAATAATTTGAAAATTCCAGCTTCAAATGACTCCATCCATCCCAGCTAAGCCACACTCTGCTGGTATGCCTCCTGTGACTATATTTTCCATACAACAAATATATTTGACCCCTGCAAAACTGACTAATACGTTCCTTTGTTTCACTTAAAAACTCACATTTGACTTCCGCCTGCGTAGACTCTGACCACACTATGTCACTTGGCCCCTCACAAGCATGGCCTTTTCTACCATCTGTGCTTTAATTAATACTCCAATTTATTGATGGGTACAAACACAAAATTGCCTACATCTTCTCTCGGGCTGCATCACAGCACTGCCACAAAAGATACTGAACAGGGGCTGAGACACGCCCCCATCCTGTGCTCTTCTTAATTCATACCAAAGATAAAAACATCAGGAGAGAGTCTGGCTGAGGGAGGAGAAATGAAAGGCATTTTTTCCTCTGTGGTCCTAAGGACAAGGCTCTTCAAAGACAAGAAGCATCAGGACTCTCTCTGGGGGTGGTGAGGGATGACACAGACCAGGGGTGAATGGACATGTCATTAATAGTGAGGGAGAACAGTTCACAGTCTCACAAAGAGTAAGAAATGCCTCTCTGAATGATGACAGCATAAGTGCCAGCCATGTATGTGTTTCATCATCTCGCTTAGGTTACAGGCTTCCTCATGGGGTTATCCTGTTCTCGTTGGTCTCTATGAAGGTCTTGAGCAGAAGGATTCAATAAATCTATACTGAGAAATTTATGCTAGCTATGCTGGAACTTTGGTCTTTATACTCCATACCCCAACCCCTTTTATACTTCTCCCTTAATTTGAATTACCCTAAGATTTCCACTCTGGAAGCAACCCCTTTACCACACTCAGTCTACCCATTCTTAAAGGAAGCT
This sequence comes from Lophiomys imhausi, assembly GCA_907164525.1. Lineage (NCBI taxonomy): Eukaryota > Metazoa > Chordata > Mammalia > Rodentia > Muridae > Lophiomys > Lophiomys imhausi. The sequence continues at coordinate 5,010,309 of CAJQZJ010033863.1, read as the reverse complement.
CCATCCACCCCTGAAGCCTGAGCAGAATGCCCGGGCAACTGCAGAAGTTTGAATGTTGCATGTCCTCCTAAAGCCCATAAGTAAGACTTTCGGAGGTGAGGCCTAGTGGGAGGTCTTAGCAGACAGGATGCATGTCTTAAAGAAGACTTGGGATGCCAGTCCCCTCTCCTTTCTCTCTTTCCCTTCTCCACTACAGTGAGTGAGCAGCTTTGCTCTTCCATGTGTGCCCTACCAGGATGCTTTGCCTCACCACAGTTCCAAAGCAACGAGGCAATTAATAACAGAAAGTTCCAAAGTTAGGAGGCGCAATAAACCGTTGCTCTTCACAAGTTAATTATCTCCGTTGTTTTATTATAGTAGTAGAAAACTGACGAACATACTACTGAAAGGCCGTCATGTTGTGGTCCACGGTGATTGGTTCTGACAAATGGTTCTAACTGAATCAGGCCAGTCAACGAAGAGTTCCCAGGAGAGCCACCAATCCCTTCCCAGTGAATGTGAACCTAGAGCTAGGAAAGCCCAGAGGCTTTGCATCAGGCACACAAAGGTGACCAGAGGCAACATCAAGAGGCAAGCAGCCAAGGCCCAGATGACATCATATGTGGGCTTAGACAGATGAATCCAGGATGACCATGAGTTTGTCAGTCATGTGTTGCAGTGATTCCTATCTGCAGCCTGAACCAGTCTAAGTTGATCTTTCTCTGAGAGCAATGGAAAAACTCCCATCTGATCCATAATTCTTTCTTTCTTTTTTTTTTAAATTCCATCTCATGTAAAATCTGATGAAATCCAAGAGAATAAACCAGCACTGCTCTTGTCTGAACCAGCTTGCCCTCCTCCTTCAACCACCATGGTGCAGAGAGCCCCATCCCTTTATTTTCTGAACAAATGTCCTTCATCCTGTCATGCACAGTCAGCCTTTCAAACGCCATCTCTAAAACAAAGGAATAGATCTGTAAGAGCACTGGGCTACTGTGGAGATGAAGATGACTATGGGGCATAAAGAGATCAACTCCAGTCCAGGTGACAAGTGGTGAAGCTGTGCCACTTGACTGAAAATGGATCTAGTTAGTCTAAGCGCAGCTCCCCAAATACTTAGTCAGCCTGGGCAGCTGACAGCCAGAGGCCAGCACATACAAATGATGAAAAGCCTCAAATACCATTGTGGTGGTGCAGGAATGTTTTAGATGGCAGGGCAGGCTAGTAATGGTGGGAAGTGTCCTGATTTGGGTTCCCCAAAAATCAACTTTAAGAAGACAAAGATCTGGATGTAAGATGCTTATTTTGAGAGGGAAGGGAAGGACGCTGAGACAGACTGGAAAGCAAGACAAGGGGATAAATGTACCATGATGCATCATGGAGACCCTTATTCCTAATGAGGCATAAGCCCACTGGATGCTCAGTGATGCATCCAGAAAGCTTTCTCAAATTGTCCGTCTGAAGGATGAGTGCTGTGTTTCCAGAATTCTAACAGTTGCCCCTAAAAGCAGTAACTCTACAAATTCCAGCCTGTATTTTCAATGGGTCAAGCAAGCTTCTTCCTGTGGGGGATACACCAGCTAGAAAGGGTATCAGAATGAAACAACGCATATTCTGTCATTTCAATGGGAGTGCGAATTCACAGTGACCTCCCCACTAGCACTGTGGATGGAACCCAAGGAGAGCAGACAAGGTGTCCAGAGGGAATCCTAATGATGTCATCGGCCAAAGGTAACCTTAACCTTGTTAATGCAAAGTCTCTTGAAGCAAATGGGAAGATGTGATTGGTGTAGAACATGATGAACATTCTAATGATATTTTCCTCTTTGCTCTCCTCTTACCATGGAACTTGACTCTGGAAGAGAAATAACTTCTTTGAAATCTCACAAAAGATAGGACAATGGAGAGGGCTAGTGATGAACTTTCTGTTTCAACACAAAGTCACTTCACTCTCAGTGTTCACTGTTCTTTGGGTCATGTACACACTATTGAAGCTGGAAATTGAAGCCAGCAACAGGAGAACACTAGGGGCTAATGGAAAACCATGATCAGATCCAGGCCTGCCTGCCTGCCTCAGCCTGAGTCTCAGGTCCATCGAGAGGAAAGGCAAGCTGGAGAAAGAGGACACTACTGAGCCTGACAGTGACAGGATAGGGAAAGTGGGGCACTACTCACCACCACATACTGCCTGAACTACAAGCAGGATTGACTGGATCTTACAATTCAGCCAGGGGACAACACCTCCCCCATGCTGACTTTCAGAGGACCCCTACATTTCCATTGCTTGTTTCCCAGAATTTCAACAAGTACCACAGGTCTCTGAGGCAGGCTTCCAAAGACTCCCCCTTGGAAAACGCTCATTGAGAATGAAACTCAATACTTAGTATTGGGTTTCTGCTATACACACCTAGCCGTGGGCTCCTGGTCCCACTCAGTGTAGTTTGTTGCTTGCAGGCTGACTGCTCCCTGCTTTCTAGCTCATATTCTGTCTCCCAAAGTTACACTGGGCCAGTCCTTTCTGATGCTATGAGATACTCTCTGTCCATTATAGCTTCCATGACCAAGAAACAAGGATAAACACCCCCCCACACACACACATACACCCCCCACGCATACACACATACATACACACACATCCACACACACATATACACACACACACACCCCACACACACACACGATAATGACACATTCTAAAGGGGTGGTATTGCAAGGGATTCTGCGATGAATGGGGCATGTTGCCTCTTCTAGAATTATGTATTATCTCTCCATGGCAAAAAAGTAAAGGGGTGGTGACAGTGCAGATGTGTCGGACACAGACTGGAGTTGGTACTTAGTAACTAACCCCCAAGGTAGATATCATGGACATTGTCTTTTCCTCAAGATCACTTCAACCCTCCCTATTATACCAGCAGGAGGTCACAGAGATGGGGTGGCTTGGCCTTAACTTCATGGGTGGGCCACTAGTGTTTGATCAGGAGGAATTTGCATGTGACCTGTCTCTGGTCTGGCAGTCATAAGTAACCACCAGTGAGACATGAATGGAAGTTTGCTGATAGATTCTAAGGAGGAAGGAAGGAAGGTCCTCTTGGTTTTTTAAAGAACTGTCAATGTCATACATGGCTCTCTTTCTATGTGAAGAAATGAGGCCTGGAACCATTGCAGCCTCTTTGCTACCATGAAAGAAGTGGGGCTTTTGAGCTGAAGCAAACACAAGGGAAGGGAAAGAAAAAAATGACACTGGTGTGGTGGGATTAGTAATAGCATTTAGCAACATAGGGATCTTGGAATAGCAAAAGCCTGGACTTTCAGGTGGAAGACGTGGCATGTCCTTGGGAACCTGCCAGGGACAGATGGCATTTTTTGATCATAGGACTTTAGGAGGGGGGGGCCTTCCCTGGGGAGCCCACCAGAAACTATGGAAATGACACTGTCGAAAAGAACTACAGACATTCACGACAGATCACACGATCTTCTGGCCTCCTGCTACTCCTCCACCCCTCTGCAAGGAAAGCTTTGGAGGGACACATTGCCCAAGGGCATGACTTGGAAGTGCACAAAAACTTCTGCTGAAAATCACTCTGCCAATTCATTCTGACAGGTGAAGAGATTTAAGTGAAGATTCACGTGGTGACTCTCATTCCTCCTACTTCATCTGCCGAGAGACCTTGTCTTCATTTTGTGCTCCCCGTCAGTGATCCATATAGGTGGAGAGCATGACAAAATATAGCTTTTGGCAGAGTTGGATTTGTTCCAACTCAGAAAACTGCCACAGACTTTGTAATTCTAAATCATCGCTGCCACAGACTTTAGAGTTCCAGAGAACACAAGTCAAAGGAAAGCTGCCCCAGTCCAGAGCATCCGAGCCAGAACATCCTTGGAGGCCCAAAGCATCTTAATGGTGAGCCTAGAAAACTTTATAATTAGGCTCTAAGACTTCAGAAGCAATTCTTATTTGATAAAATGGCCACCCCACCTTAATGGTAGAAAAAGATTAAATTTATAAACTGCCTTAAGACCTGGCAAATGAAATTCAGAGACTGAAAGATTTGATGAAGTCCGTCCAGCCATCCATAAGGATGCACGCCCAGAGGAAAATATCCTTTTGAGAAACCTTAGGTTAGTGTTAAATGTTTGTATTATAGGTATTAGGGTGTTATAGATTAGATTTTAGAGTTAGAGTTCGGGCTTTAGGATTTAGGAACTTTATAGGCAATTGTTAGGTAATTGTTGAGTATTAATAAATATATGTTTGATAAATTAAAATTTACTATTATACACTGGGTTTGTGATTTGATCACAGATCTGTTCATTTCTCAAGCCTCAATGCCCCCATACTCTATTGAAAACATCCATGATGGAATCACCAGGCAAATAAAGCATTCTGGTTGTTTTATTTTTGATAATGTGAAATTCCATGCTTTCTGCTGTGGCATAGCACTGCTGTGACTAGAACACTGTTTCCTGTCTCGCACATGCATCTTTCTGGCCTGTGTGTCCTTACTGCCACAGGAGCTTCTGTGAAGCTAGCCCTCTCATGTGTGAACTGTCCCCACAGGTCTGCCTCCCCAGACAAGAAGAGTCTTCATAAAGGTAGTGAATTTCTCACTCAAGGTCTCCTCCTTCCTTCTCATGCCCTACACCCATCAGGTCAAATCATGCCCACCTGCTGGGGAAGGGAGAGCACCTCATCCATCAGAGCAGCCTAAGAGGCAGCCCCATAGCACAGCAATGGAGGTAAGAAGGAGGCTGGAAAGGGATGCTCTCTGAGAGCAACATTTGCCTCGGAGATGTTTGCTGAAGCCATGATGGTGTTATGAATGTCACCATCTGTTTTCTGTGGCAGTGAAAACCAAAGGTTGAGCCATGTGAGTGGCTGGGAGCATCTGAGGTGCTGTAGAAAGTCATTCCTTGCTGCCTCCTACTCCCAAGGCCACTTTGATCTGTGTCTCTGTTTGACCTCTCTGTACCGATGGCAGGCATGACAGAGAGGGACTCACTGAGTCAGAGGAGTGTGCCTCCCTGGCCAAAGGGTTTTCTCATGGGAGGACAGAGAGCATACACAGCAAAGGACATCATCAGCAGTCTTGTCTCCCAGGCCTCTTCGAAGGTTCAGAGGGGACAGAGGTCTTACAACCCTTTGATGGGAAGCAGTAAACCAGCAAGCTATCTTCTTCCGAGGCAACCAGAACAGCTCTTTCCACAGAGTCATGCATAGGAAGCACAGGCTGTGAACTGAAATGTTTTCCTGTTTGTTTGAGTCACTGGTTCTTTGTGTTCAGTTCTGATCTGATTGACTACCCAATCAACACCACTGTCTCTACTGTTTCTCCTAAATGCAGCACAGATGTGACTTCAGTGATGTCTCCACTGTGAGGTGGCAGGCAGGATACCATGCAAAGACATGTGCAGACTTGGCCTCTTAACACCTGTCATTCTAGCTATGCCCACATCATGCCAGACATAGTTTTTTTTAATAATTTATTTTTTATTTCTTCAAGTTACATCTCAATCACAACCCCCTCCCTACTCCCCCCTCCAGTCCCATCCACCCTCCTCCCCCTCAACCCCCCATCCTCTTCCCTTCTTCTTCTTTTTTTATTTTTTTTAGTTTAAGGTATTTCTTTTTTCCTCCCAACAGCTCTCCCTTTCAGTCCAAAAAATGGTTCTTTTTCTTATAACTATAAATACAATACAAAACAACAGAAATAAATAGGCCACAATTATAAGAGTTATATGGCTTAGCATACATTCCCAATGTCCAGTCCATATGTATTTGGCACCTGACTTTAACATTCTACTATCTAACCATCTCCATGAGTTTAAAGTTCTATATCTAGCTCAGCTTTCATACTAACTTGCCTCATAATTTTTAAAATATCTTCTTAGATCCAGAACACCCTCTTGATTCCTAAACAACTCAAAATTTAACTATGAGACTCTAGCTATCTATTCTTCAACCACCTCAGAGACCTGAGAGGGATAAATATATCTGATTATATAGGAAGTGCAGGGCCTTCAGCTTCCAAAACTAAGAAATGACATACCAGTGGCTGCCTGAACAGTTCCCATTTTCTCTCCATACATTACAGCATCAATCTTCAGCCATTTGGCCCCATTTCTCTGACAGACATTGATTGTAGAGCAGGAATTATGAAGGACTTACCTACCCTGTCTTGGCAGAGCTAGGCTGTCAACTTATCTGCTTCCAACTTTTGTCCTTTTTGGACAGAAGTCTGTCTACAGTTGAAGCAAGGGGTTTTTCTTGCCAAGAGAACATGCCAGACATAGTTAAAGATGGGCCTTCGCATTACATTTCTGCATCTCACTTAATATGACAGTGACATTGTGAAGTGAGTGCCTTTATTGCTCCTCCTGAAGTGGAAAGGAAATATCTTGGAATTGAGTCTCACAATGTGTCAAAGATCATAAATTTCATGTTGAGTCCCTGCTGTGGGTAGTCTTCCAGCAACAGTGAGTCTAAGATCAGCTCAATAATTGTTTGTTCAGACTTAAGGTGATCACCCCAAGTTCATGGTGTTTGTAGCAGCAGAGTGTGGCATGGATCCTCCACCTTTTATCTCCAACCCAAGGATCTTTTATTAGTATTTTAGTTCATTATACTTCAGACATTTTAACTCTGACCCACCTTACTAATATTATCTTCCCCTTAGTGTTTGCATCTGAAACAAGAAGGGACTACTCTGATTTTACAGATATGATAGGGGATTCAGAAAGAGAATTTACAATGGTGAGGGGAAAACAGTAAACCTAGTGCCACAGAAAATAGTGATGGTAGAATCTAACTTTCAAGCGTCTGAATAGCACTTTATAACAGTTTCAAATGTCTCTGTATGACTTTATATAAAATATTGGAGACAATGTTACCAAGGTTTCAGTAGTATGTTAATATTGATAATCTCTCTTTTGTAGTATCTGAAAGTACAGCAAGTTCTTGTGGCCAAGTTCAATGTGCCCAATGAGCCCTTCCAGGTGTGGTCATGCCTGGCTATGTGGCCAGTGTGCTCATCACTTGGCTGATCCTTAAACATTCAGAAGAGTTTCTAAGAGCATGTTTACTCTGCCTCAGGGTCTTGTGGTGACAATGTGCTGGCACCCACTGTAGCCAAGCACCCTGACCACACTCATCATCAAGGAATAGACATGGTAGTATCAGGTAGTGGGGTGCAGCCTGCTCCAGAACCATGCCTACATGAGTCCTTACTCCAGAGACACCTCAACTCCCTCAGCATCTCAAGCTGTGCCTTGGCTTCAGCGCCATTTCCAGAGGAGTCTGACCCGTCTTCTCATCAGAGGTGTTGGAAGGCTTAACCTCAAGCAGCAAGGCCACACGGACAAAAGTCCTCCCTGGACAGAGACACAAAATAACTTGACTCAGAGGCAAAATCTCTCTGTACAGCTCTATTTTATATACCTCCTCAGGATTACTGGTGTGTCTTCAAGAATCACCCAGTTAATTTACTTGTGATTTGGGGTCTATCCCTACACTTATATTAAAATGGAAGCCTTCTAGTTAGCTGGACTGTTTTACTGGTGGATTACTGCCGGTACCAGATAGGGCCAGATACAATCTTCATAGTACTCCACAAATCAATCTCATCTGCCCTGACCTTGTGCTTGATCATAGCTATGTAGGCTCTACCCTGGCTTGTTTTTCTCTGGAGATCTCTGAAAGTTTGTGCCTAGTGGGGAAGTTACAGAGGGAAGATACTCTCACAGCAGAAATAAAGAAGTGTACCCACAGCTCTGGCTTGATGATTCATGCTGTCCAGCATCACCCAAGAAACAAGCCTCTTTGCATATCTATGAAGGAACACAGACTGGGTAGTTGAAGAAGGAAGTCACACCCCAAATATGGGCAATTCTACTCCATGGAATGGGGTCCTGGACTGACTACAAAGGAGAAAGTGAGCTGAACACTGTAGGGGCTGATAGATTAATATAAGTTAGATTTAGTGAATAT
>CAJQZJ010033863.1:4944775-4967346 GCA_907164525.1 Lophiomys imhausi | reverse complement strand
AAAAATCATAGTTGTTTGTCTAACAGAGATATATCCAAATCTTAGCAGATATAATGTAGCTTGTTAGATCAGCCTGAAGGACAGTGGTGGTGTTAGTAAGTTTTGTTACTGTGACACATTACTTGAGGTAAGCCACTCACCAGGAGGATAGGTTTATTTTGGCTTACAGTTTTAAAGATTTCACTCTACGATCTGCTGCTTTGGGCTTGTGGCATCATGGCCCAAACGCCTTCAGCAGAGGTGTTTGGGAAGCAAAAAGAGACCCGATGGGCCAGAATCTCCTTCTTGGAGATTCCTCCAATGACTTAACTTTCTTCCCCTAAGTCCTACTGCCTAAAGAGTCCAGTCTCCCAAAGGGACCACAGGCCCGGTCCAAACCTTCAAACTATGAGCCTCTGCAGTACAGTCTAGACCAAAACCATAAAAGCCACTCAAAGAGAAAAATCCTGTGCTTAGTGGAGCTGGGGGCACAGGGCAAAATTCGGTTCCCCTGGCTTGTCAACCACACTTCATCACTTCTCGGATGGAACATAAAACCAGGGAGAACAAAGTTGCCTAAGTCTCTGCAGAGACTCAGCAGACCTCAGAACTTGCATTACTAACAAAGCTCCCTAGAGATCCCAGGGGATGTCAGCTGCTGTCCCTGGGATCCTGCTTTGAAAACCACTGACTTATACAATGAGCAACAATTTACCACATATGGGAGGAATCCATTGAGCCGTACAATCTCAGTGGCCCCGTGAAACCAACAGAAAATCCACATTTACAAGAGTAATTCTCATGAAATAAAAATGAATGATGAATTGGGGCATGCTTGGGAGCAAAGCAATATTGCTCTGGCTGTAAATTCACCTGAGAAGGAAGCACATTTCCAACATTATCCAGGAGGGTAGTGGATTCAAAATAAAGACAGAATTTGAGCGATGTCTTGTTGTGTAAGTGCGAGGACAGTTTAACACACAGGTTCACATTTTATGGATAAGGAAACTGAGAACAAAAGAGACCATTTAGAAGAATACTTCCAGAAAGGGAAAAGAACCTCCTGCCTCCACACTTCTGTCTAGTACTTCGGTTCTGGGCAATGTCACTATCCCTGGGTGTTTCTGTGACAGAAACCATAAAGATGCGAGAGCAGAATGATCCCAGCCAGTCCTGTACAGTGTCAACATAAAAGATTTCATTCCTCGAGTCTCCTAAAAAGAAACCCTCCTTCCAGGCTGGCACTTGGAATGTTCATCAGGAAAGAGCGCCCGGCAAGTATGCTTCCTGTCTCCCCTTCCTCTCCCACCCAATTCATACCTCACTTTCTAAAAGACAAAGCCTAGAGGAGAAAAAGCCATCAAGGGACACTTTTACAGCGCCCAAAAAGCCACGCGAGCATCCTGACCCAGCAGGACAAGATGCACCCATTTATGCTTCTCTTGGCTCAAGATGAAAAGATGATGCGTTTGCCATCTTAGGCAAAACGACTGTCCAGATTCTATCTTAGTGCAGACATTCTTCTCTCCCCTGAAGACTGGCTTTTTTTAATTCAACTAACACTGCTGGTTTGTACAACCACGAGAAGCCTGAAGCCATCATTTCTCCCATCCCAACTCTTCATTGCTCTTTGCAAAAATTGAAGCAAGGGTTCAAACTGTTTTCCTTCTGATTTTATCATCAAAGAAGAGGTCAGTGTGTGAGGAAGCCAAGGCAGCCTTCAAGGAGAGATGATAAGAGAGGTAAAGTGGCTACTGAAAAGGGGAAGTAAGTATGTCACGTGACACTGGAAGGCGATGCCTCTGCCTGATACCCACAGGCCTCCTGCCTTGCCTTCCACATTGGCCGCTCACCTTAGCCTTCACTGTGCCCCATCCTGCTCTGCTCCTCTCTCCATCTGCTAGAGAGCTTCTCGAGATGGCTCTTGAAGAACTACTCTAGGGAAAAGCAGAAGCTGAGGTTGAAGGGACACTTCACAGTGGGTGCACAGGAAACTGAACAGCCATTCCAAACCTCTATGATGGGTGGCCCAGTGGAGCAAGTTATATAGTGTGTGAAAGTCCTGTAACCCATCAGCACCAATGATAGCTCGACTGGGTTGTACAGGCCTGTGGAATTACTACAAGCACAATGGCAAGGACAAAGCTGAAGGGATTCTAACAGGGCCATACACAAAGGTAGGTGTCTAATAACAGCAATGAAATGCCTCAACAATGGGCACAATTTAAAGTACCAATTATAGGTAATTATGACTGATCTATTCAATGGAATGACTAGTATCTGACATGGAAATTATTATTTTTAAAGTATTTATCTTATTTATTTGAGCATGGGGGGGGTGCCTTTTCTCAGGGAACTGGTATTCCAGTTTGGGGAGGTAACAACTGAAGGAACAAATAAAAATATAACCCTAAAGTTGTTACACAGAGATGTGAACACAAAAGCCCCATGCAAAGTGCATATTGTCAACCAAATAGACTGCTGGTGTCTGCATTTAAGAATTAGACTGTGGTCAATATTTGGTACATATACTATAGGAGTTTTCATTTTTGCTCGAAGAAAATACCTTGAAACAGTCCCCAATTTTACAATTCTGGAACCCAGGATCCAAAACAAGTCTCAACATACCCAATACTATGTGTTTTCTGGAACACAACAGAACCTTTGTCCCCTGCAACTCCTACATGCTGCTTACAGTGCTTAGGTTGTGGTCCCCTTACACCTACAAGCCAGGAGTCACATCACTGACTTCTGCATTGATCAGCACACCTCCTTCTCTGACTCAGTTTCTCCTTCTTCCCTTCTGCTAAGAAGCCTTGTCATGGCATTAGACCATCATGGTGATCATGATATTCAGGACCAACTGACTATCAACCTTAATTCCAACTGTAAACTTAGTTCCCCCTTGACTGCCATGCAGCATGATAAAATGACAGTCGAGGGGTCAGGGTACAGACACCATAAAGGACAGTTATTGCACCTACCACGCTAGTTCCAATGGATAATTTTAGTTATCAATTAGACTGTATCTTTTTTGGTTTCTTGAGATAGGGTCTCACATGCAGCCACGGCTGGGCCTAGTGCTCACTGTATAGACCAGGTTGGCCTCAAACTCACAGAGATCTGCCTGCTTCTACCTTACTAATTCTGAGGTTAAAGATGTGCACCACCATGCTGATTATCTTGAATATGTGCTGAATCAGTTACAATACAAGCCTCTGGGCACTCCTACGAGGAACTTTCTGAATTCAAAGATTTGAAGTAGGAAGACTTACCATAAAATGGAGACAATTGAGAGAAGAGGACAAAGGAATGCTTTCCTTTTTGCCTCCTTTCTTTCATTTTTTTCTGGAATTTCATCTCTTCTGTGACTGCCACTGCTACTTTCCTTCACTGATACTAGAATAAGCTTCTTCAAGCTTCCAGGATAGACGGAAGACCAGCATTTCTCCAAGAATACTTCAGGCTTTCAGCATCAGGATCACGACAACTAAGACATCCAGTACTGTGGACTGAACAACTACTGGGTTCTTGGCTGATCCAGTCTATCCAGTGTGAGATAGCCATCGCTGCACTGCCAAGACCATAGAAACTGTGTGTGTGTGTGTGTGTGTGTGTGTGTGTGTACACATACACATAAATATATATATGTATGTATATATGTTATTATTATAAATTATATTCCTTTTATTATCAGTTCTATTCCATTGGAGAACCCTGAATAACATACTGGGATAAACTCTTGCCCAGGGCAGCAATGCTTAGTGATCTCTTTCTTCAGAAATGCTGAGAATAGGACAGCGGTTTTCAACCTGTAGGTCACAAGTCCTTTGGGAGTTGCATATCAGATATCCTGCATATTATATATTTACCTTATGAATCATAACAGTAGCAAAATTATAATTATTAAGTAGCAACAAAATAATTATATGGCTAGGGGTCACCACATCATGAAGAACTGTATTAAAAGGTTATAGCATTAGGAGGGTTGAGAACCACTGGAATAGGGGAAATATCCAAATAGTTTTTAATCATTAAGTATAAATTCAAAATGACCACTGTCTACCTACCAGACTCTAAAAATGATGCTAGCTTGGATGAAGAGTGGTGGTGCCTCACCCGTGGTTATGTGGAGATAATTTTCTTTCTAATGAGCAGACATTCTTTTTTTTATAATTTATTTTTTATTTCTTCAAGTTACATCTCAACATCTCAATCACAGCAGACATTCTTAAGCTGAAATCTGAAGAGGCATTCTGGGATATACTTTCAGCTAGCTAGTGGCAAACAATTCACATCTCTCCACTTTCCGAATGAATGGGATACAGAAAGACCTAAAAATATCCTAAGACAAAAATGCCATGTGACAGTTGGACCATGGGGAACACACCGACCCCCAGGTGTAAACATCAAGCTCAAAAAAAAAAAAAAAACCAAGAGCTTTGCTACTGAAAGGAACAGATTTCAAGGGCACCTCCAACCCCATCAATACAGCAATTTAGAGTCATCTATTCAGAGACCCCCATTTCCTGGAAATGCAAATCAACTAGACAGAAAACAGGATGCTGATATACTATTTTCCAGAGATTAAGAGAAAAGAGGAGGGGTGGAGAGCAGTAAACCAAGAAAGATGTGAAATTTTCATATGCTGTCTCTGGATTAAGAACTAGGAGGAGTTATCTTTTGATGAAAATAATGAGAATAAAGTCCCATTCGCATGTTCAAAGTACCAGGCAGCAGGAGCAGACTTCACAGTAGAGCAGGGAGTCTTCAAACAGTGGATAGTGACCCTAGCACCAGGCCCACCCACCATCCTTCAGCACCACTGGTGTTCATGTGACTGCCCATTAGAGCCTTGTGAGAGCGGCACAAGACACTGGAGGAACAAGAGGATTTCTCAGTCTGGTCTGGACTTCCTCAGCCAGAGGAAAATAACCTTGAATCTCCTGAAAACTCGCTGCATTTAAAAAGGGGGGAAATAATATTTTTGACAAAGAAGAATTTATTATACAGAAAGAAATTTTAAGAAAGAACCTAAATGGAATCTCAATGTTATGCAAGAAACATGGGCTACAGGAAAGAACATCCAATTACTATACAGTGAGGCTAAGATTATAATGAAGTTGGCTAATGTAGAGGTGGACAAGGCATGAGATGGTTCAAAGAAATGCAACCAGAAAGCAAAAAAAAAAAAAAAAAAACCCAAAAACAAAAAATAACAACAAAAAAAAAACAAATGCAAGATGGTAAACAGAAGCAACAGTTGTGCTAAAAATCCAATCACCAAGGAGAAGAATAATGCAGAAGCTCCTAGAAAGTGAGCAGGGAAAAAAACGAGAGCTGGGAGTGGTGGTGCATACCTTTAATCCCAGCACTCAGGAGATAGAGGAAGGTAGCTCTCTGAGAGTCTGAGGGCAGCCTGGTCTATATAATGAGTTCTGGGCTAGCCAGGGCTACACATTGAGACTCTGTCTCAAAAAAAAAAAATAGTAGCAGAGAAGATGATTGGCACGAAAAACAAATGGTTTTCGGAATTACAAGTAGTTCATAATTTAAAATTTTAAACAAGTGAGAAGCCACAATGGTCATATTCTCCAGACAAAAGTAAGATAAAATTAGAACTTGGAATATATATATCATGAAAACTAGAAATCAGAAAACAGTCTCTTAAATAATTGCAGAGGAAATAAAATTGAAATTATACTATTTCCAAAGAGCTAACAATAGCAACATGATACTTAATCATTTATATATAGCAGAAAGTCTGACTACCCACAAAGTCAAATGTATCACTAATCAAAACAAATAAAGATAACACTCATAATTCAACATATTACAAGATAAAGGGATTAAGAGGAGATTTTAAAGAAATATGACAGCTGAAATTGAGCTGGCAAAAGGGAGAAAGCAAAGCTGATCAATATAATCAGCCAATCTAAAAATTAATAAAGTCAGTCAAAGAGCATCCAACTGAGTCAAGGGAAACAGAAAGGCTTGTCTCAGTGCTGAGGGAAGTCACAACACAGTCACAACTACACCAGTTAAAGCAAGTAAGAATGCGTAATTTTGTTCATTTTTAAAATCTTAATGAAATTGACAGTTCTTTGGGAAAACAGGAATTGTCCACATAGGAAACTATACGTGGAAGAAACTGTAGCTGGTGTGTAATTGCTGCCACAGAAGACTGCAGGACAGGCCCATTCTAACAATCAAGCTAATTTCCATGCTTGATAACATGTTCCGTAACATAAAGAAACATGGAAGATGTCTTGTAAAGTTAATGTTATTCTGACACCCAAGTCTAGCAAATTTATATGTAAATTTATTAATGTAAGAGGGGAAACTATTCATACAAAGTCCCAACAAATCAAATCCAACGGACTGAGCCAATGCCATCTATAGACATCTAGTCTTGGCTTTATGTACTTACGTCATGCTGCACTAAACACTTCAGTGGGCATTAATTAGGCATTTGTTCACATTCAGTATCCGTGACTGATCACAAAACATCATACAAGAAACGAGAACTGGAAGGGAAGTTCCACTACAGATAAGTAGATACTCAGTAGCAAACTAGCCTGGAAGTTTCTATCTGAGAGCAAATTATTACAAAATTTAATGTTATTGCTTTGTGCAATAAATTCATTTTATTATATTTACATACTTTTTATTGAAAAAAAATCCATACAATATATTTTCACCATTTTCCCGCTCTCCCTGTTGCTCCCAAGTCCTCCCTACCTCCTTACCTACCCAACTTCTTGTTCTTTTCCTCCTTCTTTAAAAGAAATAAATAAAACAAACAAGAAGTAAACATATAAAAAACTACACAAAAACAGAAGTAAAAACATGCAAGCAAAAAACCAGTAAGACAAAAAAAAAAAAACAAACAAAGCAAAATGAGAAAAAGAGTTTACAAAAATACCATTGAGTTTGTTTTGTATTGGCCAACTACTCCTCGGCACATAGCCCACACTGGAGTGTGGTTTGTATACCCCAGGAAACTTCATTGGTACAAACTAATTTTTCCTTTGCCAGTGGGCGCCATTCGCATACAGCGAGCGTCTGGTTTAGGGTTAAGAGTCCGCGTGGACTTCCCCTTCTCAGTGTTGGGACCCTGCCTGCCTTAAACCTATACAGACCCTGTGCATGCTGCCACAGTCTCAGTGAGTTCCCATGTTCATCAGCCCTGTGTCTGGAGGACACTGTTTCCCTGCTGTCATGCAGTCATGCTTTCTTCTTTTTACAGCCTTTCTTCCCATACATCCCCAGCCTACGAAGGAAGGGCTTTGATGAAGACTTCCCAGTTAGGACTGAGTGCTCCGGAGTCTCGCTCTGCACACTGCTGATCTGTAGGTCTCTGTGTTGTCTCCCATCTACTGCAAGAAGTTTCTGTGATGAGAGTAAGGCACTGATCTATAGGTGTGACAGAATTTCAATAGAAGTCACTTTATTGCTATGTTCCTGTAGCAGAATAATTATATTTAAATAACTTTTAAAATTTAAGAATACAATGCAAGGCCTGATGAGATAGCTTAGTGATTAAGAGTGAATACTGTTCCTGCAGAGGACATGGGTTCAGTTCCCAGCACCCACATGAGATGACTCACTGTTTAGTTCCAAAACATAGAATTTTCTCTCTGGCCTCCACGGGCCCCTACACACACATCATATACACTTACATAGACACACATGCACAGACATAAAAATAAATATCAAAAAAGGATAAAATGTCATAAAGGAATATTTTAAATGTATAAGGAATTAAACAATAGCATTGAGAAATAACACACAGCAGAATGACAAATGCAGGAAGGAAATGGGGAAGTAATCGTGACTCCAGGCAGACTTCCTTAAAGCTGGATCAAACAAAAAGGCACAGCAGGGGTGAGAGAAATCTGCACTGTAAAATGCCATTTTTTCAACACACTATTTATAGATTTGCCCGATCCTAGAGGGATTTCATGGAAATTTCACAGAAACTCTAAAGTTCACTTAGAAAGATAAATGGATGATAACAGCAAATGACTTTTTCCAAAACAAGAGGACAAGAGCCTCACCCTGTCAGGTAATTAGCATGCTAATAGACTACAGTGTTAATTAATGAGTAAGTGAAATAAAATAAACGTCATAAAAGCAGCCAGCAGCACGGCACAGGAAGAATAAACATAGACCAATGTGATGTGACAAATGCATGGGTCAAGGTGATTCCATAAACAGTACTAGAATTAACGGGTAAGTCCGTGAATCTGTTTACATCTTCATCTCAACTACAATAAACCCCAAATGAAGTACAGAGTTATTTTTAAAAAAAACAAACCATACAGATAGGAAGAAAAGATTACATGTAATAAACACATGACTGAGATCCTGAATCTAAGAGTAAAATAGTGAAGAAAAAAAACAAGCAAAAAGAGAAAGTTTGAACTGGATAAAAATGACACCAGTGTGGCATAAAAAGGGCAGTGAGGACAAGATATACGGAACACATGTAAAACTCTTACACAGTATCTTTTAAAACTATTGTCCCCGCTAGATAGAGATGCAGATTTGAGTGTGTGACACAAACTTGTCATCCTGGCCTGGGATTCTTTTTCTCAAAAGAGAAAGAAAGTTGAGATTACAGATGATCAAATCAGAAGGAAAGAAAATGATGCCAATGGGTAAAAGGTAGAGGAAGAAGGCATACTCAAGCGGCCAAGAGTCCATTCTTCTATAGTAAATTGAATAAGAGCCGTGTAGGTGCTGGGATGTAGCTC
Organism: Lophiomys imhausi; assembly: GCA_907164525.1. NCBI lineage: Eukaryota > Metazoa > Chordata > Mammalia > Rodentia > Muridae > Lophiomys > Lophiomys imhausi. The sequence continues at coordinate 4,958,608 of CAJQZJ010033863.1, read as the reverse complement.
GGTGATAGAGCACTTGCCTAGCAGCCACAAGAGGCTGTGAGTTTCATTCCCAGTGCTGAAGAAACGCACCATACAACAACTATAACACTTACTTTTGGCAAGAGAACATTGAATCCAAAACTGTCAAGCTCGGCTGTGGGGATTTCAAACCTGTTCACACTCCTGGAAGGTGAGAGAGCAGTAACTATGAGCCTTTCCAACGGATATGTCCATTAAAAAGGAGATACCACTTCTAAGAATCCAGTCAAAGGAAACTGTCAGATATTGGCAAAGATTTCTACACAAGAATCTCACCACAGAGAGCCCATGGAAATTACCTCCCTATGCCAAATAGAGACCCTAACAAAGCCAGGTATAGAGGCACACACTTTTAATCCCAGCAATCAGGAGGCAGAGACAGAGACATCTCTGAGTTTGAGGTCAGTCTGATCTACATAGCAAGTTCCAAACCAGCCAGGGCTACAAAAACAAACAAACAAACAAACAAACAAACAAAAACAAAAAACCGCTCAAATAGAAACCTAAATGAGTCAGGTATGATATAATTAAAGGAGACATGTAGTACATGATAGAATTTTGAATCAGATAGGATGGGTTCCAATCTACATTGGTTACACAGAAACCCTGAGAACTTCAGCTATTTATTTCAGTTTTTGTGTCCTGGCTTTCTTTGCTTGCAAAACAGAGAAAAAAAATGTCTTCTGTCCCATAGGATTATTGGAGGAGGGTAAAAAAGTTAAGATAGACAAAGTACCTGGAAGTGTGCTGGGCCTACTAAGTCATCCAGAAACATTGGTTCATAATGTAAACAAAAGTAGCATGATTTATATGATGGATGCACATATTTTTAATCCCAGCACCTAGGAGGTTGGGCAAGAAGATCACAAGTTTGGACAGCCTGAGATGCACAGTAAGGCTCTCACACACACACAAAAATGCAATTTTATTACTATTATGCAGACATTGAAATTACATCTTAAGTTTAATGTCATGAAGAAAAGTTGATGACAAGCTAAAAGGAAGGTCCCGTCAATTCTAATATTCTCTAGCAGACAAAAGAGCAGGGCACTTCCCAGCTCACTCTTCTGGCCAGTGTTACCCTGATAGCAAAACCAAACAAAGACAGTACCAAAAAAGAAAATCACAGACTATTTTCTCATGTGATCATAAACACAAAAGTTCTTAGTAAAATTTTAGCAAATCAAATCCAAGAAATATAAACTGCAAAACATTTCTCAAGCTATTGTGGCCTATTATCCTTGGCTCTGTGTTCAAAAGCTGGACCACACAACCCATTCTGTATAAACACTGCATCTTAATTTCCTAAGAGAAAAATCAGAGGAGCAATTAACTCCTACAAAAAAAAAAAAAGACATTTGACAAATTTCAATAACTATTCCTGATTTAAAAAAGAAAAAAATAGCCTATTGTCAAATGAAAATTAGACATGAAATTCCTTGACATCATAAAAGATAACTTATGAAAACTCTACAGTAAGCATCATGCTTAGCGGTTTACCTCCAAACACCAGGTACAAAGCATGGGTGACTATTCGTAACCCTGTACCACAGAACCTAGCCACTGTGATAAGGTGTGAAAAATAAATTACCAAGAACTGAGTATTTATAGCATCTCAATTCATAAACACTTAAACTAAAAGCAACTCAAGTGCCTTACCACAGGTAGTGGAATAAACCATTAAATACGTGGAAATGGAATGCTACTCAGCCAAAAGAAGTGAAGGGGTGGGGTAAGCTCCTGATTCAGAAGACAACTTGGGTGACGTCATGATATTAAGTAAGAGAAACTATTTGAGTGCTGGATTCCATTTGCAAAACATTCATTTTTATTTTACTTTTCCTTTTTAAACTTAGCCTCAAACTTATGATCTCTCTGTCTACATGTCCCTAGTGCTGCCATTACAGATTTGTGCTGTTACATTTGGCTACATCCTTTAAAAATCAAATAGTCTGGTGACAAAGAATGGATGAGGGTGATGGATGAGGGGAGGATATGTCTACAAATGGATCTCGTCTCAAAGAGAAAAAAAGGGGGAGGGGACTTTGCAGGGTAGTTATCTGTATCCTGACTCTCGGTGTGTTACTGTGTGAACTTTTTAAATGAAAACTTAAATTATTTTTTAAATTAAAAAAAAATTAGGGGCCAGCAAGGTAGTTCAGTGAGTAAGGGCACTTACCTCTAAGACTGTTAATCTGAGTTTGATTCCTGAGACCCATCCATTTGGTAAAAGGAGAGAATTCAATTGGAAGGAAGGAAAGAATGAAGGGTGAAAGGGAGAGAGGGAGGAAGGAATTTAATTTTTAAAAAATTTAGAGTCTAAGACATTATATATGGTTTTATCTCAATTTTGACATACTGAAGGGGGAAATAACATCACAATATTAGAAAATAATGAGACTGGTCTGAATTTGTGTCTAGATTTGTTTAAAGTGGGTGCAATACATTTACTCTCTGCCACATCTGAAAACATATCTGTGATTTTAAACATCAACATGAAATCCCACTCAAAGGCTGTAGGTTTGATTTTCAAATCCTAGGTTGCTAGGGTCCTAGGAAGCTTTCTTTAACAACCTGTGTTCAGATTAATCTCCAGAAAGGCTACATCAAGGACAAAACAAAGTTGGAAAGTTATAAGTTCAAACATTGCTGAGAAGAAAAAAAAAATCCATGGCCACTCATTTTCCAAAGAACACCTTATCCCACTGTTTACATCAAGATAGAGGGAAGTGAAACAAAAATGCAAGCTCTCAGAAAACAAGGAGTGTCCCGAAGGCCGGCAGTTCAGCTTCGGCACATCACTGCACTTGCTACACGAAGCAGCTAATCCTGTGCCTCCCCCTTTCATCCCCATGGACTGACTCTCCCAAAATATCACAAGATTTCCCAGGAAGATTCCAGCACTTCAACAACATTTCAAAATGTGAGACAACTCACCAAAAGTTGGTCTTCATTAATTATAGTCCTCCCTTAATTTTATGTTGTGTTTGTTTTCTTTAGTGGTTTTTTTTTTGTTGTTGTCAGTGTTTGTTTTTTGTTTTGTTTTGTTTTGTTTTTTCAAGCAAGGAGTGAAATTCACGATTTTCTTTCTGTCACTTATAACAAAATCAGAACTTAAGACTCGGTGGCCCCTAAGAGTGTCTCGATGCCTAATACTCCAGGAAACACTGCAGAAGGGAGCATGGAAGGCCCCTGGCTAACCTGCCTGAATGATCCATGTATCTGAAGAAGCCATTTTTATCCATCCTGCACTCAGAAATGCTGTGGAAATGACAGAAATAATTATCCATTAAAAAGAAGCTGTAGCAAGCCAAGCATTCAGTTGTAATCGTCATACATTACAGTGGTAACTCCACAAACAGAGGAGGCTGTCCACATCTTCAGTTTTCAAATGTAAATGGACTTGATAATCATTTCTCTGTATGCATAATCAAAATTTTGTGCAGACTACAATATTCTTGGTGGTGATTTCCTTTCATTCTTAAAATTGTGGTTTTTAAGTTGACTTGAGCGTAGGTGATTACTAAGTACTTAATGTCACTGGTCCTTTTCCACTAAAAGCCACAGATGGTGCTGTCATAAGAGGAGCCCTGCTCCACTATCTTGACTGTGGTGGTAATGGAGCAGGGTTACTCTTATGTTTAGTAGATGCATAAACCCACATGAGTTAGAAATTTATGTAGAACCTAACACACACAGATACACACACTAGCACACACAGGCACACACAGTGGAAGAGTCAATCTGAACAAGAGAAGCAAATTGGATTGATACCACCATCATCTTTGTAATATTGTGCCACAATTTTGCAAAATATTAGTGCTATTAACTAGAAAACTTGTACAATGGAGTCTCTGTGTTTTGTTTTCTACCCATATGTGAATCTTCAGTTCACTTGATAAAACAATTTTAATTAGATTTTGTGGACAAAAGAAGATTGTCCATTGCTACTCCTCCTCCTCCAACACACCTTTAGTTCCCTCTGTATAGTAGCTAAAATTAGAAAGAAAGAGGAGGAAAGGAAGGTAGGCAGGATGACTTAAATAACTTAGGATGGTCTAGGTTCTGTCATCAAATAAATTATTAAACCCTTTCACAGTCAGGGTTGGGAGGACCTAAGTCCTTAAGTCAAAAAAAAAAAAAAGATTTTGCTGAAGAAAGCTCATGCTTTCACTGGACTCCCTAAGAAAACAGGTCTCCCTGTTGATAACAGGACACACTGATCTTAATCTAAGAAATATGATGGACCCCTCACAAAGATGGAAAATAAGACACATGGAGTCTTCCCCAGTGACATGTCTCGGTCAGATGAGTTCCCAGGTACACTCACCAACAAGACCTTCCTCTGCTATTGATTCATCTTTGCAACAGCCCCACCTAAGGAACAGTATACATGGACAAGAACCTCTTATAGAAAGAGTCCATAGGAAAAAAAGGAAACTTCAAAACTAATAACTGCATACTTAGGAGGTAGAAGAGACGATGCATGTGGATGAAGTAAGAGGGAGTTACTAAAGTAACTCTCACAGGAACACAGCTCATGGGAATTAAAGCTGTGACTGCAGAAAGGAAAGCCAGTGTAAGAGTTGGAAACTTGGGCCATAAGAAGGTCCAGTGGGTAAAAGTACTTGCTATGCAAACCTGGTGACCCGAGTGAGGTCCTCAGAATCCATTAAAGGCAGAAGCAGAGAACTGATTCCACAAAGTTACTCTCTGATCTCCACATGCATGCTTCCCCAGCGCGCACGCGCACATGTATACACACACACACACACACACACACACACACACACATACACATTAATGAATAATAATTAATTAATTAAAGTTTTAGGAGGAGTCGAGACAAGGTTTCTCTGTGTAGCCCTGGTTGTCCTGAACTTCCTTTGTAGACCAGGCTGGCCTCAGACTCACAGATACCCACCTGGTTTGCCTTCCCAGTGCTGGGATTAAAGCTGGAATTTAATTGCCACCATGCCCAGCTAAATAAAGTTGTTTTAAGGGCCTGGAAAAATTCTTCATTAAGGAAACTTGTAGAAGGGCTGGAGAGATGGCTCAGAGATTAAGAATATTGGCAGCCCTGCCAGAGGACCTAGGTTTGATCTCCAGCTCTCATGACAGCTCACAACCTTCTGTAATTCAGTTTAAGGGGATCCAATATTACCTTCTAACCTCCTCAGGCACCAGGCACACATGTGGTACACAGATACACATAGAGTCAAAATACCCACACATGTTAATATAAATAAATAAATAAAACAGACTAAAGGTCCGGGACAATCGCATATGACTGTAGACTAAGCACTTTAGAGGCTAAATAGAAGGGTCATGGGTTCAAGGGCAGCCTGAGCTATATAACAACATCTCAAAACAGAAAGAAAATCTCAGTAAATAGGAAAAAAGAAGTAGGGGGGAATAAGACAGACTAGGCGTTGCTTTCAGGAACTCAACTGAACAAGGGTGCAGACATCAGAGAGGGGAAGCTCGTAGGCCTGAGTAGCATTCACTTCCAAGAGTAGAAGAATCTGGTGGAAGACCTAAGAGACTGGCCACACACACCCACACACACATTAATCTTGACACTGGCAATGGAGGCAAATAACACACAAGGAGCAGAGAAAATCATATGCATGCCTTAGAAGATGGAAATGAAGTCTAAAACCAATTGAAAACTAGGACAGCATCAGACTTAGAGGCATCATTGAAAGAAAGATATCCGAGCGACATCTTCAGACCCAAAGAGAAAATGAGGTCCATCCTAAACCCACTTCCTTTTAATTTAAATCTAAGACTAGCTTCAACATCATAACTTTCCTGCCTCCACCCTCCCAAGTTCTAGTATTATAGGTGTGTAACCTAAACTATGAGCCCCATCTATCCAACACGTGGCTGGGTAGAGGGATTATATCTTCAAACATGCAAGGTGTCAGGTGTTGAACCTGTGCATTCCCCTTATCTCCGCCTTATTGCAGAGGCATCTGGAATGAATGAGGCCCCCAAACAACTGCAGGCACAAGCCCACAGAGAGAGAGAAAGAGAGAGAGAGAGAGAGAGAGAGGTGCATGACCTCCAGGAAGACAGCTTCCAGGGGAGAGCTGAGAGATGTCTGCAGCACAGAGCTGAGGGGAGGTTGCAAGCTGGACAGCAGTGTTACCACAGACCTGACCAGACAAGGAAAGGCCAGAAGAATCTGGATGAAGATCACTTCCAAAAGAAAACCGAATGGAGAACTTAATGTCAGTATGCAAAGGAAGATGAGACAAGGCCAAGGGAGGAGAGTCTGGGCTGAAATTGTGGCCAAGGTTTAGAAGACTCGGCAGAAGAATATTGATTTACATTCAGAACAGAGAAAAAAAGAAGAGTTCAGTGTATTTCACAGCTCAGCAGCAAGGAACCTTTACATAGCCAGAACAAAGTGAATGCAGCATATTAGCCTCCCAGGGAGGCTCAGTCTTGGCTGCACACTGGTACCAACCTTTACAAAAAAAACCCTCAAATGCCCACACCATGCTCTGGAGCATCCCATCAGTACCTCTAGGTAAGATTCAGACACAAGTGGAGTTCAGAGTTTCCTAGGTGACACTACAGAGAAGACTGGGGAACAGGAGACCACTAAAGGGATGATTTTCATCTCCTGGTATACTCCTCATGTGTGACTGCAACTGCTAAGAATCCCAATTTTCAACTGTCAGCTTCATTTCCCACCAGCTCACTAGGTCAAACTATCCAAAAATGAACACTTTGAGCTCTGTCTGGAAAACGGCATTATTGACTTCCTGGTGTCGGTGTGTACTACCAGTCTGGTCACCACAGCCTCTCCCGCCCCATTTTGTTCCCTCATGTCCTCCATAAGTTCACAGGCTGGTGGTGGACCAGGTCACTAGAGTAAAAATGCCTTTTTTTTTTTTCTAAGCCAGATCAAAGCAGAAATGTAAAGGAGGAAACAAAAAAACATTGTCAATACCGCCAAAGCTACAAATGGGGAATTCTCCAAACTGGGTAGCAGCTGAGCTGATTTTATTTGCTCGCCCTGTCAGGAATACACAGCTACTGAAAAGCAAAGAATAGAATGGATGCTAGAGTGCATAGAGTGCATGGTTTAAATCAGCAACTGGCACCAGTCTTTCCTGATCCCTAGAGCTCCCTTCTAACCCTGAACTCCAGACTTCAAAGGGGCACAGCCATGTGACCAACTCCATGGTTCCCATGTGAGTCCAAATCCACCAGGTTTTACCCAGGGTTCAAAAAGAACATGTGGCTGTTCTAACTCCATAAGCACGTATGTGGCTTAAAGAGAGAGACAGAAAGACCAACAAGTAAGCCACACTGCTTCCATGTTCTAGTTAACTACATTTCGATCCATTAATTTTGCCAATCTAACTATCAAAAAAAAAAAGACAACTTGTTTTAAAGTTCCATTTGCCCACTTGATAATTAGGGGTAGAAAATGTTATTTATGGCTATTGGCCACCTGCAGTTGCATCTCTGTCAGTTCCCTGCCTGTTGTGGCTTTTTGCTCCGTTTTCTAGGAGTTTTTCTAATTCACCACTCTTCACCTTCTAGTTCCCTTCGTTTTCCAGGTTCCAGAACCTCTGAAGCTCCACATCCTACTCCAGAACACACTGTATTTCTCCTTCACATCTCCAACAAATTTTCAAAAACAGCTATGCAGTACCTCTCTTCTCACAAAGCCTGAAGAACATAGACACTGGGTATCCATTTCAGACACCACTGCCACCCCAACAACTAGCAAAATGCCTGAAGAAACAAGGCAAAGGCAAAGATTCCTGATCTCATGCCCTTGGGACTGAGACCTGAGCGGACTCCTTCTGAGGAACCCACTGAGAAGAATTTTGCAAAAAAGACAGCTGACAAAGATGGTGATGGGGACAGGGATGCCTCTGAAGGACGGTGACCCCCCAGACTAGCAACAGTGAGGAGCGTGGCTGATCCCAAGTCAGAAGCAGACTGAGAAGAGCAAGGGGAATTCCGGAAGACGTAGCCCACCACTTCTTGGCTCACAGCAAACCTTTTTCCATTTGCATCCTCAATACTTCTCAGATCCTACATGATAGGACCTTGTGTGAGACTGTTACAAGCAATGAATAAAATTGGCTGTCAAACTCCACAGAATCAGAAACTCACAGCCATCAGCCAGAAAACCTCAAATCACTCTCTTGAGATAACAACCCACTTGCAATGTGACTCTGGAGATAGTTTTTGAACCCGCTATACCTCAGTTTCCTCGTTAGGGTGTAGTATCTTTCCATCCACTACCCAAACACATACACAAAGATTTTTCCTTGTGCACAAGGAACACTCCTTACAGAAGCAAGAGTTGCCAAAGTTCTGTGCTATCAGCCAGCTTCCACCAGGCCTTGAAATGCTCAGCAAATAGCTAGTTTTGCAATTCTTTTGGCTTTGCCAACCCTCCAGGGTGAAAAAAAAAAATCTTCCCACAAGGATTCAAGGATTGCAAGGAGAGGAAATCTTTGAGAAAAAAATTCTGGGTTGATGAGCAGCTAAGAAAAGGCAGGAGGAAAGAAACACTTCTATATATGTTTGTGCAGAAAATAGAAAAGGTTGAAAGGAACGTATTTCAAAAATACTGCTTCTATAAAACCAGCCTTCTGTTACTCCTTACTCCTCTGCTGACTGAAAAAGGCAGGGTGATTCCCTGTCTTGTGTTCACATCCTCTCTGCCAAAGCCAGAGAATGTAGCTAGGCATAGACAGGCAGTTTTGACATAGGCACCCCCAAGTTCAAATCCTACCACTACCCAACTATTACCAGGCACAGCCTGCCACTTTTCTTCAGCTCAGTGCTCTCCAAAGAAAAAATGAGCAACAACATTGAACTACAGGATTAGAAATTATTAAAAGAAGCACATGCCTGCAAATGGGGCCCTATATCATGGTAGGGTGTTTTTTGTTTTGTTTTGCTTTGATCACAGGCATGAAAGTTCAGAAACCAAAGCAGCTTCTTTATCTATAGCAAATATATTTGGAGCTCCTGTTATGGGCTGGATGATAGCAGTGACAGATGTCAGCACAGAGCTCAGGGTCTCTGACCTCCTGGAGCTCTGTCTGAATCCAGTGAGGAGGAATGTTACTCCAACACTGACCAAACAAATAGATAGCTGCCGACTTTGATAAATACAATCAACAGAAAGCAGTGTTTTTAGAGAACACAGTGGGGAGCCTAATATAGTCCAGAAGATCCTGCCTGGCAGTGAAGGATTAAGTAACTACAGAAGTGAAGGATTAGCTAGTTGTGGAGGAAGCAGCAGTACAGAGGGACCAGCACGTGTGAGAAACCTAGGACCAGAAAGGTCACATCCTTGTGAAGCAACCGACAAGTCCAAGTAAAATCAGAAAAGAGAAGGCCAAGGATGGGGACATGAAATGAGGGAATACGCAGACTGCGCTCCAAGTCTCTGATGAGTGAGACTCCATGGAAGCAAAGATGGACTCTCAGGTTTGCAGTTCAAATCCCTACTGTAGCTCCTTTGTCAGAAGTTACCTCATCTCCATACTAAATAAAATTAATGGCAATGCTTTCACAATTGGAGGACATTTCAAGACGCTATACATGTATTTACAGTTTACATCCACATGGGGTGCACACACAAATGTCTACATGCAAATGTCTTTGTGTGTACTTCCTTTATTCACCATTGGCCACTTTGGGAAATGCCTATGCTCACTCCTAAGTTACAGTTCCTTCAGATCTCCAGGTACTGCCAAATACATCAATCATTACATCTCCCATTAAACTGAGAAACAAAGACTCTATGTCCTCACTTTTTCAACCTGAGCGGCATAGTTTCTGCCTTGGGAAGAGGACCACAGTGGCACCAGCACTCCGTGGCTTCTGAAGCTGGACTCTAAAATTCAACGACTTCCATCATGTTTCTGGGGGTGCTGTTTCCTGGGACCTGGCTGCCATGCACGCTCTGAGGAAGTTCAAACTGAGCTCCATGGAAAGGTTATATGTTGGTCTGAGTCAACATCCACATCAATTCATATACATGCAGATGATGTCGTTTTGGATAATTCTAGATCCAACTGCCAAGTCTCCCAGTCTTGACATCTTCCCAGCTGTGGGTGTCTGACATAATGGAGCAGAGAAAAGCCATTCTGGGACATCATGCCCATCCAAATTCCTGAGCCAAAGTATCTATGAGTAGAAAAGTTAAACAGCTGTTTTTATTCAAGCTTGGGGCTAATTTGTCATACAGCAATAGTAATTGACATATAAAATATATATCCATATGTATACATGAGTATATACATATATGCACAAATGTGTGTATGCAAATATGTTTTTCTTAGTTACAACCCTGATTACTTTCTAGAGATATGCACAAATGTGTGTGTGTGTTTTAAAATTTGTGTTTTTTTTTTTTTTTTTTACACACCCCTGAAAACTTTCTGGCAAAGATGTCTACAATTGCTCCTGAGTTAGAACCCCTGCTTCTGGAGAAAGATGGCCATGTGATTTATATAAAGAAAAGGGAAATACTTCTAAGCCACTCAATGTATACAAAAATGATCCATTCTCATTGCAAGAATAAATAAAAAACCCTCATTAGCAAATCTAACACCTTATTTAAATTGGCTTTGAACACAGAGATAAAAAGGAGATCTTCATAGGCAGTGACTAAATAGGTCACCTGGGTTTTGTGTCTCCCCTTCTGAAGGCCCACAGGACTGAAGACAATGTTTGCAGATGAGGTAAATGCACATAAAATATGCTTGGCACAGTGCCTGGCACTTGAGATGCCCAAACTGTACTTGTTATTATTATTATTGCTTTTGTTGTAGTTAGAATTAAGAATTCTCATCTTTCCAGCACTAACTCTTCCTGACCTACATTAAACAATCCTCATGCCCCAGCTACACAGAAGGAAAAAAAAAAGTATAGATTCATTTCTATACTTCTTCTAACCACACACTGAGCCTTGCAAAACAGAAGCAAATTTTCAGTACATAGCCAAGTCTGGCTTTACTTAAAAATCAAGAAAGAGATTCCCAAATTCCATGATTAGAAATGTTAGACATTATATAACACAACTGTCACACACCTCTATTTGAACTTTCTTATTAAAAACAAAAAAAAAGAACTAACTGCCCTGTTTATAAGAAAGAAAAAGAAAAAGGTGTGGGGGGAGATCAGTGGAAATAAGCTTCTTAAGGGTTATCTTATTATCTCTAATAATTACCACATGCCCTTAAATGTAAAATATTGGTTAGTAGGAAGGTACCCTCACATGACCATATAAATGTCACAGTGCTGAACCCCAAAGCAAGGAACACAGTTGGGAACAAAGAGTCAGGTCACCTCAAGTCGGTTTGTACCTCCACTCCTCAACTTCTAATCAGACTTTACTCACCTACCCTTAATGAGTTCCCGTGTCTTTTAAATAAGTATAAACTCTGAACCTTTGGCCCATGCTGAAAGAATAATGTAGAATGGCTGCAAAGTTTTCAGGGTACAAGTCACTACTCAGATGTCTATAATGCTAAATGGCAATTTTCCCAAGCAGAAATATCATTGAAAGATCTCCACACAGTAATTAATATGTTTAAAATTATCTTAAAATAACATTCTCCCTTGTTGTAACACAGCTGTGCACCTCACCTATTGAAAACAGCAGCATCTAATGCAAGAAAAGGTGATTAGAGACAGAAGTAGCAAGTTGTGAAGTTGGAGATGGAGTCTGGGTAGCAGGGTCATTAGCACTGTTGGGTTTTCTCAACTAAGTCTTTCATGGGCTGGGAATCATCCAGGGTTCCTAAACTACATATTGACAGAAGAACTACAGAAGAAGTGAGCGTGAGAAAGAGAGTATGAAAGATAAATGGGAGAAGGAAAGACATGGGGGTATGCTATAGAATGACATCTGAGTCAGTAACACCTGAACAGAAATGTCACTGTCAGGGAAACTACTTAGGAACCGAAGTATCATCATCAGGTTCCAAGTGTACGATGTGTGATGCCTCATCAGCACAGACATTCCAGAGTCTGGTGGTGGTAGGAACTGATGCCCCCCCCCGAAATTGATCCACTTAATTGTGTGGGTCACATTCACCATCCAGGAAAAAAAAATGTCTTTCATATTTTGGAAAGTGCTGGGAAGTCTGTTACTCACAGGGCTCCAACCTGTAGGGAAACAAGTAATTGACTTGGACTAGCTCTTGCCAATGGAGGCATAAACTATCTGCTGGCTTTCACTCAAAACAAACAAAACAAAAAAACAAAAAACAAGCAAACAAACAAAAAAAAAACCCTATGAACCCTGTTAGTGACAATTAGTGGAGGCTGCTTAGCAGGTCTGAATCTGCCCTTGGAGAAAAGTCTCACTTCATTCAAACAACACAGCCCTCTCCCTCATATCAGCATCCAGGGTGAGAAAATCTGAGATTCATAAGCAATGCAGATCGCAGAGTCCAAGGGCGTCACTGAAGACCAGGACCGCCTCTCTCCTATTACCATATATGATGAAGTCTGTAGAGAGATCTGCTAAGTTCAGAATGACCCTGAAGTTTCACCACGACGCACCACACCAGCCAATGTGAGAGAAATCCCTTTCTTGATTGATAGCACCATCACTATCAAAATGCCTTTATTGTGTGCTTCAAAACACTGCGTATCAGATCTGTGTCTATCTTAACAGCACAGTACTTATCTGTAACTGTTTACCCCACAACCATTTGTTTGTCTGCTTCCTCACAAACCCCGATATTTGAAATGCCAGGATACAAAATCATTTTACAGTCGTTTTTCTCCCAAGTCTTTCCTTTCCATGGTGGTTTTTGTTTTTGTTTTACACAGTTGCACCCCAGAGTCCAGATTGTTTCCAATGGACAACTGTTCTGAGCACGTTTCTCGTCAAAGTCTATTTTAGCTCCAGAAAAGCCAAGGGCAAAGATAAAATGGAAGTCCCGTGTGCCCGTGTGTGTGTGTGTGTGTGTGTGTGTGTGTGTGTACACAAATGTATGTGTGCACCACCAGCGAAAGCACCGAGGAAAAGTGGAGAGCGAAGAGTGGTCCATCCGAGGCATCAGGTCCGTGGAAGCAAGTCGGCCTCGAGAAATGAATTCATGTGTTCTTGCTGAGTGACCCTTTAAGAGAACATGCCTATTCCCAAACCCTCGCTAGTAAGCGATCACTTTCTCCTATCCGAAGTTCCCAGCACCTGTTCTTGGATCACAAGGGTGGCAAGGAGCATCCTCTGCTGCCCACCCCACCTGGTCTGTGTGAAGAACACGTGGAGAACCCGGTGTGAGCCGTCAGGCAGCTCTGGAAGCCCTCGGCAAGCCAGATGTACAGGTGGTTGATGACCTGCACAGGTACCGATCGCTCACAGAGCAACTTTATTACTGGTCTTGGTGATGAAAGGGTTCTTGCATAGGTTGAGAATCCCTGTCACCACCGCCACCACCAGGCTGTGGGAGAGGGGCAGAAGGCATAGGTAAAGGTCTTAAGGTGCCCAAGAGGGCTGGCCACTCCTCCACCGCTGAAGTCCTAGAGCCAAGACCCCTTCCCCCTGTAGCCCAGCGAGAGACCAGGGTGTCTAGGTGCCTGTTCCGTGCGGCCGAAACCCGGCGCAGCCGCCCCGCGCCGAGCCCCGGGAGCCCGAGCCTCTGGAACCGCAGCGCCCACTCTGGGCAGGCGGCGAGCACTCACCCTTCTGCTCTCGCAGGCTCGACAGCGACCAGAGCAGCAGCGCCACCGAGGCCAGGAAGCAGAGCTGGCTCAGCAGAAGGTCCCTCCGGCGGCGGCGGCGGCTGCGGCGGCGCGCGCGGTCCT
>CAJQZJ010033863.1:4885116-4944375 GCA_907164525.1 Lophiomys imhausi | reverse complement strand
CGCCCGGCGGCGGCATCCTCGGGCGGCCGGGCGGCGTCCCCGGCGGGCGGCGTCCGCTCGGGTCGCGGGCGGCCGCAGCGGGGACGGCGGCGGGAGGCAGCCCTGCGCGCAGCAGCCGCGCGTCCTCGCTGCGTTCCCACCCGGCCGCCGCCTCCTGCTCTCCCTCCTCCCGGCCGCTGCCCGTCTCCACGCCGTCGCCCTCGTCGCTATCGCTCAGTCCCTCCTCCCCCGCCGCCTCCTCCTCTTCCTCCTCCTCCTCCTCGCCGCTCGCCCGCGCCGCCGCCTCCCTGTGCCTGGGGTCCCTCTCCTGCTCGCGCGCCATGGCTCCCACGCTCCGCGCCCGCGCTCGGCCTGGGGCGGCGGCGGCGGCGGGGGCGGCCGGGAGGCGGGGGCGGAGGGGGCTGGAGGGGAGGAGGAGGAGCGGGGAAGGACCGGCGAGAAGAGGGCCGGCCGCTGGCCACCCGGTGCAGGCCCTGGCCTGGGGCGGCGGGAGCGCGTCGCGGGGCCGCCCCCCTGCTCCACGGTCCGAGTGTGGAGGAGTCGGAGCCGAGTGGTGGCCGGGGTGCGCCAGCGGCATGAGCGAAAGCGGCTTCCCGTAGCCCACAGCCGGTCGGCGGCCGGGGGCTGCGCACCGGCGGTTGGGGGTTGGGGGTGAGCGCCCGGGATGCTCTGAGTCGCTGGCCAGCACCTCGGGGAGGGGGCTCGGGGAGGAGATTGGGCTGTGGAGGGAGCCCGGTGCACGGCCCTTCAACCCTTTGGTGCCCAGAGAAAGGGGTGGTAAGGGTGGCCGACAAGGAGGGACGTGGGTAGACATCTCCACCAAGGAGGAATGGCCTGAAACTTTCAGAGAAAAGGGTTTCCTTGGCCCTCTTCCCATTCTGCTGCCTTTAGCTAGAGCGTCTGAGTGTGCTAAGTAGATAGTTTGTAGCCACTGGTCCTGCCTTCTCCCACTGACCTCCGGGGTTCCCCTCTGCCCCCTGGTGGGGATTCCGGTGAACCCGGTTCAAGTCCTGAAACTGGCCTCCTGGGGGTTTTGGGGCTTATTAGGGATGTCCTGGCTCCCCCATCTGGCTCAGGTTCACATTTCGCTCTCTGAGGAACTGAAATAAGTCCAGTGTGTGTGTGGCTGAAGCTAAGGGGGCCCTGACAAGATCCCTGGGCTCCTAGGCCCCCATCCCCATAACTTGGGTTCTTCTGCCCCTGCCTATTGAAGATGTGGAAGCTGACCTTCCCACCCCCATTTGTAGCAGGTGACCATTGAACAGGATACCTAGGGATCCCAGGAACAGCTAGCTCACTCTCCAGCTTGGACTTCCCTAGCCTCATCCAAGGTGTCTGCAGGCTGGAAGACACACAACCCCAGAGGAAAGGAGAAAGAGATGCGGTTACACGTGGTGCTGAAATCCTAAGTCTTATTCCAAAAGAGATGACCCTGGAAATCAGATATGCATTTGAATTCTGTGTGGAAGTTCTTGGGCCTGAGCAATCTAGCCCTTGGAGGTTGGGAGGAAGCAGGAACCTCTGTACAGGTTTCTCCCTGCCTAGGTCACAAAGGACCCACAGAATCAGCTTCAGGTGACCTTCCACCCCATATACTGCCACATGTCCCCTGACAACATCTGGGGACATGGAAAATGGTCATAGGTGGTTTCCTTTCCACACACACACACACACACACACACACACACACACACCTCAATAGCAGATTTTACTTCCCAAGTGGTAGTTCATTCTCTCCCATTTTCATGTTGGCTGCTCCACGTGCAGCACACCTTCCCTGCAGTGCCTAGGTGAGTCTTTGCTTAGGTTGCCTGGTACCAAAGGAGGAATTCAAATTATTCAAGTCCATCTAGGTTGGAGTGTCATGGAGAATTCTCCAGTTCTGCCATGTCTTACAAGTATTCTGAAACCCTTGAGGGATTCAGAGAACCCAACGTGCTAGGAAAAACCCACTCACATGGTGTCTCTAGTGAAAGGCAGAGGGGTGGGTGGGAGAAGGGGGTCTGGAATTTACTGAGCCTGGAAATAACACTAACTCATCTTAGGGCAGAAAACACCATAGTCAGAAGGAACTGTGTAATCTGGGGATGAGTTGGGGGTGTGAGGAAGGGAGAGAGAAGGACAGTGAGGAAGACTAGGGATTGATGGTTTTCTGGAAGAGAGGGGAGACTCCTGTGGCCCAGGAAAGGACTCTGCAATCTGATATTTGTTTTGAGAAATCTCAGAGTAAAAGGAGATAGTGAGGTACAGCACAAAGACAAGTAGCTTCTGGGAGCTGCCAGTCATCGTTGGGAACAGAAGGAGGGATCTCTAATCCCCCTTTTGAAAGCTCCTTAGCTCCCACAGGCTCCCTGATTCCAAGGGTTAGGACACCTCTGCAGGAATTTACCAGGGATCTGGGAGGCCCTTTGTTTCTTCCTCCACCCCTACCATCAGGCAAGAGTGGAGTAGAGCAATTTCTTGGTGCACTATCAGAACTAAAGAGGAAGGGAGATAGCCTTAATGTATATATTGATTGACTGATTGATTGATTGATTGATGTTATCTGCCTGACCTGATTCAGCATTTGGGAGGTCCCTCAGGGAACAGAAATTTGGAAGGAGCAGGACTCAGAATAAAAATGTATTTGTGTTCTTTTGCTATCAGGAAGCTCATAGATGGCTGCTGCCTTTCATTCCCCAGTCTGTTCCATACTTGGTCTCACATCTTACACTTCAAGATAAAACTCCCACACCTATTGTTCTATCCCAGAAGGAGCTTGCCTGGAAAAAGAAGCATGACCTTTGGAGGTGCTGGGCTCTTTCTCCTTCCAAGAATGAAGCAGGTGTGTTTACAGGGTATCTCCACATTGGCTGGAGGCTGGGCTCACCCTCTTTGCTCTGGCTTTTACTTCCCTGTTGTATGGCAGAGTTCATGTAGAGAATAGAAGCAATTCATTGTTTTCACAGCCCTGCCATTGCACCACCACCACCAATATCAAAAATCAAAAGCCTTCCCAGGAAACTGAGTATGCTGACATACTTCAGGGATCCCAGGCCCTGAGAGACTGAGACAGAAGGACAACAGTCTGAAGTCTATCTGGGTTATAAACATAGTTCCGGGCCAGCCTGAGCTGCATAGTGAAACTCTGTCTCAAACAAAGCAACAACAATGAACAACAGTAACAAATAACAGTCCCTTCTATGATAACAATGATTTGGTATCTTTCATCTCTGTTGAGGTAGGGCCTCCCCAGTGTTAAGACAAGGCACATCTCTGGGCACTCCTGCAGTCTTTCCAGCTCGCTGATCTCCCCTCACCCACTGTGCCCAGACCTGACAGGGCAGTATACAACAAAGCAAAGTTGTGTCTCCATAACACCAAACGTTGCCAGTTGTGTCAAACAGACAAGCCAGGTTTTAGACAAGAGAAGAAGGGGAGGAGGAAGTAAAAGTAGCCACCCGCCTGATGAAGTGAATCCTCATAATGCCACCCAGTAACACAAGACAATCTTCCAAGCAAAGGAAGATCATTAGCTGTCCAAGAGAAACATTTGAGCACAATGAACCAGTGTAGGTAGAAGGAGAAAGGAAAAAAAAAAAAAACATCTTCCTGGGACAGATCTTGCGTGTAAGATCTTCTGTAGGTCGAATGCATTCTTCATATTGCCCATCACACAGATTTCGGTGAGACCCACCTTTACTTAGGAAGACACCACACTCTTCTTGCCAACTGACTGTACTAAACAGCTTGTACAGTAGCAATTCTAAGTATTAAAAACTCCTCCATGACATGACCACACTATCTCGAGTGTGAACATCCAGAGTGCAATGGGCTCCTCCTGTGTTAGGTGTTCAGCTTACTACTGGAGTTAGAAGATAACTCTTTTTTTTTTTTTTTTTTTGGTTTTTCGAGACAGGGTTTCTCTGTGTATCCTTGGCTGTCCTGGACTCACTTTGTAGACCAGGCTGGCCTCGAACTCACAAAGATCCGCCTGCCTCTGCCTCCCAAGTGCTGGGATTAAAGGCGTGCGCCACCACCGCCCGGCAGAAGATAACTCTTAATCATTATTTTTAAATGTTAAGGTTTTTTTTTCATTCTTCCTCCAATTGTATGTGTTTGTTTGATGAATTTGACTCACCAAAGGGTGACTATAGTTTTCTTCCCATGTCTCATGGCTCAATCCACAGCTTCCTTCTTTGTAAAAAGAAGACTTCCGTGAGGTATATATACAGCAGAATGAACACAGCTTAGGTCTTCTCCATGATGTCAGGTATTCCATGATGTCAGGTATTCCATGATGTCAGGTGTTCCATGATGTCAGGTGTTCCATGATGTCAGGTATGCACATGGACTTGGCTAAATAAGTACCAAAATACGGCCTGGAACATTCTTTTCCACCCTCTCCTTTGAAAGCAATAAACCTTCCATATAACAACCTTGTTTCCTGTTCTTGTCACTTTAGGTCACTGTTACCTGTCCTTGAACTTCCAGTCACTCAGCTTGGTGTCTATGGTGTCCACACCAGGGTGCATTAATTTGTTCTTGGTCATGTTGTATAGGAATGGAGTTGTTTTGTTTTGTTTTTCTACATGATGCTTCAGTGCCCTTCCAAATGCAGTCTGAGCCAAGAATAATCAGAGACAAATGACCCCCTCTGCACTAGCTAGTTTTGTAAGAAACTTCAGCTGAAATCGAAGGCAGTCATTGGATGCTTCTCAAACCTGTTGTACCACATGGGAATTGGTACCAGGGTGACTTCAGTTCAGTCAACAGATAGATCAGGGGGAGGGGTGTAGCACGCTTTTAAAGGTGAGCATAGAGGAACTCTGAAGAAGTATGTACAATTTAGAAGTTGCTTTTCAGAGGAAAAGTCGGGACAATTACGCTGTATTTTTTTTCTACCTCTTTTATTCTAAAGAGGGGAGGGCAGTGGGGAAGGGGAGGAAAATAGAACAGATACCTCAGGAGAAATGTACACTCGGCCCCTTCCTAATCATAGAGCTTCCTTGTAACCCAATGTTAGCTGGCGTTACAGGTCCGTGGAGACCTGTTAGGGTTGTCCTCACCCAGCCTCACCCTGAGCAGTGGGGTCGAGGCCTAGGTAGCTGTATTATTCTCCAGCTTCCTAGAATTCTTTAGTATGAAGGCCAAGAGTTGTGTTGGACGAAAGGAACAGTTAGGCAGGTGCTTTGGGTGGAGCCTGGAGGAAAATCTGAAAAGGAAAGATCTATTCCCTGGCGCCTGCTTGTCAATAGTTTCAATTGACTTGTTTTGAGTGTTTGGAAGAACAGAGGACCACACACTAGCCCACTCTATGGAGGTATCCGTTTCTCTCATTTCACCTGAGCATGATTAAAAATAAGTTCCACAAAATAATCCACGGTCACAGAAATAAGGGATTAAAATGTTCAATCCCCAGAAGGCACAAACCAAGCACTCACAAGTTTAGCACTTTGATTGCTTTATAGAGATCATTTAGAATGAAAACACCAATTTCTCTCTATTTTATCTGTGTAAACCCAAGTAGACATGATGCTAAGTGTGCAGAGGAGACCAGGGAGGGCTCCAAAGCACACTATGTCCGCAAAATATTGTACTTAGTAGTCCTTTGGGATTTACGTTTATGTTTTCAGACACTTTAAAAAAAAACATAGTCCTGGCCAGTCTCAAACTTGCAACACTCCTGCCCTGGTTTCCTGAGTGCTGTGGCTGTAGGTGTGAGCCACTGTGCCCAACTAAGAATGTCGTGCTTTTCATCAAGAAATTTTTAAAAAATCCATATCTCATCCTGATGTGTTATGATATATATCATATATACATTATATATATATATGAAAATTAGGAGCCATAGTGTAAGTTGCATAAATCACCCCTCTCCCTATATATGTGAATGTATATATGTGTGTATATATAAAAACATTTCTGACGTAATGAGCAGATTGATCAAATTGTATATACTTAATTTTTGTCCTCTGGAAGTTTAAAACAAAGATCTATAATGTATATAGGTATGCATATGTATATATGTGTTTTAAGTGTTTAACGGTGCATTACAGGATTTGGGTGAGAATTGATGATGACATAGGTGCTTTTCAATTTTTCATTTTATATACTACTGCAGTTTTATAATTCTTCTCCCATCAATATGTCCTAGGTTTTAGTTTACAAAATAAAGAAAATTAAGAGAATGGAGTCACAGGCAAGCAATTATGGCAGTTGACTTAAATTAGCCAGTGTGGTTTCGCTTTGGCAGGACAGCAGAGGGTTAGATGGGGCCCCGAGCCGTTAGTCCAATGCCAACGATTCTCTCAGCCTGAGCTGAGTTGCTCTGTCGCCCACAGCTCCATTCTAAGGAACCCTGGGGTGGCCAGGAACTCAACATCCCACCCAGGGAGTCAGCCAAGGCTGCATAGATCAGGAAGATGAACTTCTGATTGGAATCCACGACTCAGATCTAAGGGGTTAGCCATTTCTTCCTCGGGTCTCGGTTTCCCCACTGAAAATTAGACCACCACAGCCCTTCCTCAGTAAAACATTGTACAGCAATGGAGTATGTTGGAAACACAAAACTTTCAGAGCAAAGGAGGGCCAAAGTCAATTGCCTCTGGTGCAGTCCTGGATTATTTTAAGGAGGATTATCACCGGAAAGTGCTCTTAACCAAATCTTAAGCCTGACTTCGGAATTCTCTTTCACCCAAGCCCAGCACAACTGTCAGGTATCTGAGAGTTGTAAATATGCAACCTCCCTAAAGTCTTCATCATGAGAGACACCTGAAGACAATGGGATGGCTTCACGTTATCCGCCCATATTAAGTCTCCTTTAAAAAAAAAAAAAAAAAATCTCATTTCATTCACAGGTTACCAGCCTCTCAACCTACTCAAATAGGGTGCTTCAGGTCTGGAAATGCTGTGGTGGAGCGCCCCCTGCTGGCAGTGGCAACCACAGCTCCTTCTCCCGGATCTGCATTCCTAAAGGTGTTCGCTCACCCGTAACTGCCCTAAACTGGCGTAGTCTAAGCTGGAGTAAAGTCCAGGATCCTTGGTTTTCATGTTACCTTTAAAGCAAGATTAAAATGACTCAACGTCATAGGCAGCCTTTCAGGGCCCCAGAGTCCGCTTCATTGGCAACGTTGCCTCATATGTTTATGATCAAGCCAAACTGGGGTACTTACTATTTCCCTCATTTAAAATAAAATTCCTTTCATGATGCGTCCCAGGACTAATGAGGACCAACAATTAGAAGCATCACCTGGGAGACTGTTAGAAATGACTCTTGGACTCACACCATCTTTATTTTTAGCAAAACTGGCAGCAGAGTCTTTCACACATAATGATTGAGAAGCATGGATTTGGTTTATACACACCCGTAGACTAGATGAATAGTGCTTTGCAAGTGTTTTTAGCTCATTCTGTGTTGCTACCATATAAATGCCAGAGGTTACAAAAGCTCCAAAGTAAGAAGTCTGTTTGGTTTGCAAGTATGTGACTTGGTGGAGAGAGGCAAAAAGAAAATCAAACAGGTGAAGAGAAGGTCACATACGCAGGCTGACTTCCTATTATAAACATTTACTCTGATGGCACTAACCTAAAACTAAAGGAGCCAACACAACCCATTACAAAGTTGTGGCCACCGTGACCTCCCCTGAAACGTCCTGCGGTCTCAGTAGCATCCCAAAGACCAAGCTTCTTGCAAGCATATAAGCTTGTGGGGACACAGACACAGACCATAACCAAACCATATTAATAACGTCTATGCCCATGACTCATCTGAGATTACATGGACCGTTCTATTATTTCAACTTTTTGTTTGTTTGTTTTTCTGTTTGTTTATTACTTCAAGTTACACCCCCATCACAGTGCCCCCCTTCCACCCCTCCTGGTCTCATTTGCATCCAAACACCTCTCAAATATGGGAAATCAACAAAATCAAATTCCCAGTGTTTAAGCTCCTAAAGCGATCTACAGGTGATATATTCAGAAGTCCCCGAGGGAGGAAGAATTCCAGCATTAAATTTGTAGGGTTAAATAGCAAGGCTTCTATTCCACACAACATTGTGAAGAAAAATGTCTAAGTGAAATCCCACATCCATTGTAAACCATGTTCGTTCAACAGCAACATTGGTGTATAATGCATTTCAAATGCAAAGCGGGGTGTAGCATAGCCTTTGAAAAATTATCATGAGACTTTGAGAATGCAATTCTACCTCAGCATTATCCTTCTTAGTTTCTCAGTGTGCTCCAACCCTTAGTCTACATCAGTCATATTCTCATTAAGTTAAATCCAAAAATATCAATTCTTGAATTATAATGACAAAAATACTAAAGGAATAAAAGTCCATTGAGATGATAAGACACATGCAGCCACTTATTGTTCAGTTTTTGATTTGTTTGTTTGAGCTTATTTTAGACTTAGAGAAGAAAGTGGCAGGAGTTATACAGAGATTTGCTGACAGCCCTTCACCGGTGTTCATGTCATGACACCACCTTGGGCATCTTTAGCAGCATGATCAAAGGAATTAAACAGGCGTAGGTACCACACTACTTACTAAACTGTGTATCTTATTTATAACATCATCATTTCTCTTCTCCCACCCATTGTTCTGACTCAGAATCCTACCAAGGATCCCATGGTTCATTTAGTTCTATTTCTCCTTAGTCTCCTCCATTCTGTGATGATTCTTCAGTGTTTGTCTCTATGACTTTGACACATTTGGTGCACACTGAGAGTTTATTTTGTAGACTTACTTGGTTTAAGTAACTTTTTCTGCTATAGCCTCATGATTTGTCTGATGTTGTGAATGTTGGGCAATGAAGAGATGACATGTCCTTCCCAGGGCATCCTATGGAAGGGTTTCTAATGATGCCACTATGTATATTATTGGCTATATCAGTCTTGATCACTGGGAGTAAATATTTGAGGGTAGACACTTTAAAGCTATATGCATATTGATTCTCATCCAAATTCCACCCAATAGTTTTAGTTGCATTGGTGGATTTTTTTTTTCCTACAAGGATGACTAATGTAAGATCCATCTGTTTGGAGAAGTTACTTGAACTGGCGAATGGCTAACAGAGGGTATGTGAGTGTGATTGTGTGTATGTGTGTGTGTGTGTAAATAAGCTAGGGATTTGAGGAAGGAAGGAAGCTTTGTTCAAGTGATAAACACTGAGCAGTGGAGAGAGAAAGGCAGATACCCCATCTACAGGAAATTGCACATTTAAGTGTTTCGTTCAACTTCGGAAATTTCTTATCTCCAGTGGAGATTTCCAATCCATAAATATAAATCTACCAGTCAAGGCCTCAAGGATTATAAGGTTTGCATTGTATCTATGAGTAACCGTAGGTGCCATTCAGAGGGGAAAACCACACAGCAACCTACATGCCAATCCTACTGTTAGCAAAATGCATAAATCAAGGAGAGCCAGTTATTTATAATCAAATAGATTTGCATCTGTAACTCTTTAAATCACCACATCCTATAAACATTAACAAAGTCTTTTGGTGTACAGTATGTTTTTGATGACTTGAGGGGCTCCATGAAGACATCCTTGGTCAGATCTAGCGAGTACCATGATGTTGACTACCATGTGCAGTTTCAAAAATGCCATGGTGCTCAGCTATTTTGTCTTGTTCTTAAAACATGAATTATACTTTCTGTATATTTAAGAAAAACTTCCGAGACACTGAAATTATGAGGTCTGTGTGCTCACAACAGCAAACTCTCCAAGTCCCCACAAAGCAGCACTCTTATAACCAGGACCATGAGGGGCTGATTGCCCAGATGGGCACTGCACTGCAAAGCCTCAGGTGGAACATGTTTCACCTCTTCTTCCAAGTCCTATGAGGTGCTACTAAATATAAAGTGAGTATTTCCTAAAATAATCTCCCTCAGTAGCAGCAGACAGAACTTAGGGGAACAGAATCTACTTCAATGGACTGCTGAAAAACCAACCAAAGATTCCCATCAATGCATGGGGTGTTTATTCAACTAGAAGTGGCTTACATGAGGAAAGAACAGTGAGTTTGGTCAGATTTTTAACTTGCCCCATTGATACTCATACTTTTCACCTTCATGGAAGCCTTGGACAACAAATGGCCTGCGACCAATTGCAGTGTAAATCCAGCAGCCATGGAAAGAGGCCAACGTCCACTGCAGCACATGGCTGGTGGCTCTCTTAAAAATTCCTCTTCATTTCAACCTGACTCAGAGCTCAACCAGTACAGATTGCCCTTTGCTTGTGGGAATTTGTGGGAACTAATCAACAGCAATTGTTTTACATCATGCCCAAGGCAGTGCATAACAGATGGAACAAAGTGGGCTAACCAAAAATTTAAAACTAGACCAAGAGATGTCTGTAAGAGGCTTTGGGAACACCAGCATCTGTGGGAACATAAAAAGCAACATGCATGTGCAGAGCTGTATGTGTGTTCAGGGCTGTGTTCATGATGAATAAAGAGTGGAGACAACCAGGCTTCCATTCCTGACTGGTTGACTTGAATTGACTGTAAACATAAAGGAAAAACAAGCTGGCATTGCTGCTCTGAGTAGCAATAGCACCAGCTTCCTGAGAAGGTCCACTTCAGCTCTAGAACAAAAGAATGATAATTATTATCATGAAAACATACTAAGGTATGAAACTCACTAGTCAGAGTAAATCCACAGTCAAATCCAAGTTCATAAATAGCCTCTGACTATAATTGTATTATGTAAATGTTTGGAATCTCTAGTCAAAAACAACTGTAGCCAGATAGGTAACCAAGGAGTGCACATCACTAGAAAATAAATAACTTGTGGCAGTAAAACTATAAATTTTAGAGTGAGTTGATAAACAGCTAGAGTGTGTGTCTGAATCCAAGTGAAATTGCTTTGCAATCAACTTAAAATATTCTATGATAACTATAATAACTACATTATTAATGCAAGCTCCATGATGACCACAAGACACAAATCCACAATACATAGGTAGATGAAAAAGTAAAAGGAATCTCAGTTTAGCACCACAGAAATTGGCATGTCATAAAGGTAAACAAGAAAGAAATAAAGGAATGAAGGTTCAACAAACAACTAGAAAACAATTAACAAAGTGGTAGGAGGAAGTCTTTGCCTATCAGCAAACCTGAATGTAAATGAATGAAATGCTTCAATTTAAAGACACACACCTAATAATAACAAACAAGGCCCCAGGCTGGAAAGATGGCTCAGCTGTTTAAAAACAAACAAAAAGGCTGGGCTCACAACCAAAAATATAAGAAACAAGGCCCAACAAAATGTTGCTGACAGGAGATATGCTTTAAGAACAACATATCAGACAGAGTTGAAATACAGAGAAAGATTGTCCCTGCAAACAGTAATCAGAAGAGCCAGTAACAACAAGTATCAAATACAATATACGCCAAGCTTTTCCAAGACCAAGAAGGCCAGGATTCACGAGAAAGCAGTTAATCATCCAGAGGATGTAATAGATGTGAGTATAGATCCAAAAAGCATCTGAGTATCTTAATATTCAAATATTAATCAACATGAAGGAGGAAAAAATACAGCCACTCAATAAGACACTTTAATATCTCATTTCGAACACTGAGTAGTTTAACAAGCCAGGAATAAGGAAAGAAACATTGGACAAGAAATGTACTTCATACAGACAAAATGAACCTAAAAACACATATTAAGTGTTCTACTCAGTAGCAGAATACATACTCTTTTCAGGCATGTATGGAATATCCTTCAGGCTAGACCATATGTTACGCTCCAAAACATGCCCAAGAAAATTCAAAATCGTCTCATGTAGAGAATTATTCCCGACTCCAGTTGTGTGAAAGTACAAGTCAATCATAAGAAAATATCAGGAAAAAAGTTCAATATGTAAAATTAAACATGTTCCTCAAAAACAAATGGAGAGGGAAAAGGGGGAAAATTAAAATTATCTTTACATAAATAACAATGGGACCTTAATAGCCAGATCTGTATGAGGTGATAAAAAGCCATTCCCAGAGGCCAAGGTCATGGCGGTTAATGCCTCCATTAACAGGGAACGTTTCCAAGTAAATAGTCTAATACTGTATTTTAAGGTGCTAGAAGAACATGAGCAAGCCAAAGCAAACCTTAGCTAATGAACATAATAATAGAAATAAATCAAGAACAGAAAAAACATTAAGAAGTCAAAGGAACCAAGAGCACTTCTTTTAAGTCATACAACAAATGCATACATAGTAAGACCAGGATGAAAAAGGCAAAAGCTCACACACCTCAGATCTTAGTGGAAGGACACAAAGACACTTTGGAAATGAAAAGGATCATGGGGGGCTGCTGTGAACAGTGATGGGTCAAAAAATGAATAACTGAGGGTAAAATTTTTCCTTTTTTTTTCAGAAAAAAAAAAACAGAGCTTACCAGGATTGAATCAAGGAAAAATTTAAATTTTAGATAGAAAAGAAACAAATGAAAAGATTGGAGAAGTAATTGAGGTCTTCCAATAAACAACAAAACAAGATCTAGAAGGATGTATCTCTAAGTTCCATCAAGCATTCAAAGGGGGAATGTATCCAACCTTCCAAAAGTAGAGCAAAAGGGAATGCTTCCCAACATACTTTATGTGTCCACTAGTACCTTGACATCTGATCCAGACACAGACACCACAAGCAAAGAAAATGGCAAGCCAGTATTTCTAATGAGCAACAATGCAAAATTCCTAAATAACATGTTAGTGCCAGAACTCTACAATATGTTAAAAGTAATTACTATAAGGGTGCAAATTAATACAGCCTTTATGGAAAATAGGTTGGAAGTTTCTGGAAATATTAAAAATAGAACCACCATCTGACCCAGCTATTTTTGGTCATACACCCCAGAGCTCCATATCCTACCAGAGAGATTTATGCAGCCCCATGTTTGTTGCTGCAAGGAAAAGGAACCAAACTACTTGTCCATCAACAGAAGAACAGATAATGAGAATCTCATATGCATATAAAATAGAATGCTACTCAGCTCAAAATATTTGTAGGAAAATGGATGGACTTAGAACGTATCATATTTAGTGAGATCACTCAATCAGACAGACAAAACTCCCACACGTTCTCCCTCATAAGCAGACTGTAGACTCTAATGTACTCATGTACATATGTAATCAGATGTATGATCATGTATAACAAGGCATGTTGGAAAGAGAACAAGAAAGGGTGATTAGGAAGGACAGGATGCAGATGGAGGACACATGAGCTGTGAAAAAGGATACAAAGCCAACTGACTTCCTAGTTTCAACTCTGTAAAGGTTTTCCTTTTTTTGTGGTAAATAAGAACAAAAGAATGGAATTGACAGTGAGAAGGTAACATCCAGACCAAAGCACCATGGCTTTAAAACGGCTGTTCTTAATGTATATAGAGCTCACTGGTATATACAGGCTTTGGGTCTGGGTAAGTACTTGCTTGTGATTTTTTTCTTGCAAGTTACATACAATAAAGTGATTTTTATTAAACACATACATGCACACACACACACACACACACACACACACACACACACACACACACATTACCAGGTAGGACTGACTTCTCTTGGATATGTGTGGCTGGTTAACATAAACAAAACAGTCAATACAAATGTGTGATATTAGCAGTTATTTTAAAACCACATTACTACTCAATTAACACAGAAAAAAGCTATGGACAAGAAGTTCAGTAGTGTAATGTAAAATTCCTCAACATGAGGAAGAGTGTCTACACTAAAAGTCTGCAAGTAAGTTCTAATCAGGCAAGAGAAAGAAACAAAGGTATCAAACTGGAAAGGAAAAAACGAAATTATCTGTATGTGCAGATTCCAGAACTCTATGCATAGAAATTTCAAAACATATATACATGTACACATTCATACATACATACATACATACACTCACACACACACAAACGCACACATATCCATCCACCCCTACCTACTACAACTAGTAAATGAACCAGGTAGATGTGTTGGACATAAAGTAGCCTATAAAAGCAGTAGGATTTTTATACACAAGCAACAACCTAGCTAGAAGGCAAATTTTTAAATCAGTTTACTCTTGCTTTTGGAGATTTAATCTTGAGAATATTTTCTGAGACCTCACCCAAAGTTTTAGCCTATAAAAGCAAAGCAAAACAAAACAAAACAAAAATAAAAAAAGACTACATGAACACTTCTTCATATAAAGAAACAGTATAAGGAGACAACCTACCAATTGGGAGAAATATTTACAATCCACATATACAATGAAGGGTTAATATCCAAAATTCATTTTAAAGAGAAGTTTATAAATTTTAGGAAAAAATGTTTTTAGGTAGTTTCTGCAGACTTTGTTTTTCCTTTTTTACAAAACAGACACCAATCTTTTTTCATATTTTTAATTTATTTTTTTATTTCTTCAAGTTACATCTCAATCACAATCCCCTCCCTACTCCCCCCTCCAGTCCCACCCTTTCACCCTCTTCCCCCTCAACCCCCCCATCCTCTGCCCTTTTTTTTTTAGTTTAAGGTATGTCTTTTCTCCCCAACAGCTCCCCCCTTTCAGTCCAACAAATGGTTCTTTCTCTTATAACAACAAATACAATACAAAACAACTGAAATAAATAGGCCACAATTATGAGAGTTATAGGGCTTAGCATACATTCCCAATGTCCAGTCCATATGTATTTGGCATCTGACTTTAACATTCTACTATCTAACCATCTCCATGAGTTTAAAGTTCTATATCTAACTCAGCTTTCATATAACTTGCATCACAATTTTAAAAACATCTTCTTAGATCCAGAACACCCTCTTGATTCCTAAACAACTCAAAATTTAACTATGAGACTCTAGCTATCTATTCTTCAACCACCTCAGAGACCTGAGAGGGATAACTATAACTGATTATATAGGAAGTGTAGGGCCTGCAGCTTCCAAAACTAAGAAATGACATACCAGTGGCTGCCTGGACAGTTCCCATTTTCTCTCCATACATTACAGCATCAATCTTCAGCCCAGACACCAATCTTTTGAGTAGGTTTATGATAAGGTATTAAACATTATTAGTCATCAGGAAAATGTAACTCAAAACCATTATGAACAATGGCTTCACACCTCATACCATGTGCATATTATGGCAGTGTTAATCTGAACCACAGTCTTAGTAGGTGCCTGTCAACAAAGATAAGAGCTAGTGAACTATTGCTACATCTATTAATGTGTGTATGTGTGTGCATGTGTGTATATATGTGTGTGTGTGAATATGTGTATGTATGTGTATATGGGTGTATATGTGTGTATGTGTATATATGTGTGTGTATATGTATATGTGTGTGAGTGTGTGTATTACCCAATACATAAATACAACCTGCTCAGTTCATATAATGTTACTTGTCTGTATTTACTTTCAGGGCTGACCATTTGGTATTGGATTACCAATAGGTGTGCTCTTCCCTGGAGAAGACTATTTCTCCTGCTCTCAGCAGCAAGTGGGACTGCATGGAAAAGTTTAGAGAAGGGAAAAGTAAGGAATAAATTACATAATTATATTATAATCTCAAAAAAATTAAAAAGAGATAATGAACTGCACAGCAAAAGAAATCCTCACAGGCAGTTGGTGGGGATATAAATAGGTGTACCCATTATAGAAAATAGTATGGAGTTTCACACAGAATTAATAGACTGAGCACTGAATTATCTATCAGTTTCCTTACTACATACTCAAAGAAAAAATCGCCACCTCAAAAACACATCTGTATGTCCACATAATTATGTCTGGCATCATTGTGGTTTTATTCATAAGAACGAAGATTTGTAAACAACCCTGCTGTCTATAAATGATGAATGAATAAATAGAATGTTAAACAATATTCTCAGTTTATATATGGCTTCCCTTTGTGTAATTTAGATAATTAACAAGTCTGAAAATATCAAATGGAATTTTTCAGAAAAATCCATAACTATCTGTAGTGTGTGCTGTACTAAGTAGATACTGGAATTTTATATCGTCTCTCTGTCTAGCTGGGAACACAACTTATCATGTTGTCCAAAATATCTATGTAGTTCACACTATCTGCCTATTAGTCACTTAGAGGCTATCTTCATCACCAGGACAGAGTCCTACATACAGCAGTTATACAGTGTATGCATATAGTCTATGAACTATTAAGAACTACCACACATAGTGTCCATTATTGTGGTTTTAGGTACTGGAGATGGTCTTGGAATGTACCCTTAACTGATGAGGGGTGGGAAATATATACATATATGTGTGTACATATAATGACTATCACTTGGCAAGATAGCATTCCATTTGTAACAATATTGTTGTACCCAGAGGTCCAAATTTAACAAATGCAGAATAAAAGGAGCCAGATAGCAGAAGGAAAATGCCATATACTTTTAATATATATTTACAAGCAGAATTTCAAAACCAAGGTGCCAAGTCCATATAGATATAAAATTAAAGAATGGTTGCAAGAGAAGGAAGGCAGTCAAGAAATATGGAGATGTGTAATGTTCACACACACAGAGGACTCCTGATGGCCAGATTTAATGACACCATAGTGTGTTCAGAATTTTATTTAAAAAGTAGACTTTAGCTGTTCTTGTCACACACAGAAAAGAACTAGGATAGCCAGGATGTCAGTTCTTACTGACTTGATCTAATTTAAGAAATCAAGCCCAATTTAAATCCAGATAGTTATTTTGTGGCAATAGGGAAACTAATTCCCAAAATATTTTGAAAGGTGTAAGATCAAGAATAGCCAACCATATTGAAAGCTACAAAGCCAGGGAACCCATAATACCCGACTTAAGGAGTTGAAATAATCATGCAATAATCCACACACATGGTACTAGCGAAGGAATGACAAGGAAACTATAAATAGACCCATACAAATACACTCATCCGATCTCTGAGAAAAGGGCAAAAGGCAGGCCAGTGGAGAAAGGATGGTGTTTTTAATAAATGGTATTTAAGTAGCAGGACATCCAAGTGAAAATAGGTGAATCTGCATGAAGACCTCGGTCTTCTCATAAAAATTAACTTCAAAATGATTATTAGCATTTTCTGCTGCTGTGTCTGAATAGTTTAGGCTGGATAATAATAAACATGGAAGCATCTTTAGTATGACGTTCTGGAAGCTGAGAAGCCTGAGTGCATGTCACGGTGGTCTGCAGAGGGCCTTCGTGCTGAGTGAGCCTTGGCCATGAACAGTAAGAGGAAATAGGAGCATGTTATTATCAGGACCCACTCCAGTCAGAAGTGTGATCCACTCTTTTTTTTTTTTTCCTGTTTATTTTTTATTTCTTCAAGTTACATCTCAGTTGCAATCCCCTCCCTACTCCCCCCTCTAGTCCCATTCTCCCACCCTCTTCCATCTCAACCCACCCATCCCCTTCCTTTTTTTTTTAAGATTAAGGTGTATATCTTTTTCCCCCCAACAGCTCCCCCTTTCATTCCAACAAATGGCTCTTTCTCTTATAATAATAAATACAATACAAAACAACAGAGGTAATTAGGCCACAATTATGACCATATGTAGTTGGCACCTGACTTTAATGTTCTACTATCTAACCATCTCCATGAGTTTAAAGTTCTATATCTAACTCAGTTTTCATACTAACTTGCATCACAATTTTAAAAACATCTTCTTAGATCCAGAACACTCTCTTGATTCCTAAACAACTCAAAATTTAATTATGAGACTCTAGCTATCTATTCTTCAACCACCTCAGATACCTGAGAGGGATAAATATATCTGATTATATAGGAAGTGCAGGGCCTGCAGCTTCCAAAACTAAGAAATGACATACCAGTGACTGCTGGACAGTTCCCATTTTCTCTCCATACATTACAGCATCGATCTTCAGTCATTTGGCCCTGTTTCTCTGACAGACATTGATTGTAGAGCAGGAATTATGAAGGACTTGCCTACCCTGTCTTGGCAGAGCTAGGCTGTCGACTTACCTGCTTCCAAGTTTTGTCCTTTTTGGACAGCATTCTGTCTACAGTTGGAGCAAGGGGTTTTTCCTGCCAAGAGATCCTATGGGACACAATGAAAGCTGTGCTACAAGGAAAATTCATAGCGCTAAGTGCCTTCAAAAAGAAAATTGTGACTGCTCATATTAGCAAATTAACAGCCAAACTGGGTGAATTGGAAAAAAAAAGAAGCAAACACTCCCAAGAGGAATAGAAGGCAGAAGATCATCAAACTTAGGGCTGAAATCAGCACCTTATAAACCAAATGAACTATACAAAAAATCAATGAAACCAAGAGTTGGTTCTTTGAGAAAATCAACAAAATAGACAGACCCTTAGCCAAATTAACTAAAAGGCAGAGGGGAAAAACCCAAATCAACAAAATCAGAAATGAGAAGGGAGAAATAACAATAGACATTGAGGAAATCCAGAGAATATTTAGATCCTACTTTAAAAATCTATACTCCACCAAATTTGAAAACTTAAGTGAAATGGACAATTTTCTTGATAGATTCCACCTACCGAAGTTAAATCAAGATCAGATAAACAGATTAAACAGCCCTATAACACCTAAGGAAATAGAAACAGTCATTAAAAATCTCCCAACCAAAAAAAAGCCCAGGGCCAGATGGCTTTAGCACGGAATTCTACCGGACCTTCAAAGAGGAGCTAAGCCAATACTCTTCATACTCTTTCACCATCATAGTGTCCTCTTTCAACCCTTCCCAGTCCCGCCCTCCCACCCTCTACCCCCTAACCCTTCCATCCCACTCCTCTGGAGTGGAGTGTCCCTACATAACAGTTCCCTGCCCCAGTTCAGCAGTCATATGAGGGCCAAGATCCTCCTCATACACTGGGGGCCTACAAGTCAGCATCACTAGGGCAAAGTGTCTCATTGACAGAAAAAAAAAATCTTGTTCCCCTTGATGCGTTGGTTGTAGTATAGATATCCTGTACTATATAGCTAAAATCCAACTATAAGTGAATAGATGCCATGTGCATCCTTCTGAGTCTGGGTTAGCTCACTCAGAATGAGCTTCTCTAGTTCCATCCATTTGGCTGCAAATTGCATGATTTCCTTGTTTCTGATACCTGAGTAGTATTCCAATGTGTAGATGTACCATAGTTTTTTAATCCATTCTTCGGTTGAGGGACATATGGGTTCTTTCCAGTTTCTAGCTATTACAAATAAGGCTGCTATGAGCATAGATGAGGCAACTTCCTTGTGATTCAGTGAGGAGTCATTTGGATGTATACCCAGAAGTGGTTTGGCTGGGTCCCAAGGCAAAGCTATTCCAAGTTTTCTAAGATATTGCCAGACTGACCTCCATAGTGGTTACACAAGCCTGCACTCCCACCAGCAATGGAGGAGGGTTCCCCTTTCTCCACACCCTCGCCAGCATGTGCTGTCATTTGATCTTTTGATCTTAGCCATTCTGACAGGTGTGAGATGGAATCTTAGAGTAGTCTTGAGCTGCATTTCTCTGATGATTAAGGATGCTGAGCATTTCTTCAAGTGTCTCTCAGCCTTTAGGAATTCCTCCTTTGTGAATTCTCTTTTTAGCTCTTTCCCCCATTTTTAATTGGATTATTTGGTTTCTTGGCACTCAATTTCTTGAGTTCTTTGTAAATTTTGGATATTAGCCCTTTGTCAGATGTGGGATTGGTGAAGATTTTTTCCCAATCTGTAGGCTGCCATTTTGTTTGAATGACAGTGTCTTTCGCCTTACAGAAGCTTTTCAGTTTCATGAGGTCCCATTTTTTCATTGTTGGTCTTAGGTCCTGAGCTGTTGGTGTTCTGTTCAGGAAGTTGTCATCTGTGCCAATGAGTTCGAGGATTTTTCCCACTTTCTCTTCTAGTAGATTTAGTGTGACCAGCCTTATGTTAAGGTCTTTCTTTGATCCACTTGGACTTAAGTTTTGTACAAGGTGATAAGTATGGGTCAAACTGAGGAACATGAGTTTGAGGAAGGCTGAGACCACACAGCAAGTTCCTGTCTCAAAAGAAAAGGAGGAAGATATGATGGGGAAATAGAGGAAGAGGAGAAAAAGAAACAGGAGGGGGAAGAATGCTGTCTAAAATATACAAAGTCTTATAACTCAACAGTAAGAAATAATATTTTTAACTGGGCAACAAACCTGAACAGACCCCTCCCAAAAACAAACAGATTTAAATTGTGCATTTAAGATGTGTTGACTCCTTGTCAATAGGATATTGTAGGATACTACTGTACACTGTTAGGATGGATCAAATAAAAAAAATGTCAAGGTCAGTACTAAACACTGATGATGAAGGAAATCATTAGCTCTCATCCATCAATAGTGTGGTGAATACAAAGTGGTATGGCCCCATTGAGAGAGTGCCAAACAGTTTTTAGTAAACCCGAATGTATTCGTTGCATAAAATTTGGAAATTATATGCTCTTGTTAGTTACTTGACACTGTAACAAACACACCTAGCATTGTAGACCAGGCAAAGCAGAGTAGGTGTGTGACTGTAAACACATACAGCCACTGCTCTACACACCATTGCTGACCATGGCACAGAAAGAGCTAGACCAGAACTGGAGGGAGATACGACCTTCAAAACCCTGCCCCTAATGACCTACATGCTCCAGCTAGGCGCTATGTCCCAGTGATTCCATAGCCTTCCCAAACAGAACCACCATCTGGGGAGCAGTTGTTCAAACACATGAGCCTGTGAGTGCATTTCACATTCAAACCACAATGCCTTAGCATTTACCTATATGAGTCAAAATGCCGATGCCTACAACAATCCTGCACAGGAAGGTTTGATGGCAGCTTTATTCAAAACTTTCAAAACGTGGAAGCCAGCAAGTGTCTTCTGTACCAGTGAAGTAGATAAATAAACCGTGGCACATCCAGTTGGTGGAACATTATTCAGCACATAAAGCAATTGAGCAATCAAATAGTGAGAAGACATACATAAGGCTTAATATGTTCCTGAGTGAAAGTACACAGTCTGAAGGAGCCACACGTGACACTCTTGAAAAGGCAAAACTACACGGACAGTAAAAAGATTAGTGGTTGTCGGTGGTAGCAAGTGGAGCACAGAAGAATTTTAGGGCAGAGAATCTACTTTGCTTGATGCCATAGTGGTGATTCATGTCACCACACATTTGTCTTTATCCATAGGATGCACAGTACTGAGAGTGAACTCAAATATAATAAACACTAGGCTAGATTATGATGTCAGTGTAGGCTCACCAAATGCTGCAAATGTACTCTTGTGGTACCGGACTTCTATGGTGAGGAGCATTCACGTATCAGAGGAAAGGGGCTGTCTGGGGATTCTGTTTGCCTTCTGCTCAATATTCCTCCAATCTAAACAGCTCTAAAAATTAAGGTCCACCTCAGAAGTACAATGTCCATTGCCTGCTAACATGGAAGGAGGAAATCTACTCACAGACAAGGAACTATGGACTGCTAAGGAATGCTGAGAGTGGAAGAAAGAGTCTTCCCCAGAGATGACCTCCTAATTGATTATCCAATACCAAATGGTCTGCTCTAAAATCATATGCATGCAAACAACTAAGTAGACAAAGCAGGCTGTATTTATATATTTAGGCATATAGCAATTAAAGAAAAAGAGGTCAAGGTTTCGAGAGGAAGCAAGGGGTAGGTATACAGAAGACGTTGGAGGGAGAAAGGTGAAGGGAAAATGATATAAATATATTTTAAATTTAAAGTTTAATAAAGATAAAATAATGTTTATTATTTTGTAAATTATGTAATTGCTGGAAAAACTGGACTAGCCAAAACCAACTTGAAAAATAAAAAGTTGGAGAACTCAAAGTTCCCAATTTGAAAACTTACTGCATAACTACACTAATCAACACTATGTGGTACTGGAAAAAATGTAGACATATGGATCAATGCGGTATAACTGAGAGTCTATAAATAAATTCACACATTTTAAATGAATTAATTTTGTTAAAAGTGAATAAAGAAGAACCTTTGTAACCGCTGTGCTGGAATGGCTGTACATGGGATGTGGGTGACTAGAACCAAATCTCAATCAGATGCAGTAACTAACTCAAATTAATCAGACTTGAATAAAAGAGCCAAGAAGGTAAAACTCCTAGAAAAAATACATAATAACAAACCTTTCGGACCAGTAAGTTCTTAGGTAACACCTGTGTTTGTTACTTTCCTGTCGATGTGTTGAAATACTGACCAAAAGCAACATGGGGGAGGAAAGGGTTAATCTGGATTACACTTCCAGATCAAAATCTATCACCAGTGAAAGTCAGGGCAGCAACTCAAGGCAGGAACCATGGAGGCACTGTGCTTATTGGCTCCCTCTCTAGCTCATTCTCAGGCTTATATTTAGCTAGCTTTCCAAGATCCACCGGCCTGGGGATGGTATTGCCCACAGTGGTCTAGTCTAGGTCCTCCCTCAACAATTAGCAATCAAATCCATGGCCATGGATATGCCCATAGGCCAACATGATCCAGGCAACTCTGCAACTGAAGTTTTTCCTTAGATGACTCTAGGCTGGGCCAAATGGACAATCAAAGGTAACGAGGGCAACACCAAAGCACAGCAATGTAAAAATTGGTCAATTGTGCGTTATCAAAGTGGAAAATAATTCTGTTTCAAAGGATACTATCAAGACCACCTGATGGAATGGGAAAATATTTTTAAGTTCTATCACCAAGAAGGGGCTAGTAGCCATAATATGTTAAAAAAAAAAAATCTTACTCTTCAGTCTTTAAAAGACAACCCCCGCAAAGGGGTAGTTTTAAAATAGATATTTAAAAAAATATTTAAAGGTCAAAGTGCAGAAAAGAAGTGCTCAGCCCTAAATCAGACTGTATCTGGCCCTTCCCACAAAGCTAGGCAGCACTCCATAAGAGTGGCAGCAACATTGTAAGAGCAAGAGTTGGTGGAAGGCTGCGATGAAACTATTTTCCAGACACGACAGCACAGTTCCACACATGAACTCACAGTGGCTGAGACTGCTGGCAACACCAAAGTGTTATCAGTAGGTTTAAAAAGAATACTTGAAGTTGGAACGGAAAAATGATTGTGAGGGATGGGTATCAGAGAGGCCAGAGGAAAAGGGGCAGGGGCCAATTTGATCAAAACACTTTATTTATGTGTGAAGTTCTTAAAGAATAACTAAAATTCTAATGGAAAAATAAACAAAAGAAAAACACCATCAGCTGCTAGAAAGATATGGGGCCAAATGGCTGAAGATTGATGCTGTAATGTATGGAGAGAAAATGGGAACTGTCCAGGCAGCCACTGGTATGTCATTTTTTAGTTTTGGAAGCTGCAGGCCCTGCACTTCCTATATAATCAGATATATTTATCCCTCTCAGGTCTCTGAGGTGGTTGAAGAATAGATAGCTAGAGTCTCATAGTTAAATTTTGAGTTGTTTAGGAATCAAGAGGGTGTTCTGGATCTAAGAAGATATTTTTAAAATTATGAGGCAAGTTAGTATGAAAGCTGAGTTAGATATAGAACTTTAAACTCATGGAGATGGTTAGATAGTAGAATGTTAAAGTCAGGTGCCAAATACATATGGACTGGACATTGGGAATGTATGCTAAGCCATATAACTCTTATAATCGTGGCCTATTTATTTCTGTTGTTTTGTATTGTATTTATAGTTATAAGTAAAAGAACCATTATTTGGACTGAAAGGGAGAGCTGTTGGGGGGAAAAATAAATACCTTAAACTAAAAAAAAAAAAAAAAAGAAGGGAAGAGGATGGTGGGGCTGAGGGGGAGGAGGGTGGAAGGGTGTGACTGGAGGGGGGAATAAGGAGGGGATTGTGATTGAGATGTAACTTGAAGAAATAAAAAATAAATTATTAAAAAAAAAGATATGCAGCTCAAAGTCACACATGTGATAGGATGTCTCAACCACTGGGGTGACTATGATCAAACCACAGACTCTAACACATGCTGTGAGGGGGCTGAGGAATTGGAATCCTCTTGTATCGCTGGCGACAGTGGTAATGGAGAAGAGTTTGGCAAACTCTCAATATGTTAAATGCAGGGAGATATGACAGAGAATTTTCAATCCTAAGTACATCTAAGATATTGTATGTAAATTCATCTAAATGACACTTCATAGTTACTGAAGAAGTAAAAATAACCAAACTGTACACAAACTGATGCATGGATTAAGAAATGTAGTATACCCATCCAGTGGAAGACTAACCAGCCATGAAGAGAAATGATGTATTTCTAATACCAGGTAAACCTTGAAAGCATTTTGCTAAGTGAAAGAAATGGGACAGAGAAGTTCGCATATCATATGGCTTAGTTTTCTCTTTCTTTCCTTCTTTTTGAGACAACATCTCTCACTAGACCTGGTGTTCACCTATTTGTCTAGGCTAACTGGACAGTGGACCCCTGAGATCTGCCTGTCTGCCCTGCAGTATTGGGGTTATAGGTGGGTGCTACCATAGCCGGCTTTTAGGTGAGTTCTGTGAATCTGGAGTCAGGTTCTCCTCATGCTTGCTCATGAGCCGTTACTGCCCCCAGTCCCATACTTTTGACTGAAGTGAAGTTTATTATATGTGAATTATATCTTGATTTTTAAACTGACTGAAAAATACATATTGCATAAGAGAACAAAAGTTCCTATGATCAGGATCCACGGAGACTACACAATAGTTGTTGCTGCTCTTTCCCACAAAGCACCTTCGAACAGCTTTCTTCTCATATTTGGGTAACTGCAGTTCAGGGGTGTAGGGTTTCAGGTAGACTTCCTAGAGTGAATGGTCCTGATGTGGATAGTACTCTAGGTATGGAAGCACCACACGATCACTGTGCTGGCCTTTGGATAACTTAGTCTGGCTGGTCCTCACTGTCCAAACTCAGATGACTCTTCCTAACATGGAGACTATTTCATAGAGAAGAATAAAAAAAATGATCATTTGTACTTTACCCTAAAGATATAATATAAAACTCTTTATCTACTATCTACTACCTAGACCCAGATCCACATTTGCTCTATATCTGTCTACATGTATACATGCACATATATTACATGAGAAGTAATAGTAGCATGATTGCAAATCAGTCTAAAGCCAGCCTGCATGACCACAACTCCACTACATATGTAGTAGCATAACTCTAAGCAAATCTTTGACATTCAGGGGCCAAAGGTTTCAATGTCTGAATAATGAGATAATGACATTACCTACTGATGGTATAAAGATTAAGTAAGATATATGAACATTTCTAAGTGAGCTTGGAACATGAGGACCTGAGTTCACACTCCCTTGTAAAAAGGCAGGTGTAATGGCGTGTACTTGTAATTCCAGTTGAGGAGGAGACAGGAGAATCGCTGGAGCTCACTGGCATGCCAGCCTGGCTAAATTCATGAGCCCTGAGTTCACTGAAGATCTTGTCTCAAAAAATAGAATGGAGAATGATAGAAGATGTCTGATATACACAGCTATTCTCTACATGTGCACACACATGTGAGTGCACACATGTGCACACAGGTGTACACACACACAACAAACACACATGCACACCTGCACTCAAATCATATATCACACATACTAATGGTATAAAAGAATTAAAATTTGTTAAAACTTTTCAGTTAACTATAACACAGTTTTTAAAATAGGTAATGAACATGTTGATTACTAAGTTGAAAATTTTCCAGTAGAATTCTGCTATGATATTCCAGCAGAAGAAAAGAAACATCAATATACTTGTTCCTACTAGGAAAAGCTAATAACCTCTCTCATTCTACTATGTCCCCATCTTGTGTCTGATGCAAATGGCTCACTTTGTCTCCCATGGAATTATTTCATGGGAAGAACATTCCTTGATGATTTATACACTCCTCATCATTCTTATACCCAGAGATAAGCTTAAAATGCACCACCAAGGAAAAAAAAAGTTGTTACCTGATATGAAAACTATAGAAATAAAATCATTATCTCATTCAAGCTTCAGAATGGGCCAACAGGGGGCTCTCTGTATATAAAGAAAACTGTCTTTAAATCATCTAAGGCATGAAAAATAAATATTGGAATTCTCTCAGGTATTTCCTAGGACAGACAATCTACTATACTCATAGAAAGGTAATAGATGTAACAGAGTATGTTGCGTGTGTGTGTGTGTGTGTGTGTGTGTGTGTGTGTGTGTGTGTGTGACCGTAAGGATAGCTTTCCTAGTGTTGGCAACTGTGGAAGTTTGAATGAGAATGTTCCCTGCATGTATTCATATGTTTGAATACTTGTTCCCCAGTTGGTGGAACTGTTTGAGAAGGATGAGGGGGGTGTGTCCTTGTTGGAAGAGATATGTCATTGGGGGAGGGCTTTGAGGTTTCCAAAGCTGTTGACATTCCTAGTTAGTTCTCTCTGCCTTGTGCTTGTGTTTAACAAGGTGAACTCTCAGCTGATGTTCCAGCACCATGCCTCCCTGCCTGCTCTGATGGTCAGAGACTCTGACTCTCTGAAACTGTAAGCCCCAAATAAATTCTTCTCTAAGTTGCAAAAAAAAAAAAAAGATATCCTTAATTGACAAGTTTAGTCACTAACCAGCTGTGTGACTTTGGGAGAGTGGCTTAAGTCTTCCTTCAGCTTGGTTCGCTCACGTATGAAATGAGAATATTTAGAGCCCGGCTTTGAAGAGCTGGAAGCAAAGTTAGATCAGTGCATTCAAAACACTTAAATCAATGTCAGCCACATGATGACTATCTAATTCATAGTCTTCGTTGTATTTATATAATGTTTATATTCATAATAAGGGATTTAAATAAACATGTATCATAGCTTCATCAGTTTTCTGAAAGCCTCTCTTCCTCCCATGAGACCAAGATCAATCTTACCAAGGTATGCCTCCACCCATATGGCTGTCTTCTCCTCCCCAGATGTTAAGTTGACACACTCTGCCAGGTCTTTATTTGTCAACAGTCTTGTGGACATCCCCAGTCACACACACACACACACACACACACACACACACTACTGCTTCCCTTAACCTTTCACAAAGCATGCAGATATCACTAGGTCTGTGGTCTCACGTAACAAGCAAATTGCACTGAATGTACACCCAGTTCTTGGGAGTTCACAAACATGACTGAATCATGCAGGACCCAGGAAGACTGGGGGCTTAGTTGGATAGGCATGGGAGAATACTACTCCTCAATGGTTAGGGGTGCCTCCGAGGCAGTTTTATTTTTAAACATCTTTTTTCTGACATGTGTCATTTTTATATTTTTGTATTGAAATGATTCCTGCTGTCCCAGTCAAAGTCAAACCTCCAGTGATATTGATATTGAACACTAAATTGTGTCAGGGCTCATTTTACCTCCTCACTTCTTTTCTCACCCCCTCAAGGTGTATCAGAGGAAAAGCATCAAACATTACATGTCACCAAAGTTAACAGGACAAGACACTAAATTGGTCTTTGTGATCAAGGCAAGCAAAGATTACAGAAATTTAAGTCATAAAGAACTTCTGCCATAGACAAGTATATCGGAAACACTGACTCAAAACATTCAGTCATCAGTGTAATTGTGTTGGTTAGGATTTTGAGTGTTACATTTTAGAAGTTTGATGGAGTCATGCTAGATCATCAGCTACCAGAGTTTGTGTTCATTATTCTGTGCATAGTGATTGTAAATGGATTTCCTCTGTTAATTGACAAGTACAAACACCTGACTGGACCTGTCGTACATGTGGCCTCACCATCAGGTTAGTCGTTTTTCAAATCCTGAACCTGATGATTTTTTCAGTGGCAGTACAAAAACCCCATTGCTGAAGCACAAACTTAAAACTCACTCTGCTTTCAGGAGACTAAATATTTTCAGAGACAGAGGTAAGATGGTTGCCTTTATGCAGACATAAGCAAAGATAGAAGAATATATGTCAGAGTTGGTTCTACATGAAGTTGCTGTATTGTAAAAATACTAGAAAAAAAGTCTGTCTCCATCCTGAATATGGAAACAGGAGAAGAGATACAACTGGGCTTCTGGCAGCACAGAGTTCTCTCTGAATTTCCATTAGCTTCTCCAACTTCAGCACCTCCCTTGAACTGCTGAAGAAACTCACATTTTAAGATAAACCATTTGGTCACTTTTCTAGCAACTTCCACCAATTTTCTCTGAAAGTAACCATTGCTCTTCTGGTCCCATCTATTTACATACAGCAAAACACAATGTTAAGGCAGGAAGCACGTTGGTTTGCCTTTTTGTTTCTTTCTTTTTTATTTATTTATTTGTGTATTAAAGATCTTTATTTGTGATATTAGTGCACGTTTTCTCTAGGCTCTCAACCTTCAAAAATCAGAATGTTCTTATTAATCTACATATCACGAGAGCATAGTTTAGGTACAAAATAGGCACTCAGTGAATAATTGCTCAATGAAAGAATCATGAATTTAATCACATCTACAAATTCTTGCAACACAAATACTGCAGATGCTTGACAAATATATGATTGGGTCCATTGTATACATGGTCTGTTGCAAGTCATCTGCCATGGAGCACTCTATCAGTACCATCAATGCACTGTTGAGAAATAGTGTTTGTGCTACTTATGTTTAGTTTATGAATGACCTGAACCCATAAAATTCAAACACTATCTTTAGATTTTTTTATTCATATCTAGTAGCTTTGGGCTAAGTTTCTTTTTTTAATATTTATTTATTACTTCAGATAACATCTCCATCTCAGTGTCCTCTTTCCACCCCTCCCAGTCACACCCTCCCACCGTCTCCCCCGTATCCCTTCCATCCCACTCCTCTGGAGTGGAGTGTCCCCACATAACAGTCCCCCGCCCCAGTTCAGCAGTCATATGAGGCCCAAGAGTTTCTTTCTAAGCAGCCTTTTAAGCATGTCACTGTTGTTTATGGGAATGTCTCTTGCCAGTCTCTGGCAAAGCCCTCCTTGAGCCTCTTTGTGTATCTTATTGACTGCTGGAGGCTAAAGAATTCGGACTACAACTCTAATCCTTCTAGCTAGTAATTTCATTCCATTGTCCCCTGCTTTAATTTTTTGAACACAAAGGCTGAAAGATGTACCTAGAGTCTAGCATACCGATGAGAGGTGAGGCTCGACAGTTAGCCTACCCACTTTCTCTGGCTGGAGTGGCCTGTGGGTTCCTAGCTCTAGCATCCTCTTGGAAAAATCATAATAATCACTCTATTCCTAGGATTTATAGCCAGTTAACAAGAGGGGCAGGGGGTGAGATTTGCTT
The DNA here is from genome assembly GCA_907164525.1 of Lophiomys imhausi. Lineage (NCBI taxonomy): Eukaryota > Metazoa > Chordata > Mammalia > Rodentia > Muridae > Lophiomys > Lophiomys imhausi. The sequence goes on along the minus strand of CAJQZJ010033863.1, from coordinate 4,915,235 downwards.
TAGTGGTGTAGCTACTGGTTAAAGGCTCAAGCTCCTGTCAACTGGTCACACAAAAGTGGCACACATGAAAGTAGACCCAAACTACTTGAAGAACAAGGTTATTAGCGAGAGTAGGAGAGAGACAAGAGAGGGCTAATAGAGGAGTGAGACTATGACCAAAATACATTATAACCGCCTATGAAAATATCACAAAATCCATTATTACATATAATTAATTAATGTATAATTAATATGCACTAATACAAACATTAAAAGCATAATAATTATCTGCAATATCTTACTTTCATAATAATTAATATGCATCCATACCTTAATGGAATTTCATCCTGTACATGCTTTCACCCTAAGTTACCTCTAACATATGTATCTATATTTGGAAATAGAAATACATATAATAAGAAGAAACTTAAATAGCATGCTTTCTTTTCATTACTGCCATTGTTTCAATGAGATAAAAGGGTTACTTATATAACCATATGATTTTTGGTAAACAGATTATCGGAGTGTAAAACAGAGTGTTAAGACAGGGAACAGACTGATTTCCAAAGACTGAGATCCGGCAAGGCCAAATAATAGGTAAGAAACACTGTGGCCAAAGCCAAAATTTAATGGACCTGAAATTTTGTGCCAACCCTTTAAGTTAAATCAATTTGGACTGAGGCTTGGTGAGTGTATAGTATGCACAAGGCATTGGGACGTATCCCATGTGCCTGTACACACACACACACACACACACACACACACACACACACACACACACTTCTTGGGCAAACAGGCAAAACCCCTAATTAAACTAAACAAATATATGAACTAGAGACTCAGACATTACTCAGACATGCAATATTTTTAAATAATTTTAATTTATAATCTGAAAAATTTTACAGCTTTTTTGAAATATTTCTGTAATTGATTTCTATGCATATTTTATGTGATTTGTATTCCTTCCTATTTATTAAGTAATGTTTTATGGTCCAGTGTGGCAACAATGTTATGTGAGCCAGAGGAAAATGTGTATTCTGCAATTATTTGACAGAATAGTCTATAAATATCAAGTTGACTGATGACCCTATTCATATCATATCCTGTCTGATTTTCTGTGTACCCTGTGGTTTTTCTCTATTTCCCTTTATAGTCCTAAAAGTTTTGCCTCATCCTGTTGTTAGGTGAATACAAACTTAATTCTTAGAGAATTTGTCCACTTCTTATTTTCAGATGTCCTTATACTATTGAATAATTTTTCTTGCCCTAAAGACAAATACATTTGAAATTAACAATCACTTCTGCTTCCTTGATTGTGTTAATATGAATTACCTTTTTCTATCCCTGTACTTTTAGCCTATATGAGTCTTCATATTTAAAGATGCTTTCTGGTATACAATGCATATTTGGGCTTGCTTTTTTGACCAAGCTAATTTGTTTTATTGAATTGTTCATTTTACATTCCAATCGTTATTCCCTTCCCTCCTCCCAGTCGCATCCTCCCACCCACTTCCCCCATACTCCCCACCCCAACCTGGTACCAACCCACTCTGGGATATCAAATCGCATCAGGACTAATTGCCTCCCCTTCCACTGAAGCAAGACTAGGCAGTTCTGCTAGGAAAATAGGATCTAGAGGGAGACAACCTTGTTTAAGTCAGAAAGAGTCCCTATTCCAATTGTTAGGGGATCCACTTAAGCACCAAGCAGCCCATGCGCTTCATATGTGTAGTGTACCTAAGACTGGTCCATGGACAATAAAACATTACTTAATAAATAGGAAGGAATACAAATCACATAAAATATGCATAGAAATCAATTACAGAAATATTTCAACAAAGCTGTAAAATTTTTCAGATTATAAATTAAAATTATTTAAAAATATTGCATCTTAGGTTTTTGGTTCAGTCTCTATGAGCCCCCTTATGTCTCAGTTAATTGGCTATGGGAGTCTACTTGTGGTGTCCTTGATCTCTCCAGCTCTCTCAAACCTTCCCCTGACTCTTCCTCAAGACTCCCTGATTTTCACCTAATGTTTGGCTGTGGGTCTCTGCATCTGTTTCCATTTTCTGCTGGATAAAGCTTCTCAGATGGAAGTAATGTTGGATTCCTGTCTGGATCCCTCTCTTAACCATTTCCAATGTCCATTTTATTTTTCCTACTTAGAGAGATTCAAGGAAAGTCCCTTGTGCCCTCCTTGTTACTTAGTTTCTTTGGGTCTGTGGATTGTAGCATTAACTAACCTAATTTAGTTAGTAAATTTAATGTATTCAAATGTCCTGATCATTGATATACTTATATTACTAGCTACTGAGCTTCTAAATATTTTTATTGCTAGCATCCATTATACATACTGATGTTTATAAGGATCTGTTCATACAAGCACATGACATGCTTTAACCACATTATTCACCTCTATTCTGGTCTCATTTTTTTATTCCACAAGTCTCTCTCCTCTCCCTGGGATCCTAGACATTTTTTTCATACCGAACATATAAAACTTCTGCATATGCATATAAAATATAAGATCTACAAATGAGAGAAAATATGCAATATTTCAGTTTGACTCTGCTTTTAATTTGCTTCTCATAATAATCCTTAATTGCATGCCTTTGCCTGCAAACAACTCGAATTCATTCTTCTTTATGGATGAAAAGTTCTATTGTAAACCACATTTTTGTCCATTTCTCTATTTACAGGCATCCAGGCTGGTTCTATCACTTAGCTGTCATGAACAGTGCTGTGATATACATCAGTGTTCAGGTGCTGCTGTGATATGACCATTTAGAGTCCTCTCTGGGTAAGTGATCAGGAGATCTGGGTCATGGGTAGATATATTTTTAGGTTTCAGGGAGATCACCATAGTGATTTTATGGTGAGTGTACTATCACATTTCCATCATCAGTATAAGGTCTTTCTCTTCCCTAAACCTTTGTCAGGCTTTGTTGTCAATGGATTTCATAATGAGTGTCATTCTGACTGAGAAAGATATAGAATCTCAATGTATATTTAATGTGCATTTATCTCATGGCTACTGATGTTGGATTTTTTCATATATTTATTGGACAGTAGTAGCATGCTTTTGAGTCTGCCTGCTTATTTCATTAGCCTCATTGTTGTCTGAGGTTTTTTTTTTGTTTTGTTTTGTTTTTGGTTCATTGCTATGTTGCGTCTTGGGTTTCTGAGGAAGTCTAGATAATATCAACACTCTGTCAAGTATGTAGTTTGCACAGATTCTCTCCCATTGCACAGTTTGTCTCTTAACTAAATGGTTTCCTTTGTTGTGTAGAGTAAACTTTTTACTTTAATGTCATCTAACTTCTCAGTTGTTGGTATTGTTCTCAGAATCCTTTTTTGAAAGTCCTTACCTATGGCTATATTTTGAAGTATTCCCCCCCACACACCTCTATTTTCTCTAACAGTTGCAGAGTTTCAGGGTTTACATAAAGAATTTTGATTGTTTGGAGTTGATGTTTATACAGGGTGAAAGGTATAGATCTAGTTTCATTATTTTATTTGTGGATAATTAGTTTCCCCTGTACCATTTACTGAAGGGGCTGTCTTTCCCAAGTGTGTATTTTTGGTATTTAGTTAAGAATCAAGCATATGTAGTAATATGGGTTTGTATATGTGTCCTTTATTCTATACTGTTATTCTATATTTCTATTTTTGTTACTTTGGCTCTGTAGAACAATTTGAAAGCAGACATGGTACTACCTCCTGCTTAGTTCTTTTGCTTAAGATGGCTTTGTCTATCTTGGGAATTTTGTGCTTCCATATGAATTTTAGCATTGTTTTCTCTATTTTTGTGAAGAACATCAAAGAATTTTGGTGTGGATTATCTCACTGAGTCTGTAGATTGCTTTTGGTGATGCAGCCATTTTTACCATATTGATTCTCCTGACTTATGAACGTGGAATGTCTTTCCATTTCTAACTTCTTCATCAATATTTTCAGTTTTTATTGTAAAGGGATTTCCCTTCATTTGATTGGTTTATCATGAGGTATTGTTGAGGACATTATGAATGGGATTGTTTTCCCTATTTCTTTTTGTATGTTTATTACTTCCAGCTATGTAGCAAGGCTACTGGTCTCTTCATACTGATTCTTTTATCCTGCCAAATTTAAGAAATAACTGTCAGTTCTAAGAGTTCTGCAGTGGAACGTTAGAGTTTCTTCTGTGCAGAATCATATCATTTACAAGTAAGGATACTTTGATTCCTTCCTCTTTGTATCATTTTTTATTATTTTCTCTTTTTTTTATATGTATGCATGCATGCTTTATTTTGTTAAGAAATACCTAATTGCTTTGTTTTTTAGCATTGTTATACCAATAGTGCATATCATTCTTTTTTTAAAATAAATTTATTTGTTGCTTCAGGTTACATCTCCATCATATTGTCCTCTTTCCCCCCTTCCCAGCCCCGCCCTCCCACCCTCTACCCCCTAACACTTCCATCCCACTCCTCTGGAGTGGAGTGTCCCTACATAACAGTCCCCCGCCCCAGTTCAGAAGTCATATGAGGGCCAAGGGCCTCCTCATCCACTGGGGGCCTACAAGGCAGTACCACCAGTGAAAAGTGTCTCATTGCCAGCTAGAGAAAACTAAACAAACAAACAAACAAACAAAAGTCTATGTCCATGTTCCCTTTGGTGTGTTGGTTGTAGTATCGATATCCTTTACTATATAGCTAAAATCTGACTATAAGTGAATAGATGCTATATGCATCCTTCTGAGTCTGGGTTAGCTTACTCAGGATGAGCTTCTCTAGTTCCATCCATTTGGCTGCAAATTGCATAATTTCATTGTTTCTGATAGCTGAGTAATATTCACCTTCAGCAAGGTGGCCGGATACAAAATTAATTCAAAAAATCAGAAGCTCTTCTTTATTATTTTCTCTTATTTTATTACTTTAAGACTTCAAGTACTACTTTGAATAACAGTGAAGAACGTGGGTACCCTTGCCTTATTCCTAAGTTGGACAAGCTTTGAGATTTTCCTCATTTGATAAAATGTTTGCTAAACGTTTGTTGTAAATGGTCTTTGTTATTTGAGCTTTGTTACTTCTCTTCCATACCTTATTTAAAGCTTTCTTTACAAAATGATATTGGATTTGTATCAAAAATCTTTTCTGCATTTATTAGAATGATTGTGTGAATTCTGAAATGAAGTGAATTCAATCATGGTGAATGGTATTTTTGATGGATTGTTGAATTGGATTTGCAAATAGTTGAGAAACTGCATTTATGTTCATCAGGGATATTGACATATATATTTGTCTTTATCTGGTTTCTGTAGCAGATAAAGGCAAAAAAAGGAGTTCTTAGTGGAAGGTATGCCTTAATTCCTATTGCTTATTGATTTCTATAATGTTTGGAGTCTCCTGGCTTCTCATTTTTTCAATTATTATTCTAATGAAATTTACTGCTTTCTGTAGCCTCACAGTTACATTTAAATATATTATATTGCTCTCAGGAAAAATTATAGACTGAAATGTGATAATTTACAACCTACCACAATCTAAAGTTTAACATCTTAACTATTATCCAGTCTCAAACTACTCAATTTTACTACATCATTTTTATAATTATTGCACTAAGTTACTAGCTACCGATGAGAAGATGGAGAGAGATTTGACTGTCATAAAAAAGAGAGCATAGATATCAAAAGGTAAATAAGGATATACCTAAATAAGTAGTAATAAAATACTATAACACTAATTTTATAAGTAACCATGTTTAAAAGAAGTGAATAAAATGTCCAATTTTAAAAACTCATTAAAAGCATAATATTAAATGAGGTATAAATAGGAAAGAATAAAAAATGCTGAAACTTCTAAACAAAGGCACGCTCAAGACAATCTTTTAGGTCAGAAATAGGTTTTAAAAGACAGATTTTTAAAAAAATTTCAAGCCTCTGGAAAGAACAACCAGAGATAAAAATGGGCAGAAGGAGACAGGGAAAGGTGAGGGAAGAAGGCAGGCAGGTGGGTACCATAGTTTTCATATGGAATGACAGAGATTACCTCCTGTTAACACGGTAAACATCAAAATATTGAAAAGGAGGTTAAGCACATGCACTCTTATGTTTTGTTACTCAATAGGTTAGTTTGGATAGGATTTATATTTTTGCTTATTGAACTTTTATACTGCACAGTACATCCCTCCTATTTGGATGTATTTGATGTCTAACACCAGTATTTGTAGTTGTCCCTATAAGAGTGTTATATATGCCCTTCCTCACTGACTTTCTCATGTTTATTTGTGCCTGTGTAAGAGGCAGTGTGATATCTGCACTTGTGCACATTGTGCAGATCATACCAGGTGATCATCATTTCCATCTGCTTGAATATTTATCACTTGTTTGTGTGGAGTACTTTCCAACTCTTTCAGCTATCTATAAAATACTTAATAAAGTGCTATAAACTTTAAAGGGAGTCCCTTGTAGTGGGATCATTCCTCTCTGTGTTCCACTTCTTAAGATGGCATGAAGACTTGGAGATTTAACTCAGTGGTAGAGTGTTCATCTAGCAAGCCCAAGGCCTTTGATACAATTCTCCCAAATAAATAAACAAAAACAACAACAACAAAACAGGGACAAAGGACTTTGCTATCATGAGCAACAGATCAAAACTCAGCCTAGCCAAGATAACCTCATCATGATTCATAATTTTTGCAAGCCCCAATTTCCAAAGAAGGTCATGTTTTGAGGTTCTAAGTGAACCTGAATTTTAGGGAGATATTATTTTCCACAGACAGACATCCATTAGGATTATTGAAGTAAATTATGAAGTGGTTCTCTCCCTGAAATATTTCTGACTTTATCCTAAGCCAACTTGCTTAAAATCTAACTAGACTTGAGAACACTATTTCTCTTTCCCAAGGAACCCTAAACAGGTGATGTAAAGTTCTCAGGCACACTATACCTTACATAATATTCTTGTATTATAAGTTACAGAAATACTCTTGACTTTACTCACAGGGACAATCTATGTAAATTAGGTATAAAAAATCAAATGTACTATTAACTTGAATATGGACATTGGAAATGAGCTGTCAAATAGTATTTCATGAGTTCAAAGTTGATTTATGTTTTCTGTTGATAATATGTTTTGTTTTGATACAAGTTCTTGCTAAGTAGCCTAGGCAGTCTTTGAACTCATAATCTTCCTCTGTCAGTCTTTCTTGTGCCAGGATTAGAGATAGGCACTGCCCTGGCTAATTTGATATATTCTAGCAAGCTTTCCCTGTACGTTCTATTGCTTAAATAAAAGAAATATGATCGAAGTATGGATTTACTCTGTCTCATATTATTGTTTGAACTTACAGAATTGTGTATGGCTTCCTCTGGGCAGTCAAAGAGGAGTTACCACGGGGATGAAGGCATGTAATGATTTAAATTGATTGTTAACTTGAGCATATTAAGCATAACTTTGGAGACAAATCTTTGGGTGTGTCTGTGAGGGGTTATCTAGATTAGACCTTTGAAGTGAGATGAGTCATTATAAATGTGGATGGTACTGTTCCATGGGCTGCTGTCCCAGACTGAATAAATAGGAGATGTTGAGCATACACATTCCTTATTCTCTGCTTCCTGACTATGGACACAATGGAACCAACCATCTTCTGCCACCAGTATCTTCCCACCATGATAGACTGACTCTGCTGAACTGTGAGCCAAAATAACCCTGTTCTTTCTTAGGTTGCTTTTATTGTTTTTTTTTTTTTTATTGCAGCAAGGAGGAAAGTGCCAATGCAGCCTCTCTGTATCCTGTACTGAAGAAAGAACTGAAAATTAAGTGGTCTAGGGAAACATTATGGTTAGCCTGTCCATCCCTTAGTGTTATGTTATAAAAGATGACCCTATGTCCAGAGATGAGTCTACTGTCTTCTACTGTAATTGTCTGTGGGATGCATCAGCTCATCTCCCTCAGGCAGAGCTTCTGTTTTATCTGGAAAGTTCTCACAGACTAAACTACTAAAAAGAGATTTTACATCAGATGGGATTCATTATCTGTGAAGACAGACCTTACACTGAGATTGAGAAAAGAATGTTTTCCTTTCTTGGGTCTTGTGACTATAACCAAATGCCAGGAAGACTAAAGTCCATTTCTGTTATGGAGAAATAAGGTGGCCCCATAAGTGGTAGCAGATGGCAAACAAGTCTGGGAAACATCCAACAGAATAACCAAAGAATGGATACACAACCTGAGTTGGATGTCTCTAGGCACAAATGTGAGGTAGGCAATTCTGTAAGTGTACCTCCTTCTGTGACTCTGAACGTTTATCTTATCACTTATCGTTCATTCAGGAGACAAAACGCAAGCTATTTCTCTTCACAGAGATAACTAAGTATAAAGAATGATTAACCACATACTGAAGAAGCAAACAGTACATCACAGTGTCTTGGAAGTGTAGCAGCAAGAAGCAGAGACAGTGCCATTAGCATCACAGGAACATGGAAAACTGGCTGGAATGACAGAAATATAGATGCTTAAGAAAGAGCATACCTGCTGTACCACTTGGTGGGAGGGGCATTGGGAGTCAGTGTTGGTGCCTCTGAGCTCAAACTGGGTCGCCCTGGTGCTAGATAACTGACTCTAAAGTGGGGGGCACTGACTGGCCGGGGCTGCTCCTTAGGGGTGTGTGTCATGAGATTGGTTTTTTTGACAGTTAGGAAAACTGCAAAGTAAACCCAGCTGTTGCTATAGGAACAAACCGTTCCGCCATCATGGAGATGCAAGGGCAAGAGGTGAACAGGGAAGAACAGGCCCTTCTATCCCAGTTCCGTGTCTTCTCCTCAAGCCCTCAGGGTCTATCCCAGTTCCATGTCTTCTCCTCAAGCCCTCAGTGTCTGTCCCAGTTCCGTGTCTTCTCCTCAAGCCCTCAGTGTCTATCCCAGTTCTGTGTCTTCTCCTCAAGCTCTCAGTGGCTGGGCAGTCATGATTGCAGGTCCCACCCACACAGCTGAGAATGGAGGGGTGGGCAACAGCAGTCTGTGACTAGTGAGGTCCAGCTCTTCCCTATCCAATGTCTGTACAGATCCTCCTACACAGCCTACACTTGGACTTAAGACTGTGTGAATCCACAAGGAAAGCTATTCCCCAGGTACAGGACTTTCTCCAAAGATAAGGAGTGTTAAGGCGGAAATGTCATTGTGTCCCTCTGTGAGAACTTTAAATCCAGAATGCTAACCAGTCACATTACTCAAAATGACCTGGGTGGGGAGGCAGAGTAATGACATTTGCCAAGAGGCCACTTTGATCTTGAGAACTTTTTCTACTCAATTTTAATGTGTTTTTTTTCTTGACAATTCTCTTTCTATTTTTTACTGCACTCAGAGATCAGCAAGGAATGCTCTAATTTTTTAACATCTGCGAAAAAAAATCTCATTGTCCATGTCTCCTTGATGAAGAAAAAATGCTGGGCTGGAATGGCCAACTGTGAACTCACCTCTCTTGTGGCAAAACTTTGAAGAGCTAACTGACTCTTTTCTAAGGTAACCTGAGGTCCTGATGGCTGCTAAGCCCCTTGGTACTTCAGAGTAGCTCACAAAAGGAAAAAGAAGTCACTCTTCAACAACAAATGGCTTTTTAAAATTATTTCCATATAATATACATTTAAATTTTTAAAATTTAGCTGTTAAAGTGAGACTGAAAACTGGAAGCCTGCTCCCTGGCATTTTTGTTGCTGAGCACAGTGTCTGGCTGCCTGATTTCCTCCCTTCTTTCCTCTCTTCCTTTCTAACTCCCTTCCTCATTCATGTGTGTGTGTGTGTGTGTGTGTGTGTGTGTGTGTGTATGTGTATGGTGTGTATCTTTGAAAGTGTGTGTGTGTGTGTGTGTGTGTGTGTGTGTAGAGATCAGAAGCCAGACTCTGCTGCCAGTCTTCAGAAGTTGTCCTCCTTGGTTTTTTCCAGGCTGGTCACTGGACTCTGGAGCTTGCCAATCAATCCAGGCTGACTGGTTACTGGGTAACGGGATCTGAGTGTCTCTGTCTCCCCTGTGCTGAAATTACAAGCCATACCTGACTTTTTAGGTGAATGGGGGATCTAATCCATAGCTTCATATTTACATGGCAAGCACTTTACCAACTGATATCCCCAGTAACTTAAAAAAAAAAGCTCTAAATGTCCCTGTTGGGCATGTGGTCTTCAGTTTGCACACTCACCACAAGACCCTAATGTCCCATTCAGTCAGTGCACACTGGCTGTGTATTACTTTCATGCAGGTGTTTCAGCTTAATTAATATTGATCACCACTCTTTTTTTTCTTTAAAAGGCAAGCTGTTACCAACCACAGATTCATGAAACTAGAAGACATCTGGCCTTCCTACCTTTGAATAGAAAACAAGGTATGACTGTCAACAAAGCACAGAAATAAAGATGTCCTGTCTCCTGAAGTCACCATATCAGAACCCCAGACATGATCAACTCAATGGATGTACTTGACAGGCCCAACAAGAGGAAGCCCAAGACCTGTTTCTTAAGGATTTTAAAATCACATAAACAAAATACCTAATTCATTGTATGATTGACCAGGTAAAGAAAGTATGCCTTTCTTAAAAATAACAACAAATTTAACATCCCTAAGGACTCACTATATCCACAACCCAAGATGTAAATGAGAAACATCCTTGACAATGGACATTCCATTTATTTGGCCTCCAGTTTTTCCCTTTAGTTTATTTCTATTTATAGCTATTAATATGAATTAGTTATATAAAGTAATGGGCCTCACTCCATTATTTCTGTCTAGGAATATACTAATATTTCTGTATAGATAGATAGATAGATAAATACATACATACATACATGGATACATAGATAGATACATAGATACATAGATGCATAGATAGATACATAGACACATAGACACATAGATCTGCATGTTTCATTTTGTCCTTTCAGATGAATACTTGGAGATATTGACAGTATCTTCAGGAGGTATCTCTGCTTAAGTCCACATTTTCTGACTCTGTAGAAAAAACCTAAAGGGTTTCCATACTTACCTGACTCCATCTCAACTCATGCTGGTACCACACAAGACCCTCAGGTCTATGAGAAATAGATTCTACCTCTGTCTCAGCATCCACATACACCATCCTACACATAGCTCATTCATAAACTGAACAGCTCTAAGTCTCCACCTCAAAAGAGGCAGCTACTTTTCCTATAACTAAGATAGTCAGCCTCAATCTTGCTAGGTATTCACTAACCATTTCACTTACCTTTAGCAAAGTCTGTATTTCCCAGCATTCTTTGCATCCAGATCTGTGACTAGTTCTGACCTAAGAGATTTGGACACAGTGATGTTTACCTCTTATGGAATTGACTCTCAACCTATTGTCACAGTGACTCACTCCCATAGTCAACTCTTTTCATCACCACTATGATGGGATGATGTTATGCATTCTAAATGGTAATTAATTGGTCCTGCTTCCTGTCTGTTACTTTGTTTTCTAATCATTGTCTCTGATTGGTTGAATAAATGCTGAGTCCTGAGAATGGGCAAAGACAGAGGTAGGCGGGACTAAGGTGCATAGGCTTCTGAAGCAGAGAGGCTCATGGGAAGGAGAAGTAGGAGAAGAAGCCTCCAAGACAAGCAGCTGGAGCAGGAAGGAGACACAAACCATGGGGTAGATGAAAGAAGATCATTCCATGTGGCCTGAAACATTGGCATGTCATGGAGAATAACAGTCCAAAGGGATGTATGTATATATGGAGTCATATTTGAGGAACAGAATTAAGGGCTAGCTTAAACGGGCCACTATTGCTCAATTCAGGCCAAGGCTTGTTAAAACCCATCCAGTCTCTGTGTGCTCATTTATAATGGCAGGTTAAGGATTAACACCGCCAATCAATTAACTTTAATATAAATACCGGTAAATAATTTAAATACTCTACTTCTACACCACTAGCTTCCACAAATTCTGGAACTTTGCCTTCACTTCAGTGCCCCAAGGAAGAAGAGGGGAATCTAGGAGATGGACCTGAACTCTCTTTTTGTCTAAATCTGTTCATATTGATGAAGTTGATCCAGATGCCTCCTCTGAGGCAGCTCCCTTACATATTTCCCAAGGGAAATGGGTAAGTGCCTCTCCACCTTCAGCCTTGCTTTTAACCTACCCAAGAACCAAACCCAGAGAATGAAGGTCAGAATATCCACATCTCATCATTTGCTTTTCCATTAAAAAAAAGTATTAGTTGACTCAGTATGCTCCAAATTAATGCTTATTCTTCTGCTTCACTAGTTTGTCTCAGTGTTTTATGGAGTTTAAGGTGGGAACTCCTTGCTAGTAGAAGAGAGAGCATCTCAAACCCATGTAAACAGGTCCAGGTGAGGCAGAAAAGCATAGAGAATATTTTATCAGCCTTGGACCTCACTTGGTTTGGGCTATATGCACCCTAACCTGCTAACAGTAATGTTCTTGGAAGCCTAGATTCCTTGCCTGCATGTACCACACACACACACACACACACACACACACACACACACACACACGTAGACTGAACAATGCACCTGGCAGTCTGTAAGCAACTTAGGACCTTCACCTACATCAGACTACACATACACTCCTCTCTAGCAATGAAATGGATGTTTTCTTCCTTTAGAAACTAGCATCAACAAAATCTATTCAATTGTACTTTGCTTATGCCCAAGTACAGGGAAAGAAAGGCCAATGAAGTCTAAACCAGTTTTGGGTTCATTTACAGTAAGGCATAATTCCATCCTCAAGCAAGCTCTTAAGAAGAATCCCCATTTGCTATCTTATGCCTATGCATAACCCAGTGTGAATATGATTAAAATCATATGCATTATGGGTAGGGATATGGTCAATAGAATAATTATATGACCTAATCTATCATACAAAATAGAGAAGAACCCTAACCACTTCCCTTAGTTATCAGCCTCTTCTACTTTATATCCCATAAAAAGGCCCACTGTGGGCCATGAGCATCTTCACCCATAATGGCCTGCTGCTTCCCTGCAGTTCATTCTGACCTATTCTATCTCTTTGTTTTAAATGAAGTTTTCTCAATACTTTGCAGACTATGTGGACTTTTATTTCACTTTTAAATAAAAGACCAAAAACCTGGAAAGACCCACCCTTGACCTTAACCTTTGGTAACATAGATACTGCTGTGTCTCTTCTGATCTCTCTGGAGATACCTGTAGTCCATCTGTTCTCAAAGCAATCTGTTCCCATTGGTGGCTGAGGTGGATGGGGAAACCATGGTACATGTTCTTTGCTTGGGCCTCTTAACCCAATAATAAATACCTGGATACTCCCTGGTATCCAGTCCCAGCTGGTTAGGTAGCTTTTCTGTAACTATTGGCTAAATATCATTGTGACTCAATATTCTGTCATCTTCCATCCAATGGAGTCCAAAGAGTCTGTCTGTATATCTATGGAGCTACATAGTAACAATGAGATTGTAAAAGAAAGAACTTAGATTCTCTTCTCCCTCTTTGCCCAATCAGATCAAATAAAACTCAAAGGGGAACACATGGCCAGTGTCCCTCTGCCTCTATGTCCCTCCCTTCCAACACCAGGGCTAGAAGACTGGGAGGCACAGACAATATTTCCTCATTATTCAACTTTCTTCTTCCTTAATTCTATGAGGGTTTTTATGTCTGTTTCCAAGCTAGGACTTGCTTCAAAACCACTTTCATTTTTTTCATGCCTTTCATCCCAGCACTTTGGAGGCAGAGGCAAATGAATCTCTGAATTCAAGGCTACACAGAGAAAGCCTATCTCAGCAAAAAAAAAAAAATCCATTTATTTATTTATCTTTTCTTTTTGTTTTTTTTTTTATTTTGTGAATTTCACATCATGCACCCTGTTCTCTCACATCTCCCATCTCCTCTCAGACCCACCCTCCACCCTTGAAACCTCTCCCAACATAAAAAAAAAAATGTAGATGCTGTCATGTGTCTCAGTGTGTCCCACAATATTCCCTTTTGTCCATGTTTTTTTGCTTGCAAATGCTCATTATGATGATTCTTTGGTCTGGTATGAGGTCTTTGGCTTCTGCTACTTTTCAGTACTGGAACCTCACTGGAACTCCTCTCAGATATGCTGTTGTTGTCCTGTGTCATGGAGATCCTGTAGTTTTGGGTATATGGAACTAGCCTCTTCATGCACTCCAGCAGTTTATCCATGGGGTGTGTGTTGGTGTGGGCCAACTTAAAGTTCTGGTTCTGGGCCTGCAACCACCACATCCAGGGCCAGTTCTACTGTGCTACCCAGGTAAGGTTCAGGGCCTGCTCTCTCGAGTCCAACAGCAGACAAGGAGCTAGAACAGTTCTCCTACTCTCATGGGCCCATCAGGGCCAACTCTTCTGCCTGCTACCTGTGTGCAGGTCATGAGAAAGTGGAGGGGATCTCTCTCTCTCACCAACACAACTGTAAAGGAGACAAAAGGCAGGGCTGGCTCTCCCACACTCTTACCCTTGGAGCTGGTTCACACATATCCTCTACATCCAGGACCAGCTGTATTGTGCTGTCCAGTCAAGGTGCAGGGCCTGCTCTACCAAGTGCTACAGCATGTGAGAGGCATGGCCAGATCTCCTATCCACCCCTCATGGTGAGGGCAAAAGGGAAGGAAAGGGATCTCTCCCTCGCCAACACCACCAAAAAGCAGACAGAGGGTAGGGCTGGCTCTCCCACACTCCCTCCCTCAGGGCCAGCTCACCCACAAGCCTATATCCAGGGCCAGGCAGGCCTCCCCTAGTCTCTGCTTTGTTTCCTGTCCTCAGAGACCAATTGGCACTTGCCTGTTGCTGGACTGCTGCTCATCACACTACAGCTCCCTGTCTGGGCCCCATGGAATTGAACTGGTGTTGGCCTCAGCTTGATCTTTTCCAGGAATGTTAGGGTCCTATTGATTCAGATGTTCATAGGTCAGAACACTGAATGTATATATAGCCTCTCTCCTCTCTGCCACCTATTAATGCACATCTGACATAGCAACCACATCAAACAGACTTTCTTTTCTTAACACCTGTTCTCTCATGATTTATTTTGCTTTAATTTATCTATTTGTTTATTTTACATTCCAATCACAACCCTCTCCTTCTCCTCCTCCCAGTACCACCCTCCACCCATTTCTCCCATACCTGCCCCACCCAGTACCATCCCACTCTGGCAGAACACATTGCGTCAGGACCAAATGCCTCCTCTTCCACTGAGGCAAGACAAGGAAGGTCTGCTAGGAAAATGGGGTCCAGAGGGAGGCAACAGAGACCAAGTCTGAAATAGTCCCTGCTCCATTTGTTAGGGGATCCACTGGAGGACTAAGCAGCACCTCAGCTTCATATGTGCGGTGGGCCTAGAATCAGTCCATGCAAGTTCTTTGGTTGGTGTTCAGTTTCTATGAGGCCCACTCTGTCTGAGTTAATTGGTTATGTAGATGGTCTTGTGGTGTCCTTGACTCCTCCAGCTCCTCCTAAAAAGATCATCCTATATGAAGTAACACAGACCCAGAAAGACACACATGGTATGTATTCATTCATAATTGGGTATTAGCCAGTAAGTACAGGATAACCATGCTACAATCCATAGACCCAAAGAAACTAAGTAACAAGGAAGGTCTAAAGGATGATACTTGAATCCCTCTAAGTAGGGAAAATAAAATAAACATCAAAAGGCATGGAGAGGGGGAATTGGACAGGAACTTAACATAACTGTCCCCTAGAAGCATTATCCAGCAGATAATGGAAACAGATGCAGAGACCCACAGCCAAACCCACTTTCTTTTTTTTTCATGCTTTTTGTATTCATATTTATTTTTTTATATTTTATAATACATTTATTTATTTCTTCAAGTTAAATCTCAATCATAGTCCCCTCCCTTCTCCCCTTCCCGGTCCCACCCTCCTATCCTCTTCCCCCTCACCCTCCTATCTGTTTTTTTTTTTAATTTGAGGTGTATCTTTCCCCCAATAGTTCTCCCTTTTAGTCCAACAAAAGTTTCTGTTTCTTATAACAATAAATACAGTACAAAACAATAAGAATAATTAGGCTACAATTATGAAAATTATAAGGTATAGCATACATTCCAAAAGTCCACTCCATATGTATTTGGTAACTGAAATTAATATTCTATTATCTATCTATCTCGAGTTTAAAGTTCTATACCTAACTCAGTTTCCATCCTAACTTGCATTAATAACTTAAAAACATCTTCTTAGACCTAGAACATCCTTTTAATTCCTAAACAGCTTAAAATTTAACTGTGAGACTATAGCTATCTAGCCTTCAACCACATTAGAAACCTGAGAAGGATAAATATATCTGAATAAACAGGAAGTGCAAAACAAGCAGCTTCCAAAACTAAGAAATGACAGACAACTGGCTGCCTGGACAGTCCCCAATTTCTCTCTATAACATTGGAACATCTATCGTCAGCCTTTTGGCCAAGTACCTCTGATAGACATTAATTGTAAAGCAGGAATTATGAAGGACTTGCCCACCCTGTCTTGTCAGAGCTAGGCTTTCAACTTACCTGCTTCCAAGTTTTGTCCTTTTCAGACAGCATTCTGTCTACAGTTGAAGCAAGGGTTTTCTCTTGCCCAGTGATAAGCTTGCCACTAATCAGCCACCTCCAAATGGAGATTCTTTGATACTCATAATCTACTTGGAGTAGAATTAGGGGTGCTGTCAGGAGCTGACATGTCTCAATATCTTAAGTTAAGAAAACATCTTTGAATTCCATATTCTACAGATTTCTTGAGGTTTTTGAAGAACACCTATCTATCTCTGTATATTTGGATAAGCAAATATTGCTTGTCTTTTAGCAATTTGATTTCTGATTAAGTTAGAAAACATCTGTGATAAACTACGCTAGTACCTAACAAAATGACATGTTTGAATAACTATATAATTTCTTAATTATCCTAAACAGTATGTGACAGTTGTTATCAAAAGGCCAAAACTTCGCCTTGCATTATTAAGCATTACATAGGTACAATACTTTAAAAAGAGTTAACCTTAATTTTGTATCAATATACAAAGATCAATACTGATGTAGCCAAATATAGTCTTAATTTTGTATCAATATACAAAGATATAAGAGCATATTCAATAATCTATCCCTTTTTCTTTATCATTCCTATATTATGTCTATATCCCATTTTTTCCAGTCTCCCCCCCTACACACACACACATAGGAGAGAAAGAAGGATAGAGAAAAGAAAAAGAGAAAAATTCCTGGGTCTGATTTCCAAAACTTTGTTTAACAAGACCATTCAACAACTTGTAACCAAACCCCCTAAATAACAACAAACATTTATAACCCACCAAATGACAGAAAGGGGGGCAAGAAAAAAAAAGAAAAAGAAAGAAATCATCAACCCCACCTTCTGGGAATAGGACATCACTCTCTTAAAATTTCTTTCTGCTGATTTGGGATGTAGGAAAACTGTCTGGGGGCCCAAATAAGAATGGAAAAAATGGTTAAGAAAGTTAATAGTAACATTTGATGTTCAGACTTTTTGTGCTCAGCTATTTAAATGTCCTAAGAAGTTTGTAGTCAGAAGCTGAACTTTCGGTGGGAAAGTTCAGGGCCTCATTGAAGTCCTGGCTGGAACAGTCTGTGAGGCTGGACCCTCTAAGCCAGCCATTTTGAGTTGTTCTGGTTGTAGATTTTTGAGTAAACAGTTATTGAGGCAGTCTGCAAGGCTGGATCATCTGAGCTACTTGTTTTCATTGGTGTCTGGTCCCTTTTCTTCAGAAGTTTCAGTTGTCCAGTTGTCTCTGAACTCCTTAGATGGATGCTTTTAATCTCCTGGAAAGATAAGAACAGAGCCCTATCCTAATCCTAACTCTGGGGTGCTACTTTTTGGGCAGGCAATATCTTTCCAAAGCAAATTGGGTTTTTGACAATAAAAAAAAATACCTTTAAGTGTATATATTTTTAGATCACAAAGGATAATTCACTGAATTTCAGCATGCCTTTTTCGAGCAGCTTTTAAACTTAAATCATTGTAAATCCTATGTGCCTGCCTCTACCTCTCAAGTGTTGGGATCACAGACATGTGCCTCCCAATTTTTGGGATTAAGGTGTGCACCACCACCCCTGGGTCTAACTTTTTCTCTATTTGAAGTTTGCTCTGTGTCAGGCTGGCCTTGAACTCGGAGATCTTCATGTTTCTGTCTCCAGTGTGTTGGGATTGAAAGTGTATGCCTCTCAAGTGTTGGGATTAAAGGTGAACCATCACCATCCTATTCATTGTAACTCTAAAATTTAGGAGACAACTAACTCTATAGTGACCCTCCTGTGTCTTCTAGAATTAAATGCATGAGCTAACATTGCCCTTCTAAAATATTTTATCTTAGTTCCAAATTACTTCAACTCTTAGAGATTTAGAAAAACAGCTTGAACTGTAGAAACCCTTAATTTACTTACAACATTTTAAATCTATTAACTGCATTTTTAATACCAGACAACAAAAATATCCTTTATATATAGGAAAAAAACTTATAAGCTGATATCCAAGAGTGTGTGAGCTTGTGGTAACCTACAATTTAACATTCTAACCCAAAAATAAAACCATTTTTCCTTTCATGCCAGTAAGGCAAGTATGCCTTTGGTAAATTATCATTTGAAATTTTTTATATTTTATTTTTATTAATTTTTTATTTTTATTTGTCATATTTATGCTTAGTTACTTTTTAAAAAATTAATTTGTTTTTTCTAGTTACCTTTGGAACACTGTTTCCTCCCTCCTCCTCTCCTGGTCCCTCCCTCCCTCTCTCCCTCCCTCCCTCCCTCCCTCCCTCCTATTCCTCTTGTCAATCCTCTCCTTCTCCTCAGATGAGGTGGGCCCCCACATACCATACTCCTTCAGTTCATCAGTCATGTGAGGGCCAAGAGGTTCCTCTTGTACTGGGGCTTGATATGGCACCCCATCTAGAGTAAGTTGTTCCAGTAACCAGCAATAGGTTTCATAACTCACTGCTAAAAACCCACTTTCTTAAGTTGCATTTCCATTTCTTTCCTCTGTTGACTAGTTTTGAAAGATGGCTACTGGTGAATATTGGTGGGGGAATAAAAAGTTAAACATAGAGAAGTTTAATTTCTATCACATTATTCCTTCAGAAGTATTTAGACTATACTGATTCTTGGATGAAAAAAAAATACATCTTATCACATGGATAGATCATGTGTCCTCAGTATTTTATTTTGCTACTTTAACACATCATGGAAAGTCTCCTTGAGCACTCATGCACCCCTAACACATTTGCCACCCCTCTCAATCCCACACAGCTTTAGGACAGGTGTGTTCAGATAATGAGGTGGCCCTGCTGTCCTCAGCAGCTGGGCTGTCTCCACCTGCTTCCAGGTCTCAGAACTACTGGCACAAAACTGAGAGGTAGTCAGGCCAGACATGTCCAGAGCATGACAGTTAATCCAGGTAACCAGGGGAACCTGCAGAGGTGTATATTGAAGTTTTAAAGTGCATCTTCCAGATGTTCCTAAAGCCTGGAGCTTCTGTGGGCTTTAAAGATCAGTGTTCTGTGACTATAATTATATCAGCTGGGCGTTTCATAACAGTCTTTTCCATTTTGTCTAGGGTGACACAGAAAAGAATGCCATCCCTCAGTAATTCTTGACTTCCTAGTTCCCTCTCCTTGACATATGTTCCACTTTCCAAGGCCACATTTTATTACAAATGTTTTTATAAGACTAAGACAGAATAAAATATTCTCCGTTCATCTGCCTGCCCCAGTACCTGTAGCGCACTCTGGGAAGCTACGCCTGTGCTTGGCTGTACTTCTCACACGTGAATCTCTAGTCATTTATATCTCCTCCCACACAGGCTGCCTGTGCCCTGAGAATGTCTGCTTTTCATTGTAATTATAATAAAATGTACTAAGTCAGAGACTTCAGATCTGCAATGTCCTTCTTAACCTCAAGTGTTTTTTGTTTTTTTGTTTTTTAATATATAACTTATTACCTAAAACGTGAGAGTAGAGAGCATGTGGGCTATGGAACTAGGGGGACCTGAGATTATACTCTGTCTTCACACTTTAACAGGTCTGTACCATTGGACATGTCATCTACTTTCTGTCGGTCTCAGGTTTGCAGGCCATGAACAAAAGTCAGGGAAACAAACTAAACACACAAGAAAAGGATCTACCTGGGGCTAGGGCTCCCAGGTGAATAGAAGAGACCACGAGCAGCTGGTGTGAAGTCTAACTGACATGTGTGAGACTCAAAAAAGAGTCAATGCACTGGGGATGTGGCTGAGTGATAGAGAGAGCAGGTGTGAGGCTGCAGGCTCCATTCTCAGTAACAAAGAAATAAAGTGCCCATCAAGGCTTTGCACAGTGATGTGGGTGAATTGGTAAGAGAGGAAGAGCTGAAATCTCCTGAAAGTAGGACAGAGGACACAAGGACTGTATGGTTGACTGCAGGAAGAGGGGTGTGTGGCAGAGAGGGTGGCTTCAAGTGAAGTCCTTGTCTGAAGGCTGAGTCTGCAAAGCTATGTATAGGACACACTGAAAGAGGAATAAAGTCCTGTCTCTTCCCATCTAACATGAAGTAGGTATTTAAGTGAAGCAACACATGGAGGAAGAAAAGCTATGTAGAACAACATGGTCTACAAAAAGACTCAGACATGAATGTTCACAGCAACTTTATTCCTAAAAGCCCCAAACTGTACATGACCCAGATGTCCTTTAAAAGAAGGGAAGGATGCAGAAGCTGTAATCTGTTCATGCAGTAAAATTCTTTTCTATAGCAAGAATGTTGGTTGCACTACAAAGAAAAGTGTGTCAGAATTTTTAAACACAGCATTGAAGGAAAGAGAATAGACACAGAGGAAATAAATGGTGTCAGTTCTATAAGGTTCTAGGCAGAGAAATGTCAACAATGTTAATGTAACCGAGAGAGCAGTTGTCCGTGGTCCTGGAGAGGTTGGAATTAATCAGAAATGAGTACAAGGACACTTTCACCGTGATGGAAATGTTTACTATCTTCATGGGGATATAAGGTATGTATTTGTCAAAACTCAAGTTCTCTATGTTGGGGTGAATACAATGAATATATCTGCATATCTTAGCATCTAAGTTGGAAGGTAGCAGAATCCTAGTCAAAGCTTGGCTTCTCACCCCACTGGCTTCATGTCAAATCTTCCTGTTGGTTGTTAGTTTCATTAAAAATAAAACACACTCTCGAGTACTTCCAGCTCTTGGCAGATGGACAGAACTGTCCAGAGGCCCAAGGGCAGTCTTCATCCAGAGAAGTGAGGTATTAGCTGTTGTAAACACACATTGGGTGTGGATTTACGTGGTCACAAGACCTTGGGTAGATGCTGATGATAGTACCTGCTTTAGTTTCTACCTCAAACATCAAGCGCCACCAGTACCTACTCTATAGGCTGCTATAACCCTTGACATAAAGCACTTTCAGATGGCAGGTGTTCTAGAAGTTATGTCATCCAGGTTGATTTTGGAAACAGAAATCCTTAATGGGGAATGGAAAAAGAAGGATGAGAGGTAAGAAGAAAAAGAGAAAAGAGGAGGTGAAGTAGACAGGGGAAGAAGCATAGGAGGGGGGCAGGGAAGGGAAAGGAAAGGAAGTGAAGAGGAAAGCAGGGAGGAATAAACTAAACAAGTTGCCTTCACATGTAAAAGACAAAAATTTACAACTGGAAGCCCATATGGAGTAGATAGTATCTATGTTTGGCAACAAACCTCAACTAAAATACTACTTCATTTGGAGACAAACAAATGTACACACATGTTGCCATGTCTGCAAGCATAGTTTAAAACTAGCTCAGCCTGGCAACACCATTGTAGTGGACTTCTTGCAAGCTCATCTCCAGGTCAAGCTTTGCACATTCTTTAGTGCACACTCAATGGTACACACTCAACACTGGGGGATCCAGGATGGATGATTCCCAGGGATATTACTGCCTGTTCATAAAGTGACAAGTTCTATTGAAGGCTGCTGTATGCTTCAAACTATGGAGTCTCCTGAGTGCCCCACACAGGCTGATCCCTCTAGTGTTTTGGCCAATGAAAAGTTTTTAGCCACTGTGTGTTTGATGAATTATTAGTCAAATGCTAAATATCATAGAGTGGATTGAGGATTGAGATCATTATCAGAACTTCAAAATACCAGGATTTTTAATCCATGAAATTGGGAAGGGGAAAGTGCATTGGCGACCTCCCAAATCCCTTCTTGTTCCTTAAGGAATGAATGCCCTATGGGCTGGAGTGTTGTACATCCCTACAGAGAAGGCTATCGCCTGGTTTTCCTACGAAGTTGTTTTTATGCCTGGCTGTAGTCTCACACATTTTAAAGGCTGTTATTTTTACCTGTTTTTCCCACATCCACTTCTGTGGAGATTTTGTTTGCAGGCCCAGAGTAGATCACAGTTCACAGCGTGGAAAATCCTAACACTGTAGTAGCAGGCTACAGTACCAGGAGCAAATGGCTTTTCTGACTATAGGGTGGATTCAGTTTCTGCTTGCCTCCCAAGGCATCCACCACCCTCCTCATCGGTACCATGGATCCAATGTGATGACCAGCAGGCAGAAGTGCAGAGCTTGAGTGGAGGGAAGGTAACTGATGTACAACAAGGTAGTCAGCGATGGAGAGAACATGACACACTGATGAAATAATAGTAAAGATCACTGGCCTCTCTCCACCTAAGTTTCAGGAGTTACATCAGCAAACCCAAGAATGCCTTTTTCTTTTTCCACCTTCTACCCGAGTTCCTTAAACAAGGAATACATGCATATTCCAGTAGAAAACAAAGGGTCCTCATGCCCTGAACATGCTTCTCCATCTTAAATAAACAACACATATACAAAGTGGTTTTATTTTTTTTAATGTTTATTTATTACTTCAGGTTACATCTTCATCACAGTGCCCTCTTTCAACCCCTCCCAGTTCTGCCCTCCCACCCTCTACCCCCTATCCCTTCCATCCCACTCCCAAAGTGGTTTTCTTTAGCTCTTCTGAGCACAGGACTGTCTTCAGACTCCATTGTTAAAGCTTACCTTCTCTTAGCCAACAGATAGCCCTAGAATGTTGTGAATATGCCTTAGCCAACATTCTTCATGGATCCTCTAAATGGCTCATTGCCCTTTATTTCTCTGAACACCCAATCTCTTAAAAACTAAACGATCACAGAGTGGTTTCTTCACATTTATCTTTTAATTTATCCTCAAAATTGCCCCCACAAAATAGGCACAGAGCCTGGCTGAAGAACTGGAGTATGCTGCTAGCTCCATGACACTGCAAAACTTTATTTTTAGGAACCTATAATGATTTGTTCTAGCTAATTGGCATTGTCTTTAAGTAATTAATTTTTCTGGCTTTTCTGAAAGAATTAAACAAACTAACAGGCCCAGGAAAGATGTAGAGGCTGAGACACCCTCCAACCACTCAGTGGTCAACAAAAGAGAGTCCATGGAATTCTGACCATAGGAGTCTGAGCTGATAATTTTCATGAGTCATGGAATCATTTACCATCCAACAAGGGCAAGACACCAGTCTTGCATAGACTACTTCATGGGAAGAAACAATAAAGTTTCACCTTGAACTAGCTGGATGATTGGGGCAGTTTTCTGAATCCTAAAATGAAAAGTTGGGATTCTCTTTTTGAAAGTCTTCGTTTCTACAAGCCTGAAATACAGACTCTGTTGCTAGTAGCTTCACATCAATAAATAAATATTTATGGAGAGGATCCAAGATGGCGCCGACCATAGAGCAGTGCATCTGAGTAGTAGGTGAATGAGATTAGTCATTGTGGAGTGAATGTGAAGTCCCCTAGCCTACAGTGAAGCACAGACGGTGTCTGAATGCCCACAGCGAACATTGAGACCGGTCACCAGGTAAAAGAGCCCACGCAGTTCCCGGGAACACAACCCTGAGATCAGCCAGCTCCGTCACCGGTCTGGAGAGGAGCTCTGGCTAGAGATCTAGCCCAGGAGCGGATCCAGCCCACGGCTCCAGCCACAGACCAGCGGCCCCGCCTGTCTGCCTGATATCCAGCCTGCACTCGAGCCGCACCACAAGAGCAAAGGTAAGTGAGATTATTTTTTTCCGGAGTTTCCAACATGGTGGCACAGTGTGCACTGTAGCGGAGAGGCAGAGACCTAACCCAGTCACACCAAAGCAATTAGGAGCCAAGACTGACTGCAAACAGAGCCCGCGACAGTGTGTTCTCCACAAATACTGGGGCGGGTGGGTCACTCACCCTAGCACCCAAGCATCTGAGGCAGTCAGCAACAGGCGCACTGAGGCCGGCATCTGTTGTGGGTGGAGCTCCCTGCCTGCATAGTCAGCCCAGCTGGGGAGCCAGAACGACTGGGTCAGTGAGAGGAGAACACAGACCCAACCACAGCTCTACCTGCCTTTCTGAGGAGACCTGTCAGCTCCCAGGTCCTCAGAGGCTAGCCCTCTCCCCACTCCAATCCCCTCTATATTGGTCCAATTGGGTCACAAGCAGTTGAGGAGAGCAGCAGCCACCCTCCTCTCCGAGAGCCAGTCAGTCTATTACAGGAATCTGCCCGCCATCTGGAGGTAAACACCAGGATCTCAGGATCAGCCAACCCCCAGGGCAGGGAGTTTTCCAGAGCACCAAGGTGAGGTAACAAAAGAAACAAACAGTTAACACCTGGGTCCATCTGATGACAAAAGGTCAGCTCAAGAACATGGTAAAAAAAAAAACCAAAACAATAGGATGTCTCCAGATCCTAGCAATAATGCTACAGACAACTCTGGACAGCTGAACCCAATTGAAGCAAAGGAAAATGACCTTAATCCTACACTTATATTAATAATAGAAGGCCTAAGGGAGGAAATCAAATACCTCAGAGAGCAACAACAAAGTACTGCAAAGGAGGTGATGGAAATGAATAAAGCGCTTAAAGGAATGGAAGACCTGAAAAGGGAAGTTGAAGCAATGAAGAAAATCCAATCTGAGACATCCATAGAACTGGAAAACCTTAAGAAAAGAATCGGAACTACAGACACTAGCATCACCAACAGAATACAAGAGATGGAAGAAAGAATTTGAGGGTCAGAGGATAAAATTGAAGAAATGGATACATCTGTCAAAGAAAATGTCAAATCTAAAAAAGTCCTGACACAAAACCTTCAGGAAATCAAGGACACAATGAAAAGATGGAATCTCAGAATAATAGGAATAGAAGAAAGAGAAGAGTCCCACCTCCATGGACCAGAAAATATCTTCAACAAAATCATTGAAGAGAATTTCCCAAATCTAAAAAAAGAGATGCCTATAACTGTACAAGAAGCTTACAGAACCCCAAATAGATTAGACCAGAAAAGAAAATCTTCCCGCCACATAATAATCAAAACACTAAATGTACAGAACAAAGAAAGAATTTTAAAAGCTGCTAGGGAAAAGGGTCAAGTAACATATAATGGCAAACCTATCAGAATCACACCTGACTTTTCTTCAGAGACTCTAAAAGCCAGAAGGGCCTGGACAGACATCTTGCAGACCCTAAAAAACCACAAATGCCAGGCCAGACTACTATTCCCTGCAAAATTGTCAATCAACATAGATGGAGAAAACAAGATATTCCACGACAAAGCTAAATTCAAACAATATCTATACACAAATCCAGCTCTACAGAAGATGTTAGAAGGAAAACTTCAACCCAAAGAGGTTAACTACACACAAGAAAGCACAGGAAGCAAATAGCATGCCTGCAGCAAAAACAAAAGGAAAGAAGCTCACTCACACACTATTTCTATCAACATCAAGATGGCAGGAAGTAACAATCACTGGTCATTAATATCTCTCAACATCAATGGACTCAATTCCCCAATAAAAAGGCACAGGCTAGCAGAATGGATGCGAAAACAGAATCCCACATTCTGCTGCTTACAAGAAACACACCTCAGCAAAAAAGATAGACATTATCTCCAAGTAAAGGGCTGGAAAAAGATATACCAAGCAAATGGACCCAAGAAAAAAGGTAGAGTAGCAATTCTAGTATGCAACAAATTGGATTTTCAACCAACATTAATCAAAAGAGATGGGGAAGGACACTATATACTCATCAAAGGAAAAATCCACCAAGATGAAATATCAATACTAAACATCTATGCCCCAAATGTAAGACCATCCACATTCATTAAAGAAACACTACTGAAGCTCAAATCCCACATTGAACCTCACACATTAATAGTGGGAGACTTCAACACACCACTCTCACCACTGGACAGATCAACAATGCATAAACCAAACAGAGAAATAATGAACCTCACAGATGTCATGAATCAAATGGACCTAATTGATATCTACAGAACATTTCACCCCAAAACAAAAGAATACACTTTCTTCTCGGCACCTCACGGAACCTTCTCCAAAATCGACCATTTAGTCGGTCACAAAGCAAGCCTCAACAGATACAGGAAAATTGAAATCACTCCTTGTACCTTATCAGACCATCATGGAATAAAGCTAGGCTTCAACAGTAACAAAAACAACAGAGTGCTTGCAAAGACATGGAAACTGAACAACTCTCTCCTCAATGACCTCTGGGTCAGGGAAGAAATAAAAAAAGAAATTAAAGTCTTCTTAGAACTCAATGAAAATGAAGGCACAACATACCCAAACTTATGGGACACATTGAAAGCAGTGCTAAGAGGAAAGTTTATAGCTCTAAGTGCCTTCAAAAAGAAACTGGAGAATTCCTATAGTAGCCACCTAAAAGAACACCTGAAAGAGCTAGAACAAAAAGAAGCAAACACTCCCAAGAGGAGCAGACGAGAGGAAATTATCAAACTCAGGGCTGAAATCAACAACTTAGAAACAAAAAGAACAATACAAAGAATCGACAAAACCAAGAGCTGGTTCTTTGAGAAAATCAACAAAATAGACAAGCCCTTAGCTAAACTAACTAAAAGGCAGAGGGAAAATACCCAAATCAACAAAATCAGAAATGAAAAGGGGGAAATAACAAAAGACATGGAGGAAATCCAAAGAATCGTTAGGTCCTACTTCAAAAACTTGTACTCCACAAAATTGGAAAATCTAAATGAAATGGACAATTTTCTTGATAGATTCCACCTACCAAGGTTAAATCAAGAACAGGTAAACAAATTAAACAGTCCTATAACCCTTAAGGAAATAGAAGAAGTCATTAGACGTCTTCCAACCAAAAAAAGCCCAGGCCCAGATGGTTTCAGCACAGAATTCTACCAGACATTCAAAGAAGAGCTAACACCAATATTCTTCAAACTCTTCCACAACATAGAAACAGAAGGAATACTGCCAAACACATTCTATGAGGCCACAGTTACCCTGATACCTAAACCTCACAAAGACCCAACGGAGAAAGAAAATTTCAGACCAATTTCCCTTATGAAATTGGATGCAAAGATACTTAATAAAATACTTGCAAACCGGATCCAAGATCACATCAAAAGTATCATACACCATGATCAAGTAGGCTTCATCCCAGGGATGCAGGGGTGGTTCAACATTAGAAAATCCATCAATGTAATCCACCACATAAACAAGCTGAAAGAAAAGAACCACATGATCATCTCATTGGATGCTGAAAAAGCTTTTGACAAAATACAGCACCCTTTCATGATAAAAGTCTTAGAGAGATCAGGCATACAAGGACCATACTTAAAAATAATAAAAGCAATTTACCGGAAGCCAATAGCCAACATCAAACTAAATGGAGAGAAACTTAAAGCATTTCCTCTAAAATCAGGGACAAGGCAAGGCTGCCCACTCTCTCCATATCTCTTCAACATAGTACTTGAAGTTTTAGCTAGAGCAATAAGACAACTAAAAGAGATCAAG
The DNA here is from genome assembly GCA_907164525.1 of Lophiomys imhausi. Classification (NCBI taxonomy): domain Eukaryota; kingdom Metazoa; phylum Chordata; class Mammalia; order Rodentia; family Muridae; genus Lophiomys; species Lophiomys imhausi. The sequence continues at coordinate 4,887,438 of CAJQZJ010033863.1, read as the reverse complement.
GGGATACAAATTGGAAAGGAAGAAGTCAAAGTATCCCTATTTGCAGATGATACGATAGTATACATCAGTGACCCCAAAAATTCCACCAGAGAACTTCTACAGCTGATAAACTCCTTCAGCAAGGTAGCCGGATACAAAATCAATTCAAAAAAATCAGTAGCCCTTCTTTACACAAAAGATAAATGGGCTGAGAAAGAAATAAGGGAATCAACACCCTTCACAATAGCCACAAATAATATAAAATACCTTGGGGTAACTCTAACCAAGCAAGTGAAAGACCTGTATGATAAGAACTTCAAGACCCTGAAGAAAGAAATTGAAGAAGATATCAGGAGATGGAAAGATCTCCCTTGTTCATGGATAGGTAGGATCAACATAATAAAAATGGCAATCTTACCAAAAGCAATATACAGATTCAATGCAATTCCTATCCAAATACCAACTCAATTTTTTACAGATCTGGAAAAAACAATTCTCAACTTCATATGGAATAACAAAAGACCCAGAATAGCTAAATCAATCATGTACAATAACAGAACATCTGGAGGTATCACCATCCCGGATTTCAAGCTGTACTACAGGGCAATAGTAATAAAAACAGCATGGTACTGGTATAGAAACAGACCAGTTGACCAATGGAATCGAATTGAAGACCCAGAAATAAACCCACACATCTATGGTCACTTAATTTTTGATAAAGAAGCCAAAAACATACAATGGAAAAAGGAAAGCATCTTCAATAAATGGTGCTGGTCTAACTGGATGTCAACATGTAGAAGAATGCAAATAGATCCATACTTATCACCCTGTACAAAACTTAAGTCTAAGTGGATCAAGGACCTCAACATAAATCCAGACACACTAACATTAATAGAAGAGAAAGTGGGAAAAAGCCTTGAAATCATTGGCACTGGCAGCAACTTCCTGAATAGAACACCAATAGCTCAGGCACTAAAACAAACAATCAATAAATGGGACCTTATAAAATTGAAAAGCTTCTGTAAGGCAAAGGACACTGTCCTTAGAACAAAACGGCAGCCTACAGAGTGGGAAAGGATCTTCACCAACCCAACATCTGACAGAGGGCTAATATCCAAAATATATAAAGAACTGAAGAAATTAAACACCAAAAAATCAAATAACCCCATCAATAAATGGGGTACAGAACTAAACCGAGAATTCACAGAAGAGGAATCTCTAAAGGCTGAGAGGCATTTGAGGAAATGTTCAACATCTTTGGTTATCAGGGAAATGCAACTTAAAACAACTCTGAGATTCCATCTCACACCTGTCAGAATGGCTAAGATCAAAAACTCAAATGATAGCACATGCTGGCGAGGATGTGGAGAAAGGGGAACACTCCCCCATTGCTGGTGGGACTGCAAACTTGTGCAACCACTTTGGAAATCAATCTGGAGATATCTTAGAAAATTGGGAATAAATCTACCTCAAGACCCAGCCATACCCCTCTTGGGCATATATCCAAAAGATCTGAAAAGAAACCAAAAGGACATTGCCTCAACAATGTTCATAGCAGCTTTATTTGTAATAGCCAGAAACTGGAAACAACCCAGATGTCCATCAACTGAAGAATGGATAAAAAAACTGTGGTACATATACACAATGGAATACTACACAGCTATCAGAAATGAGAAAATCATGCAATTCAAAACCAAATGGATGGAACTAGAAAAGCTCATCCTAAGTGAGCTGACGCAGTCCCAGAAAGATAAACATGGTATGTATTCCCTTACAAATGGATATTAACCATACATCAGAGGATAACTATCCTAAAACCCACACACCCAAATAGACAGGAACCTAGCATATCTATACTAGGAAAAATTCTACCCACCAGTGAGTCATGGAATCTGCTGCAGGTTAGTGGAACCCCACACCCTAGATGGTGTGCCTTATCAAGCTCCAGTACGAGTGTAAGCTCTTGGGCCTCACATGACGCAAGATCTGAGGGAGTATGATATGTGAGGACCCACCTCATCTGAGGAGAAGGAGAGTACCAAGTAGAGGAACAAGGAGGGAGGGAGGGAGGAAGGGAGGGAGGGAGGGAAGGAGAGAGGGAGGGAAGGAGAGATGAAGGGAGGGGCCAAGAGGGGAGGAGGGAGAAAACTATGTTCTAGAAATAAATAATACTATTTTAAGAAAAGAATTAATAAGCTTAAAAATATAATAAAAATACAATATAAAATTTTCAAACTATAACTTACCTTACTGGCATGAAAAGAAAATGGCCTTAATTTCAGATTAGAATGTTAGACTGCAGGTGGCTACAGAGATTACACAAACTTGATAGCAGCTTAAAAG
>CAJQZJ010033863.1:4828427-4863908 GCA_907164525.1 Lophiomys imhausi | reverse complement strand
CTCTCTCTCTCTCTCTCTCTCTCTCTCTCTCTCTCTCTCTCTCTGATAATGCTGCAATGCTGCATCCAAGGCATGCTGTGAATAAATAAAGACCTGTTCTTTCACTGTATGTTGGTTAGTTTTTTGTCAACTTGCCACAAGCTAGAGTCATCTGAGGAGAGGGAACCTAAATTAAGAAAATGCCTCTACCATACGAGCCTATAAGAAAGCCTGTGGGGCATTTTCTTGCTTAATTATTGAAGTGGGGAGGTCCATCTCACTGCAGATGCTGCCACCCTTGGCCAGGTGGTCCTCGGTTATAGAAGAAAGCAGGCTAAGTGAGTCAGAAGGAGCACACCAGTAACCCATGCTCCTCCGTGACCTCTGCTTCAGTTCCTGCCTCAAGGCTCCTGTTTTGAGTTCCTGCCATGACTTCCTTCCAGGATGTGCAGTGATGTGAAAGTGTAACCCGAATGAATCCTGTCCTTGCTCGGGTTACTTTTGGTCATGGTGTTTTATCACAGTCAGAGAGAGCAAACTAACACACACTGCCCATATGAAATACTTTAAAGGGGTGCCAACTGATAAATGAATCTGATCTCCTATTGTATTTTCAAATGTTAAAGGGGGCCTTTCAAGCTACATGTGTCTATTTTAGACTATAATACCAATGTATAGAGGGCCCATCGCAAACATGCATGCATAGCCCATCATGTTGAAACCTGCAGGTGGGTAAAGAATACTACTGCAAAGCTGCTGTGCTGATGAGCAATCCAGTGAACACCCAGGCACACTTTTGAAAGGATGTTGTCTCTGAAGACCTGTCTCTTCCCTCAAACTCCACAATACCAAAGCCATGTTGGCTTCTCTACACAGTCAGTTGCATCTCCTTAACTCAAGGAGGCTGCCAGGTTCTGTCTTGTCCCACTATTACCACTTCCTGCTGATTTGCTTTAGAGCAATCTCATGCAGCCATGGAATCTATCTGTTTCCTCACATTTTTTGGCATTCAAAAAGCCATTTTTATATAGTATATTCATACTATGGTTAAGGAATAGACTAGTTATTTCACCTTAGCTAAAAATAAAAATTCTTTCCTTGGTTTGATTTTTTTTTTTCATCAAACTTCTAATTCTTCCATCTGTAGCCAACTTGTTGCAATTGATATCTGAATGTAGTTCCATTATTGGTAATTTTTGCTAAGAAAAAAGACAGAGGTGATACAAAACAGTTCCAGATAACTGGATGTGGGCTGTCACCTGTTCAGTGGTCACAGGAAAGACTTCCTGACTACATCACATCATAATTCCCAGGATTGGGAATGCTTACATTCCATCACATGTTGAGTTGTAACTGCCAAAAACACGGTGGAGCCTTGGAAGTTTAATCTACTGTAATGACTTTTTCTCTGGCACCTTCTCAACTCCAGCCAACAATAAAACCATAAAGCAAGCTCTGCTTTGATGGTCTTCATGGTACAAGACTTCCTGCCATGATTACCCATGTGATGCCCTACACATAAAGTTTGAAAGGGCTACTCTGCGGCCACCTTCCTATAAGCTCTTCTGGACAGGTGCCACAGGCACAAATAACCTCAAAAGCACAGATTGGAAAACCCTCACCTTGGAATAGATGAGCAATGAGTGTTTATTCCTTTTTTTTAAAAAAAAAAAGTATTTAGTTGTATGATTATGTGATTTATTTTTTCATAAAAGCTTGAGAAATCATTGAAAATTTTCTAAATTGTTCTTATTAGTGAGTTCTTTTCTATCCCTGTATGGAACTTCTGGTTAGAGCCTCAGTTAGAAGTCACAACGTAGTGAGGCAAGGTGACACTCAGTCACAGAGATGTGAATGTTCATGCCTTCTTGCATAAATGCCCATCTGTCAAATGCAGAAATGTTGGGGTTGATCTAGAACTTCCATCTATTCAAGTGTTAATTATTTTAACACCCCTCTCCCAGAGATTTGCTTGATGTCTTATGACCAGATTCCCATGTACACTATGTGATACTGTGTAACTTTACTCCCCAGTTTATCCATGGTTGGCTAATAAAGTTGCCTTAGCCTGGACTGGGCAGAAGAAAGGTAGGCAGGGCTAAGGTTCCTTAGCCTTTGGGGGCTGGTAGAATGACCACAAGAAAGAGAATGGAGAAAGAAGGAGAGAAGACAGGAGATCTGCAGGTCACCATGAGATAGCATGGACTAGAAACACGTGACAGAGAGCAGCTTGCTCTAAGGACCAACTCCAATGTAACAGATGCAAGCATTAGGCAGGTTTTGGGGGAAGCAGAAAGATAGAGGGTTAGTCATCTTTAGCAGAGATGTAGTGCTTAGGCTTACATTAAATATAACATGCGTCTCATTGACAGGGGAAAAAAAGTCTGTGTTCATGTTCCCTTTGGTGCATTGGTTGTAGCATAGTTATACTGTACTATATGGCTAAAATCCAATTATAAGTGACTAGATGCCATGTGCATCCTTCTGAGTCTGGGTTAGCTCACTCAGGATGAGCTGCCTTGTAGGCCCCCAGTGTATGAGGAGGCTCTTGGCCCTCATATGACTGCTGAACTGGGGCAGGGAACTGTTATGTAGGGCATTCCACTCCAGAGGAGTTGGGATAGAAGGAATAGGGGGGTAGATGGTGGGAGGGCTGGACTGGGAGGGGTGGAAAGAGGACACTGTGATGGAGATGTAACCTGAAGTAATAAATAAATATTTAAATATATATGTATATATATGTATATATATATATATATATATAAAACATGTTTCTGTGTTTTTTTACTTATAAAACAGTTGGTCAAGGAATAACTGTCACCATATTTATTTCCAACATTAGTTATTATATACAAAATAATTAAACCCTTTTACACAGAATGTAGGTGTGGATAACCTGGCAGAGTGGTGGGAGTATCTTAGAGAAGGAGTAGAAAATAGAACTGTTTTAACTTTAATTTCTTCAGGTACTGCAGGGAAGTCATTTCAAAGTTGATGGATCTGAGATGAAAGTGCACAGATTTCAATCAAAGTCTTAGTACCAGTTTGGTTCTTGCCCCATGTTTCCAGTAGAGTACTGCTTAAATGCTTGCATCAAGAGCAATTGTGTTAATGACAGTGAAGTGCTGGGAGAAGTTGCAGCTTTGTAATTACTAGACAGAAAAAACAAGCAGGGATATTACTACCTTTAAACAGCTGCATCCCAGAGGGTCCCTTTCCATCAGCACTCTAGATTCATCCCGACTCACCCTGTGCTGAGACTACCTTCAAGAAAGTCTACCCTGAGTCCATGATTTATACATTTCACCCCTTGACTGTCCAGCAAGTGAGTCTATTCCTTTCCATCGTAGCATCAGAGATGGTGGCGGTAGAGCAGGCTCTTACATATGTATCTACTCACCAGTCTCCAATCAGAACCATCAGTGGGTCGGCAGCCTTACATCAGCCACAGTGTGCAGATCTATGTTATGGGAATTGGCAAATCCTACAAACTGGGGCATTTTCTTGCAGAGAGCTGGTTGTTAAACATTTATCAACACACCACTGCCCCTTCTTGTAGCCTTCCTGACCTAAGCAGTTTAATTTGTTTAATGGAAGAGATGCATCAGTACTTTTACATCAAGAAAAATCAATCTCTCTCCAGCAAGGCATTAAAGGAAATAATGTAGCCTGTCCAATTCTATTACCAGAATGTCCTCCTACCAAAAAGAATGAGCAAAATCAGCTTCATGCAAACAGTTTCTCAGGGTGGTTTTGGGAACAAGTACTCAACTTTAAGACAGCCTCGTGCCTAATGTGTTTCCATTAATATTTACTTCTCTGGAACTTAGCAATTTGCAGAGTGCAACTTGGAATAATGCAAGCTGTGCCCCTAGAGAGCTTACAATAAGAGCCCATTATGAAGGTACCAGCTCCAGATTTCCAGTCGCCATCAGAAAGAGTGTGCCTCCCATGCACCCCATTTGAGAAAAGTGAGGACCAGTGAGAAGAAAGTCAAGGCAAAAATACACAGTTCAGCTAAGCAACCAAAGAAGTGGACACTCAAATGATTCCCAGCCATATTCAGCTGGATTTCTAGGAGAACTAAGAGAAATAGTGTAACAGAAAATTTTTATTTAAAACATTTATATTTTTTCATACTTAACACCCATAAAACACCTATAACCTATAACCTAAAACCTAATGCATATAAATACTTAATATCTAAGAACATCTAACCAACCCTATCTTAATTTTCTTAAAAGGATATTAATATTCTCAGCATAGGTCTGTGAGAGAAAACTAGATTTTAGCAGTCTGGTAGTCACAGCAGGCAGTCCCTTTCAAGCTTAGTGTCCATTGGGTCTAACTTTGCCAGTTCATATGGTCAGTTTATTTCAACCATTAGATTGTGGCCGGCTTATTAGGCCATCCTGGGTTAGCCGCTAAACGTGAGGTCAGCTTCCTCCATCAGCTGAGACTCACTTCTCTAGTCTCTTCATTTCATGTATGCTTCACAGCCTAGTGTCCCTCACCGGAGTTTCCAAACTCCACCCTCCTTGCTCACTGTCCTGGCACTCTTGAGCCTCTAGATGGACAACTTTAATGCCCAGTTTTGTAAGAACTTTCTCTCAGCATGTTCAAAGCCATGTCTTTTCTACTAGCCTTCTTTGGTTGGCTTACAGGATTTGCCTCTAGATATTGCAGCCTAAATGCTGATGAATAGCATTCCTTGCTTCACACTTCTCCAGTGTGTGTTGTCTTCTCAGTCCATGAGGGGAAGAAAAAGAGCACTGTGTGGAACTCTCTGGTTTATATAAAGCATCGTGTCCAGATCCTTGGAGGTCTTGAGGGCCCGCAAGATCTCTCTCGATATCCAGTGGTCTCTGTGGCTTCTCCCAGCAACCAACATCATCTGTAGCTTGTGTGGTTTCTTAGCCACGCCCCTTCAACAAGGCATTTCATGTTTCTCACAGAGCTGTGGCCTCAACTGAGCTCCTCCCATCTTGGTCCGAAGTCCAAGAGACATCAAGTTCCTCCCTTATGTGCTGCCTTTACCCACATATTAATACACTAAAGAGAACTAACTTCTACCACAAAGCAGCTCAGCAGATTATTGTACTGGTTTCAGCTCTTTGCCCTTTGTGTAGCCATATGCTTTATAATGTCTTCCACTAAAGAGCTATCACTTTCCTGCCCCTCTGTTTTCAGCCTTATCTGTGACATTTATGTTAGCTAATAGAAGGAGGTGAAGTAGCCTATATCTTCTGTGACCTCACCTATGTTCTCCTTCCCACAATGAAATTCTGCTGTCACATTGAGAAGGGAATTTGTAGTTATCCCACTGGCCTAATGTAAGAAAGACGATGTAGACCAGAGACCCAGCTGTTGTAGCCTTAAGTTGAGCCATCCCAGCCAACCTGCATGCATAAAGGAAGCCCAACAAGCAAGCCATAGGTAATCCAAACCCCAGCCCACCCTAGACACAAGAGTGTGATCAGCTGAGACCTTCACAGACAGCCCCAAACTGTGTACAGATTGTTATTTCATATCACCAGGCTTTCTACATGCTTTAAGAAAATGCAGTATTACTGTAATGATATATAAGCATGTCAAACATTGAAAATAAAATTATTTTTCTATGTTACAAGAAATAACTTTTAAAAAGTTGAATGAATTTAAGCCATGAAGCCTTGGAAGGTGTTCATTTTGTAAGCTTCAAATCCTGCTCTAGCTCCTGGAATACAGTTGGCGCTCAATACATGTTTCCACCTGTCTGGCAGGAAGGCTGCTTTAATAAAAGCATTCTTTTGTAAAGATCTGGCATTAGAAAGAGAGTTTCCTGTTATCAGAAATAAAGCAGCATCAGTTGCATTTTATTTCTTTAATACAGTAAAAAGTCATTGTCACTAAATGGATAAGAGATCACCTGTATGAAAATGGCAATATAAACATAATTCAAACTGGTTTAAGTTTCTTGCTGGCTTAAAAATTTTACATATCCCAAAAGAGGTTAGGGTTGGACCACAGTGGCAGAGCTCAGAGCCCTGTGATTCGTGCCCCACTCCTGGGACTATACGCCTCTGACTTGTGACCACAGACTTATGGGAACCCAGTTCTATTTCCTTCAAGAACAACAACTTGGTGCTAACTTACTGTTTCCAGTGACCTTATTGAACATAAGTGGTGTGAATGAGAGTCGGCTCCCTCTTTTTCATCGTACACATGAACTGATTTTGACTTCTTGCCTATGGAAGATTAAAAGTCACAAATGAAAATTATCAATAAGAACAAAGATTATTAACTTACAGCAACATAATAATGAAAGCAACACAAAACCTCATACGCCAACTTAAAAACTTAGGGCATATAGCAATATGCATCCTGCATATTGTTGTCTCAGTATTGTTGACCTCCTACTGTGTGAAAAGCCCTTGGCTAAGCTCCCTACTTGGTGTCCAGCACATGCTTGCTCCCATGAAGGACAAAGCAACAGCAATGGTACTGCTGAGTTGGGGAGAGGCGAACACCACAAGGATATCTGCTGGAGTTAAACACTGGCAGAGGACATAAGGAGGAAGAGAGGTAGAACTCTGCTCTCCTGCTATGTGATGCTGGGAAAGGTATTTTATACAGCTAGAGTTCATTAATGCAATCATCCATTCATTCAGTATTCTTAGTACTTGCTGGACATCACAGATTCCCTGTATTCCACCTATGGTTGAAAAAAAAAATCTGATGGTGGTACCCCATTCCCCTTAACCAAATGGCTAAAGGCAAACAGCCAGTCAGACTGCCTTCATACCAGCACATCAGCTGCTCTGAACACTCCACAGACACCCTGAGGAAACCACATGGCAAGCAAAGTTGCTTGCTGCTCATGCACAGTGCCAAAGGCACTCTACCAACTATGAGTGATTCAAATAACTTGTCCTGCACCTTTTCACCGTTCAAACTGCAGTGAACTCCACAGGATTCTGCAGTCCTTTACCTAAGCTCTTGGAACCGCAGTTTCTTGTGCTGATAGTCCAGCACAAGACCTATGACCGGTGCATGTAAAGTCTTCTGTCTGCATGAGGGATGATGGCAGGCTTGGTACTCATGTAACCCTTCATTTGCATGAGGTTCTTCTTTGTCTGGTGAAAAAGAAAACCTTGCCATTCTGCCTCCATTCTGCCTATATAAGCATGCTGTTCAGTTCACTTTTCAAACCCTCCAGCGCTTCCCCTGGTGTGCCAACTAAAAGATTTCCTTTGAATGGTCTATTCTTACCTATTTTTGGTCATCATTGTTAATAGGATAGGGTCATCTGGTAACATGAGGATAGCAGAAGCAGCAGCAGAGTGAACGAGGCAACAACAGTGGCAGTGGCTGTCACCCCAGTAGTGGCAATGAGAAAGCAGCTAGGACAAAAAAGAGAAGGAACAGAGGTGATAAGATGAGGGATAGTGGAAGTAGACAAACAGAAAGAAATGGCAGAGAACAGAAACTAAAGGAACATAGATGTCTATAGAGAGGCAGAGAAGTGAAGATGCAGGCCCCGGTCACTGGTCACTGGAAGACTTCAAGGGACGGACCAAAGTTTAAGGGCCAAGGGTCTCAGATACTCTAGCCCAAGCATTATAAAACATGTCACTGTCAAAGCAAGAGATTCCAGCACTTGTCATCTATATGAGGGATGTAGCAATAGAAGGCACCACTCACAGTTACTTGTTCCTGTCTCTTACCAATACCTACTGCGATCGATTGGAAGCTGAGGATTATACGAGCTGACTGACAAGTACCAGAATGGCTGGAGGATAAAGCCAAGAGTGATAAGCCTCAACCCTGCTCCTGGGAGTGTATAAGTCAGTTGATGCCAACACCTTTGCAGAGGTGGTGCAACCATCCTGAGCTCCCCTGGTGAGGAACCCACATCTTGTTTTCCCAGCGGCATCGTTCAGACAGCATAGTCTATATATCTGTCCTGTTTCCCTTTAGCTCATGGCTGGACTTTGTTTCATGCTCATGGTCTCAACACCAGAAGGCTGACCTTTTGTAGAATGCTTAGCTCGGGGTTTCCTAAACTGGCCTTAAAGACATTTGGGGATGGATAATTCCTCATTGTGGGGGCAACTGTGAACCATTTACCAGCCCTTTCCCCCACTCCAGCCTTTACCCATGAGTGGCAGTAAGCACCCCCAGAAGATGGCAACCAAAAACATGAGTGCACACATTCCTTACGGTGTTTTGGGTGGGGGCGTGCAAAATCGGGGGCTGCGCTTTTGGATGATGAACGCCTGTCTCCCTGAGAAGCCTGATCACCAGCGCATGTCATAATCACCGTCCTGTGGTATGAATGCTCCTGTGGCAGACAAGTTCATGCTGCATAAGTGATGGCACGGCTAGGAAGAGGTACGCTGTAGAACCCATAGCGGTGTACATTTACATGAAGCAGACACCAGCTACCGCACAGTTAGTTGCAACAGGAAAACACAGTAAAATAATAAGGATATCACACATGAGCAGTATTTTTCTTTGTTCTTCGTATAATCTATTGACTTTCAATCTAACATAATTTCATTTATGGTGATGGCAGCGTTTAACAACTGCCTTCAAGTCCCGAATATTGACCAGCTGGTTTCCCACTGGCTGTTCCATACCCACTCCAGCAGTGAGACCCACATTCAACAACTGGGTCATGGGGGGTTGGTTTCTATAGCTCCTAAGAGGCCAGGCCAGGCTGCCAACAGAAAACAGAAAAGACAGGCCTGCAAGTAAACCACAGCCTCGTGACCAAGGTTGCACCTGAAAGTTATTAAGGCTGAGACGAGGCAAGCATTAGCTGAGAACCAATGCCTTGGCTTGCCTTCAGGCGACTGTGTCCCCGGAGGGTGTCCTTTTCAGCACTTAGAGCAAGCAGCCTCCAAGCTGAGAAAGCTGAGCTTATTTCTAGGTTGTGTTAGAATGTTCTGTCTTCTGTCCCTGGAACTTCCCTTTCAGGAATAGGGTGATGGATGACGTAAGAGAAAAATTCATAATTCTCCGAGGATGCTATCTTGATGGCAGTGTCTCGAGGTGATACCTAATTAAAAATCGATACTTAAGCCAGCAGTCCACATCAGTCAATTGCACACTAGTGAAAACTGTGAGCAATCCGTTTTCCTCTTCTGGGGATAAATGCTAATGTTGCGTTGGTGTGGAGATTAGGCCGTCGATGCCTTGGGTCAGGTTATCACTCTTTCATTATCTGCTTGTAAGAGGTCCAGACAGAGTCTGTTCTGAAAACTGGGCCCTTGTGAGTTTCTTCCTTTTCCCTAAATCTCTTCCTCTGTATGGCCAGCCAGGGCAAAATGGAGAAACTATGCGATTCCACATGCCTTTGACTCTTTTAGGGGTAGTCTAGGGAGAGGAGGGGCCAGAGCTGGCTTGGGGGCTCTCCATTTGGATAGGAGTATGTGAACCATTCATTCCTATGTCACCATGGTCTGCCCTATCCAAGGAGTCTGCACTGGTCTTAGGGAGTCTGAGAGAGAGTTAGCCCCAAATCTGCAGTAGGATCCTGGACTGCACCAGGCTTGCCTGGCAGACACTTGCCATGGACTTCAGCAGAAGAACGGTGGGGACACTGTGGGTGGTTTAGAGGGGAGAAGCTGTGTGACTGCAGAAGATCAGTCCATTGCACTGATGGGACAAGAGAGACCCTTTTGCTCCCAGCCATACTTCTCAAGTCTTGCTCTCACACCCAGGGACTCCCTCTTGCTGTTTCTTCTCTTCAGGATACTCCTGTGCTGTGCTCTCCTGCCTCCTCGCCAGGCTCCTCCTCCCTAGTCCTCCCTGACAACTTTATTTCTGTTGGAACAATATTACTTAGCACATTCACGGCTGCTCATTGAACCTTTTTTTATTTTTTCATTTTCTGTTCTAAGCAGAGATAATTATGCACGTCAAGTTCACATGCAGAGGTAAATATTGTAATTTGGCTTCAGAGGTATTACACATAATGGGTTTTTTTTGTTGCCTCTGCCTCACCAGCTAAACATTGAGCTTTGTATCTTCTCCTGGAGGGGCTTGGAATATTCTAGAGGATACAGAAATAAAGTTTTCAATTACAAAAAAAAAAAAAAAATCACTTCCGAGCCCTGCTTCAACCATCCCTCCTCCTTTGAATAGCAGCATTATTTGTGACATCAGGTGGCAGGCAAATTCATCCTGTGAGTCATTCTCCAGAATGATACAGGATCCAACACCATTATGAGTTGACAAGCTACCCCACCACCATGTGGAATGCTCTATTTGAAGATTAAATAGTGAGCTTTCTCCAGAGGTTTCTAAACCAGTAGGCTTATCAACTGGCTATTACCAATTAGCATTTTATGTTAGAAAAACAGGAGGATTGATTTACATAGGCACGAGAATTCTCACCTTGCTCTGGAAGGAAACCAAGGTCAAAAGCCTTCTGACTAATAAACCTCTGACATATCCCCAGACAGAAGGACAATGACCAGCCCCAGTTAGTAGAGTTGCCTACTGCTATGCTATTAGATGACCAGGGTCTCTGACAGATAAACCTGGAATTCTGGGATGGCCTTGTGCTTCCTAACCACTTTGTAAATGGGTTTTGTTTATTTCGCTGTGAAGTATTAGCTAGGGTTGAGCTCCAGGACCAAAAGACTTAAGTCCTGTTACTCTCAGGCTCTGAATGTAGCAGAGAAGGCCCCCTCACTGTAATTCTGAAAGTGTCCTTGAACCCTAGAACTATGAATAACTTAAAAATTGGCTTCTGTTCCCTCCTTCCACATCTGCCAACAAACTTGGGTAAGAGCAATCAAGTGGCCTGGAGATATGGGTGAATTTCATGGTAAATAAATATTTCAACCTTTTTTGGGTGCCAGGAGCTGTGCATACACAAGAGTATGTCTCTTGAGTGACTCAAAGTGAGAAGTAAGGAATGATCTTCTGTCTCCTCATCACTGAAGACTAGCTGACATTTGTCCAACAGTGAAGGGTCCAGGTGAGGGCCAGCATCCCTTCACCCGGATCTCAACCAGCTGTGAACCCTCACAGAAAGCCTGTTCTGGTTTCATCTTCCAGATGCTGAACCCCAGGACCTGGCTTTAGAGTAAGCAGGAGACATTTGCATTGGAGTTTAGGAATTGCTATGATTAAAAAAGAAAAAAAATAGTTTATCTAGGAAAGAAAATTAAAGTTAATTAAATATGTTTTATTTAAAACCTGCCAAGAGCAATGCATCAAAGGGAACGCAAACTTTAATAAATCTCCCAGTTCAGAGGTTTATGATCCCAGACAGAAAAGAAATCTGCAGCAAGCAGATGGCCAGTAGAGCGTGGGGAGGGGAAGAGAGGCCACACACGCAGCCTCGGTTCACACCTAGGAGATGGTCCCCAGAGTGGGGATCCAAGGATTCTAGAGAGGCACTGTTTGTGTAATTACATTTACATTAGGGTTTTACATCAGCAATTACATCAGTAATAAGGGGCTTTTCCAGTCCTTTGTGCACACCCAAAACCATCCAAAGTGCTCTGTTCTGCCAACTCATTGACAGCTCCATGGCATGAGGAGGGTGACAGCTATATTCTCACTCCATAGATGAGCAGATAAAGAAAAAAAATGCCCTTATGCCCTGCTAGAAAATCGTGACTTTACTAGCTTCTTATCTCTTCACTTCTCTCCCTGTGGCTCCTCATGTCGTACCTGAGTCTTGTGTTTAAAATGCAATTCTGTGAGTAGGTGTGAGGTACCACGCATGTCCAAGATAGGACCTTACAGAGATCAGAGAGGGCCAAGGCTTGGGCTCTACCAACCCCAGCCATCAAGATGAGTGTAGATAGAGGAGGAGTTACAGTAGAATCCCCTGAGGAGTGTGATGAGGAAAGGGCACTTCAACTTAGAGGAAGAGAGAATCAAAATCATCACTATGGATGTGTTCCGGGGTCTGTTCTGAAGCAAAAGATATGAGACAATCAACTTGGAAAGGGGAAAAGTTCATTTTGGCTCACAGATCTAGAGGCGCTGGTTCATGATAAATTGCTCCTATTGTTTGGGTCCGCATTGAAGTGACACACCATTGAACACATTTCAGATTTTGAGGAGAACACTTCAAATCTCAGCTAGACTGAGACATTGAGCCTGTTTCCCAGTCCTTAACAAAACCATGCTTTTCTTCTGATCGTGGAAGGAAAAATTCTTTGGAAAAATACAGTGAGGATAAAAAGGAAATTAGAATCATTTGTAATCACAGCACCCCAAAATATTATTATATTTGGCATATTTCATTCCAATCTCTTCTATCTGCAAAGAAAGGCTTTAAAAATAGGGGCAGAATTATATTGTTTGTGTAAGTTTGTGTCAACACTATATTATGAATGCTTTGCATTGTCACAAAAAGCTGTTTAAAATAAACATTTTCAAGTCTGTACTCATCATAATTCACCATCCTACTTTACTGTGATCGGTTATTTGCATTTTGCCAAGTTTTGCTGTTAAAACAATAATACAATACTGTGGTTGCATACTTTTGTCTTCAACCCTCACACTGAATCTACCATCTGCATAAATGGTTCAGCCTTTGGAAAAGGCTTCAGGATTTCTAATGATACCATAATCATTCTTGTTATTTGGACGTTGTTCCCATAGGCAAAGCCAGCCTTTTCAAGCCCTGGTCTCAAAGCCTCATGCCTCAGCCACCATCTGAGCGGGCTAGAAACTGCTTCCTAGCCTCCTTACAGTCTTAGGTCCAGTACACAACTCACAGCCTTTGTACAAAGCATCAACTGCCTCCCTAAACCCCCATCCATAGCCACCTTAATCCTGTCTCCTGCACTGCTCATTTCTGAGAGCACGCCCAGTCCTTTCTCTACTGGACAGCTTGACCCTTGCACCAGCAATTCCCTTCCTTTGCAAACAATAGATGTAATTAAAAGTCCCCCATCTTACAATTTGAGGTATAAGCATAGATATTGTCTTGTAAATAAAGCACATTTTCAAGATGGCCTGAATTTTGTTATCAGAGAATTGCAGTGCTGATAAGCCCACAAAAATTCATGTAATTCTTCTTTGTTTCTAAAAATAGGTTGATTTTTATCTTGGGCAGCAGTACATTTCATTTTCTTGTTCCAACCTGAACACATACCACCACTTTTTTCTTGAAATGGCTTTTCAGGATAATTTCTTCAGCAATCATTGTAAAACTTTCTATCTATACTTTCCACATGACTCTCTCACTTCCCCTAAGAAGTTGAAATATTTCCAGCTGCAAAGCTCATTTCTGATTGCAGAAGTAACCTCAAGGTTTTAATCATCTGTTCCCATGACCTTACACCCTACAGAGATGCATAGCCAGGGAATCTAACTTCCTTGACCTTAACTCTTAACTAGGTAATACCTGCTTCTTCCAGATCAAAAACAATGTCTAGTATTTGGTCACTGGGCAACTAATATTTGTAGTTTTCTATTACGCTCATCCCTCTGGCTTCTTTCTGAAATGCTTAGGATATAACTCCCGAATGATGTAGCCAGTCATTCTTGCAAGCCTACTCAAACAGCACGTTTCTTGCAAGGCTCCCTGTAAATAAAACTGTAGGACTTTTCATTTCTTGGAGCCCTGCTCTATCCTGTCCCACATGCTGAATGTTTTACCCCGTTGCAGGCACTCTGGAAGTGTCTCCCAACTAGAACCTGGCAGCACACTTGGGCTCTCTGCTGAAGTTGGAAATCACTTCAAGCTCCATAAGAGGAAAAGGTTTCCTATTTCCAAGTTTTTCTATTTATTGTGGAGTGACCATGCTTAAAGGTTAACAGACATAAAAGAGAAAGTGCAGTATGAGATAAAGGCATGTGGCCATTTCCCAAAACATTTAATTAGTTGCTCAGCTAGGATACCCCAGGGACTGAGAAGATGATGTAGCTGAAACCCTGAGCTGTACATTGAACAGACCTGCACCACTATTTCCATCAACTGAGGCAAATCTACAATTTTATAAATACACCAAACCAAATCAAGGGCAAGGAGAAGGAGCTACCTCTGTGGAACCACTTATTCCATTTTTTCTGGAAACATTGAGTTTTTTTTTAAGTGGTTTGTTGCCATAAAACCAGAAAATATTTTACAGCTTAAAAATTTGCGTTTCCCAGAACTCAGAGGCACTGAGGTCATTTGAGAGAGGTCTCTTAGTTGTCATCATTAATACGACTGGTTGATTTTTCCAGTTTGTGGAATGTCTTGGGAAGGAAACCAAAAGCAAGAACAACACTCAGAAACAGTCACAAGGGTCCTAGACCCACACGTGCCTCCCTCTCAGGTCTCCAGAGCCTAGTCTCAAACTCCAGAAAGCTACCCCAGGGCTCTCAGTGCAGGAGCCAGCAAGGGTCTCCTCTCCTGCCCTCTAGTGGTTAACATAGATCAGCAAAAAGCCCCTTTGGGTGGAGCCTCCGTGGCTTGCCAAGAGTTGTCAGATACTTGCACTGATTCCTGCAAGCATTTTCAGCCATGTTCATTGCTGATTCCCCCCCCCCTCCCCAGAACCTACCACCCTGCCTGGGACAGAGTATGGATGGACTCAATGAATATCTACCCAATTCAATGTTAAAGACCCATATGTGTTGCCTATACATGGAGATCAGATAAATGCAACACAGTTCTTAACTTTTAGCCAACAAAAAAGTTGGCTAAGGAGGTGAGAGCAAACACGTAATCAAACGCCATTTTTTTCCCCAAGCCATACCAACCTCATGAGCTGAGTGATAAAATATAGTTACTGATTTACTTTCCCATCAAATTACCAGAATCAATCTCTACTGTTTTCTCATCTCTTTCCCAAAGGGGGTCCTGTCGGTCATCTTGGGAATAGCAGCCGTCGTCTCCCCTTCCTGCCATACATGGTATGGGTGCAATCATGAGGTACTCCAGCCCCCCTTGGCTATGCTGGACCACTGTTCTCCTGACCTCATCAACACCTGTGGTCAGCTAGGATGTTTCTGTTTCGTACCACATCATGGCCAGACCATGGTTTCAAGTTGTCCCAGTCAAGGACATAGTTCTCTCACTTGATTGGGCATTTTATTTTCATTGAAGTTGACCTTTCCTCTCACTCTAAAAACATGATATACATTATTTGTTTAAGGTGGCAAGTTGATCAGCATCACTGTGGAAACCTACCTGACCCCCACCACCTGCTAGGGCCCTAGACAAGGCCTGAGCACTTTAAAATTCTCTTTAGCAGGGAAATCTCAACATATGGCTACAAATCAAATAGTTACAAATATATCTTGTGGAAACTTTAAATGCAGGTGGTTCAGGGGTAAGTTCAGAAACTCAAAGATGGTTGCTTTGGGAGCACCTTCCTCCTTGCCAACACATCTTATGTATCTATCTTCAGGGGAAAGAATGGGGCAGAGCCTCTAAATTCACATGTGCTCTCACTTAGGGAAAAGGAAATTTCTCACAGCCTCCCAGAAGTCTTCACTTTACACCCCATTGTCCAGGATAGATTGCCTAGCCCTGCTTAGCATGGAGACTAGATTCAACTCCCCTAAGGATATAAGGTCTCCTTCTAAATGAACAGAATTATATTCCTTTACTAAGGAATGAGGAGAAATATTTTAAAATTATTATTAACAAATGCTGGCAACAATCAAAAGTGCCTGCAACCAAAGGCATTGATTACTCTACATAACAAGAAGCTTGGAGGGAGGTAGGGCCCCTATTGGTTAATCACCAGCTAAACTACTATCATAGCTCCTTTATTAATAGGGATACATTTTGAGAAGTGTTTCATTAGGTGATTTAGGTGATTGTGGTGATATATACAATCATATAATTGTAGGTCCATTATACAGTGTACTTATAGAAACCTAGTGGTATAGATTCCCAACAACATGAATACTTTATGCAATCAAGAAAGACAGTAAATACCAGATGTTTGAGGCCATTGCCAATGTAATGTGACATAGTGCTTTTATTAAGTAGAAGGAATATACTTAATGTGATGGTTAGTATTGGCTGTCACCTTGACAGGATCTAAAGTCATCTAGGAGGCAAACCTATGAGGATGCCTTCCAGGGAGCTTATATATTGGGTTAACTGAGATGAAAAGAGCCACTCTAAATGCGGAGCATGCTATCCTGTAGGTAGTGAGCTGGGCACAAGCATTCACTTCTCTCAGCTTCCTGACAGCAGCCCCAATGTGACCAGCCCCCTTGCACTCCTGCGGCCATGCCTTCCCTGTCACGGTGGGTACCCTCTGTGGGAGTAGCTTTTTTTTTTTCAACTTTATACAAACTAGGGTCACCTAGGGAGAAGGAACCTCAATTAAAGAACTGTTTCCACCAGACCAGCTGGTAGGCATGTCTGTGGGTAATTTTCATGATTAATGACTGATATGTGAGGGCCTAGACCTCTGTGGTGGGGTGCTACCCCTGTGCAGGTAGTCCTGGGTTGTATAAGAAAGGTTGAGCAATTCCTGGAGAGCAAGTCATTGAGTAGGATTTCTCCATGGTTTCTGTTTCAGTCTCTGCTTTCAGGTTCCTGCTGCCAGGTTCCTGCCTCCAGCTCCCAAAGTAACAAACTTTTAACTGAAAGTATAAATGAAATAAACCCTTTCCTCCTCGCATTGGTTTTTCTCATGATATTTATCACAGCAATACAAAGCAAACATGGAACATTGAGCAGAAATACACTCCTCATCCTTCCTTAAGTTGCTTTTGCTAGAAATTTTGTAACAGAAATGAAATAAGTAGCTTATACACTTAAGTAATACGCTTTAAAGTTTTTTAAATTTTTTTAAGTTTTAGAATTTTTGTGATATTCCTTACATTCATACTGTATTTATACCGTTCACATCCCTTCCTTTCCACCCTCAAACTCCTCCTATGTCCCTTCATTCTCTTTCAAATTCATGGCCATTTTTTCTTTAAATACACAGAGGGGAAGGAGACAGACAGGCAGACAGACATAACCTTCTGAGTCCATTTAATGTTGCTCCTACAGCCGGGCAGTGGTGGCACACACCTTTAGTCCCAGCACTTGGGAGGCAGAGGCAGGCGATCTCTGTGAGTTTGAGGCCAGCCTGGTCTACAAAGCAACTCCAGGACAGCCAGAGCTATTATACAGAGAAACCCTGTCTCGAAAAACAACAACAAAAAAAATGTTGCTCCTACATGTGTGTGTTTAGAGATGATCACTTGGGATTGGATAGATTTTTTTTTTTAGATCTATTAGTGTAGATTTCCTATAATATCTAGAAGTAACTAGTACACTTGAGTAGTATGTCTTAAAGTTTTTTAACTTTCTTTTTTTAATTTTTAGAATTTTTGTAAGAATCCCCCATATTCATACTGTATCACCCTTGCACTCTTAAAATCGTTCGATCCTCTCTTCCACAAGGTTTCCTGAGCCTTGGGTGTAAGGTTGTGTTGTAGATGTATTAACTGGAGTTGAGTGCCCCCCACACACACACTCTCTTGTTCTCTGCATTTTCACCAACTTCAGATTACTGTAATAATCCCCATCTGTAGCAGAAAGAAGCTTCTTTGATGAAGGATAGGAGCTACATTTATCTGTGAGTATAAGGATAAGGTTTTAGAATGGGATGAGAGATCATACTGGTTTGGTAACGTGGCAGTAGTAGGTCCTTGTCTAGGATCTATGACCTCACCAGTCATGGGTAGTTGCCTAGGTTTACAGTATCAGGCATGAATTGTCCCTAACAAGCAGGCTTTATGTCGAATTAGACAGCTGTTGGTTACCCCTGAGATATAATCATCACTATTGCATCACTGAAGGTACCTTGGAAGACAAGTCATTATTGTAGTCTATAGGCTTTACAGGAAGATAGGACTATTGTTTGATTGTCTCCCTAGGCTGCATGCATAGCACCTTTGAATACTATTTTTGAAAAATTCATAGAGAAACTACAGTATTTTATTTTAGTGTCATATAACCTTCCTTTTCCAACTTTATTTGTATCACCCTGCCTCTGCCATCAGCAGTTAAAACTATTCTCTCATTTTCCCATCTTCCCCTTGCTTTTTAAGTAAGTATACATATATTCCAAAGTAATAATAAAATATAGTATACTAGATACATAAACTATGAAAATAGTCATTTAGTATTATGAAGTACAATATATTATAAATAATGGCACTGCAGAAATCTCTTTCTTTTATACAACTGTTAGCAGATTTGTTCTCACTACCATCACCACAAACATGTGTATGATGTACTGTGTGATAATTATGACATCAGTAGGTGATGTTAACACTTCTGCTGTAATCTTATGGTCCCACAATTATACACAAAGTCTATCATTGACTGAGACTTTGCTAAAGGGACTGTTCTGGCTTCTCTGTGATTATCCGCACCTTATTCCTTTGGTCACTAGATTGTTGGCATTGCTCCCTAGAGTATACTATGCAAATACAGGCATGGGGCACCCATCCTCTAAAATTGGAGAGAATTTCTAAAGCTCTCAGATGACTCCACAGTCCCATCCCTTATACCAAAAGTCAAGATCAGTTGCACATTCAAGTCTTGGTGGAAAGGGTGTCTGAGAAAATAGTAACTTGCCCTTTCAGGGCACTCTCCTCTAACCCTGGGCCAGCAAGAAGAAGGTCAAGGTGTGGCTGTAGCAGGAGCAATTACCTAGCAATTACCAAGGTACAGTGAGTATTTAGATAATTCAGAACAGACAGCTCTTCATGAGGCTGTGCCTGTCAGAGAAAGATTCACATAGAAGCCAAGTATGTATACAGTCACACAATTACTCAGATGGGACACAAAATGTATCCTCTGAGTAAGCTGACTAAACTATGTGAGTGATGCATAGAGATCTTTTATTCAGTTTGAGCTATTTTTAAGTCATTGCTCCGTCCATGTACCTTGAGGGATATCAGTACCTTACATCTTCTCTCTTCCTTGACCTACTTTTCTTGTGGAATGACACAAACCTAGCTCTGAGCTACAAGCAAGGATGTTCATAATAGAAAATCACTACATAGATCCTCTTAAGGTGAATCTAAGAACCACATACGTAGACTAGATAGATATTCATGGAAGAGTTTGAGAGAAAGATGAATAGCCAACACTGTGGGTGGTTTTGACCTTAGTCCTGGTAGCTTTATTAGGAATCATTGCTCAAAAGTTCCTGTCAGATCATTAAGACTAATCACAGCATCCTGAGAATAATGAAGCACATCTTCACAGAATGATGTGGTGGGTAATCACTGATAAAAAACCACAGCTTTACATAACATCTCTGCTTTTTATGTTCAAGTTCTCCTTTAAGACCTGGACATTGGAATTCTCTAATATAACACATAAATATTAACTCTAGGTCAGTGAAGGAACTAAGGATGGCACAGAAGTCACAAGAGGGGCAGGCAGGGGTCAAAGGACTGTTTCCATTTGCTTGTAAACACACTTAACTTCCTAAGCTTGGGAGACAGTTAATCTTGTCCCTAGATTACAGAAGAAGAAAACTGGATCCTGCCAGTCTACAAGTTGTCCAAAGTCATACCCTCTGAGACCTAGGATAGTCTAACTTTAACACTGGATTTTTCTGGTCCCAGAGGCTTGATCTTTCTCCATTGCTCATTTTATAGAAATTAGTTGACAATATCTACAATTCAGGCTTCCTCAAGTTTCTCTGTGGCCAGGTACTTGAGATAGAAATTTTAAGAGACAAGAACCCAAATTAAATAACATGCAATGTTTTAGTGATTACCTTCATGGACAAAGGAATGATTCAGACTTAGTGCAACTGTCATTTGCTTTTATTTTTAAATAAAATCATAAATTTGTGTGCATATCCATTATAGTAGTGGTGGGTTACATAAAGTCATTTTCATTAAATTATGTCATGTCCTTAAACCATAGTCACCTTCCAGACCCTCTTCCTGTTCTTTCTCCTTTGTCCCACTACCAGCTTTTACTTTCAAAGCATATTTTTTTCTTTAGCCTGATCAGTAACTTGGATGTTGTAAATAGTGCTATAATAAACATGTATGTGCAGAAATCTCTGTAGAACATTAGCTTCGATAGCTCCCAGGACTGGCGCTGGCAGACCACATTACAGCTCTATTTTCAGTTATTTCACAAACCTCCACACTGACTGCCACAGTGGCTGAACTGGTTTACATTGCTTCTAGCAGTGGACAATGACTGCCAATCTGACAGAGGTAAGAAGGAATCTCAATGTAGTTTTAATTTGCATTTTCCCAATAACTAAGGATGTCAAACATATTGTTTGCCCATTTGTTGGTTGGATTGTTCAGTGTTTAGTTCTTTTAGCTCTTTTTATAACCTAGATATTATTAATATGTCAGATATATGACTAGCATGGAACGTCTTCCATTCTGTGAACCGTCTCTTCACTCTGTTTTTCCCTTTGCTGTACAGAGGCTGTTAATTATATGCATTTCCATTTGCCAAACTTGAAATTGTTTCGTGGTATCAGAGTCCTTTCAAAGTACCTTTGCCTATGTCTGTATCTTGAAGTCAAGACTTGGCTGTGGTGGTTTACATTGTTTATTATGAGTGTTTTGAAGCTATTGAAAATGGAATTGCTTTCATTATTTCTTTCTCAGCATGTTCATTATTGGTATATAAGACACCTACTGGTTTTATATGTTGATTTTTGTAGCCTGCTGACTTGCTGGAAGTTCTTAGAGTCTGTAGATAAAGATAACTTCACTTCTAACTTTCTTATCTGTGCTTTTTCATTTTGTTCTCTTGTCTTACTGCTCTAGCTAAGACTTCAAGAACTACAGTAAATAAGGAGAGAAAGAGCAACCCAGTCTCATTCCAGGTGTGAAAGGATGCTGTCTTACTCCCATTTAATATAACATTGGGTGTATGTTTGTCATATATATATATATATATATCTTTTGTTATGTTGAAGTATGTTCTTTCTATTTCAAGTTTCTTTGGACTTTTTATCATGAGGGCATGTTAGACTTTGACAAAGGCTTTTTCTGCACATGTTGAGATGATCATGTAATTTCTGTTCTTGATCTTATTTATATGGAGTATTGTATTTACAGATTTGCACGCATGGAATCATCCTTTCATCCCTAGACTGAATCCAATTTGGTCTTTGTGAATGATCTTTTTAAATGTGTTGCTGAATTCAATTTGCAAATCTTTTATTGAGCATTTTTGCATGTACATTCATCCAGTAGATTGTCCTGAAATTTTCTGTCTTTGATGTGGCCTGACACAGTATTGGTTCCAGGGTAACTCTGGCTCTGTAAAATGAGCTTGGTAGTGTTCTTTCTCTTTCTGATTTGTGGAATAGTTTGAAGAACATCAATGTTTGTTCTTCTTTAAATGTCTAGTAAAATCCAATTGTGAGTCCATTTGTGCCTGGGCATTTTTTAGTTGGGAGATGTTTTATTACAGTTTCAAGGTCAGTACTTATTATAGATTTGTTTAAGTTTTAAGATTATCTCTGTTTCATCTATAGTCTTCAAATTATGAGAAGATAGTTTTTCAAGCCTTCTCTAATAGCACTCTGAATTCCATTGATTCCTGTTGTAAAATGCCTTCCACATAATTTCAATTTCTTTCTGGCTTTGTTCACTTTAGTGAGCGTAGTGTGTCACAGATGTTTTCTAAGTTAATCAGAAATCAAATTGCTAATAGACAAGCAACATTTGCTTATCCAAATATATGGAGATAGATAGGTGATCTTCAAAAACCTCAAGAGATCTACAGAATATAGTATTCAAAGGTGCTTTCTTAACTTAAGATTTTTTTGATATTGGACATGTTAGCTGCTGGCAGCAACCCCCAGTTCTACTCCAAGTAGATGATGAGCATTGAAGAAACTCCAGTTGGAGATGGCTGCATTAGTGGCAAGCTTGTCACTCGGCAAAAGAAAGCCCTTGCTTCAACTGTAGACAGAATGCTGCCCAAAAAGGACAAAACATGGAAGCAAGTAAGTGGAAAGCCTAGCTCTGTCAAGACAGGGTAGGCAAGTCCTTCATAATTCCTGCTTTACAATTAATGTCTATCAGAGGTACTGGGCCAAAAAGCTGAAGATAGATGCTCCAATGGATTGAGAGAAATTGGGGACTGTCCAGGCAGCCAGTTGTCTGTCATTTCTTAGTTTTGGAAGCTGCTTCCTGTTTAATCAGATATATTTATCCTTCTCAAGTCTCTGATGTGGTTGAAGAATAGATATTTATAGTCTCACAATTAAATTTTAAGTTGTTTAGGAATTAAAAGGATGTTCTAGGTCTAAGAAGATTTTTTTAAGTCGGTAATGCAAGTTAGGATGGAAACTGAGTTAGTATAGAATTTTAAACTCATTGAGGTGGATAGACAACAGAATATTAATTTCAGTTGCCAAATAGATATGGACTGGACATTGGAATTGTGTGTTACACCTTATAATTTTCATAACTGTGGCCTAATTATTCTTATTGTTTTGTATTGAATTTATTGTTATAAGAAACAGAGCCTTTTATTGGACTAAAAGGGGGAGCTTTGGGGAGAGGAAAGATACACCTTAAAAAGAAAAGCAGATAGGAGTGTGAGGGGAAAGAGGGTAGGAGGGTAGAGCCAAGACAGGGAGGTGGGAAGGGACTATAATTGAGATGTAACTTGAAGAAATAAATAAATGTTTAAAAAAAAGAGTTTGGAAATCTTGTTTATATTTTCAAATTAGGAAATCTTTGTTTTTATTTACTATCATTATCATTATTATTACTATTTTTATCACCTAATCTTTATTATTTCTTTTCATGTACTGATTTGAGTTTTGGTTTGTTCGTGCCTTTCTAAACTTTGAGTTGGATCATTGAGTCATTTACTTGAGGCCACTTTGGTTTGTGTGTGTGCTGTGTTTCTCTGTGTGTGTATATGTGGAGAAATATGGGTGTCTAAGCCCTGCATTGATTGTATTTTCTCCCTTTCATCTCTACTTCTCGTTTGCTACTCACAGATTCTATCCCCTTCTATCACCCTCCTTTTCCCTCCCTCCCTTTCTTCATCCTGTTCTACTCTTTAAATTTTCTGATACTAAAAATACAGTGCCTACTTTTCTGAGATTTAACTTGAGCCTTGGTTCTCTCCTTTGAAGTTGCTGTAGATGCCTGCCCCACTTGGAGATGAGAATTGCCCACTTGGTGGCAGGTCCTCTTGAATAGACTCTCTCTGGCACTATCTCTTAAGCTTTCTTTTGCCTTTGCTCCTAAAACTTCAGTGCCTTTTCTTCCTGCACCCACCACAGAACACAGAGGCTCTCCAACTATTCCCACTTTGTTCCAGCACTTGGTGCACATGGATGTTATCTCTCAAATGATCAAAAAAGAAGTTCAGAAACAAAGAAATCATGCAATTTGCTGCCAAATGTATGGAACTAGAAAAGCTCATCCTGAGTGAGCTAACTCAGACCCAGAAAGATGCACATGGCATCTATTCACTTATAACTGGATTTTAGTTATATAGTACAGGATAACTATTCTACAACCAACAGACTGAGAGGAACAGGAACATAGACTTTGTTATCTGTTGGTGGAATATTTTGCCCTAGTGGGGCTGCCATCCAGGCCCCCAGTGCAAGAGGAAGCTCTTAGCTCTCATATGACTGCTGAACTGAAGAGGACTGATATGTAGGGGACCCCACACCTGAGGAGTAGTATAGGTGGGAGAAGGGATATAGGGTGGGAGGGTCAGACCGAGAGGGGTGCAGGGAGGGGACTGTGATGGAGATGTAACTAGAAGTTATAAATAAACAATAAAAAAATTCTACACACATCAGAAGCACTTGTTTTTAAATGCAAAACACACTTCAAAAAGACAAAGAATACTCCATATTCTCACCAAGAAAAACTCTCAGTTTTGACATAAGAAACAGCCACAAGAGTCTGGAACTCTAGAAATATCATAGACTTAAAAGAGTTCAGTGGTCTGAAAGCAGGAGCCCTTGATTTGTGAATTCACAAACCAAAGTTCAGTTCTCCTCCTTCTCCAAATGACTCCAATGAGAAGAATGTCATGTATGGAAGGCAGCAACACAACTCCTTTACCCCCTGGCTTCAACTTGGACTTAGTCAGTGGTAGATATGGCAACTACATGGTGGCCACTTGAACACATTAGACTGTCCCATAATGGTGGGAACAGTGTTCTGTTCTCATGCGAACACATAGTTATTATGACAGGCAAAAACCTATCTTCTTTTCTGGCAACATATCTTCCAGAGCTATTGTTCCTGGACTTAGGAAATCCGTCGTCTATGCCATGAGTTCCTACACAACGTTCTGTGTGCTTAGAATGTATTTCATTGCAGAGGTATCTGTAAAAAGAAATATGGCTAATTAAACTATTTAACCATCATTTATTATCAGTAATTGGTTTGGCAGTTGTTAATCTTTAAGCAGGGATTAATAATAAATAATAAATGAGCACACAGGGACCGCATGGATTTCTAACAAGCCTTGGCCTGAATTGTGCAATCCTAGCCCATCTAAACTAGCTCATAATTCTGTTACCTAAATATGACCCCATATATACATACATCCCCTTGGACTGCCATTCTCCACAATATGCCGATGTTCCTGGCCATTTGGAATGAGGTTCTTTTCTCTAACACATGGTGTGTGCCTCTTCCTGCTCCTGGCTGGAATCCTTGAATCCTCTGTCTAAAGCACAGGCCTCCTGTTCTAATCTCAGGAAGTTCCACCTTTTCTGTCTTTGCCCAGTCTCAGGCCTTGGCATTTTATTTAACCAATCAGAGTCAACGTAAGTAACAGACAGCAAGCAGGACCAATTAACATTTAGAATGCTTAACACTACCCCAACAGGTGTCTGTAAATGGCCACACACAGAGGACTTCCTAGCTTCTAATTTTTTTTCATTTTACATCCCAATTGTAGCCCCCTCTTTCCCCTACTCTGGGTCCCACCCTCTTGCCCCCTTCTCTCATCCTCCCTCCCCTTTCCCTACCCTCATATCATCCCACCCGAGCATATCAAGTTGCATCAGGTCTAAAGGCTTCAGCTCTTCCACTGAAGCCAGGCACCACAGCCCATTGAGGGGAAGTGATCAGAAAGCAGGCCTCATAGTCCTTGCCAGAGACAACCCCTACTCTACTTGTTAGGGACCCATATGATGACCAACCTTATCAGTTACTTATGTGTATGGGGCCTAGGTCAAGTTCATGTATGACCGTTGATTGGTGGTTCAGTCTCTGTGAGCCCCCATGGACCTAGGTTAGTTGTCTTCTTGTGGAGTTTTTATCTCCTCCGGGTCTTTCTACCCTTTCCCCTATTCTTCCACAAGATATCCTTATTCTGCCTCATGTTTGGCGGGGAGTCTCAGCTTTCGTTTGGATCCTCTGCTGTAGGGGGGGGGGGGGTTCTCAGAGGATAGTTATGCTATGCTCCTGTCTGAAATCATTGCAGAGTTATCATTTATGGTGATAGGCTTTTTAGCATGCCCCATCATCTAGATGCTGGGATGTGTTGAAAGGGTGCTCAGGTGTACCATCTGTCAGGAGCCTACATTATATGAAATGGTGGTGATGTTCTCCATGATCTAATTTAAAACAACATTTAAATGCAGTGTTCCTTCTATCACAGCCAGAATGAAAAAAAAATCCCCTCTCACTGTTTCTCTTCATAACACACTTGAAAAACTTTTGCTTATTAGCACCATGCTCACAATCTTCCTGGGTTTAGATGCACCAAAGGAGGAATGATTTCTTCAGAAACACATCATGGTCCTGCTGAATTGAAAACAGATACCAATAAATGACTAACATTTAAGATTTCAACTGGGCATGCAGCCAAATGAATGTCACCTCATATAATGTAATTGGCAGTGGGACTCTATATATTCTTTGAACACTTCACCCAGATGACAGATGAGAATGTGTGCTAAGACACAAAAGAGTGCCTTTGTCAAATGCTTTCTGCTTGCTTCTCTAGATTCTCTCTCTCCTAGTCTTAGTTCTTAGGGCAGACATAACAGAAGTATCAGGCTTGATTCTTTAAACAACAGGCATTTATTTTTCATAATTCTAAAGGTGAGAAGTCTATGATCAAGATGCTAGTATATTTTGTGCCATGTGAGAATTCTCTTCCAGTTCATACATGGTACCTTACTGGGATATCATCTCATGACAGTGAGTGCTTTGAGATTCACAGTTCCATTTTCAAGGGCTCCATCATTCTGAACTAACTGTTTCCTAGAAACCCAAATTTCCAGTAGTATGATGTTACTATTTGAACATACAATATTTGGGGAGTACAGTCAGTTATCACATCTCCTCCAGATTGTTCTAAGGAGGTTGACCTGTTCTAATCAAATCTACTGGTTCCTTCACCCTCAGGCAAGGAAAGAACAGTGAGACAGGGTCACTATACAATTTAAACTGACTTCAAGCTTAGGATGTAACCCAGGATAGCTCAAACTTGCTATCTCTCTGCCTGGGATTCCTGAGTGCTGTGACTGAAGGCACATGCCACTACATCCAACTGTCCTTTGTTCTTACTTTTGATCAACATAGAAATTCGGCTAAGAGCTTAGAGGGAAATCAAAGTTCCCTCAGGAAAGCAATGTCTTCTTATGGAAGGCCATACCTTCTCTTAGGGTACCTCTCTACACAGACTTTCCTCTAATTTCTGGAACCGTTCTTCCTTTTGTCACTCAAGCCAAAAACTGGTATAATGGCCTGGCTTCTAGGATTCTTCTATACTACTCTTATGGCTTTCCCTACCTTGGACTCTTTCTTAAACACTTCACCAACATCCTTCTTAGTGAGATGGATGCTGCTAGGAAATGTAAAATAAATTGTAGCATTTTCTTAAGATTGTAAACTTTCTAATTTCTTTAAAAAAAACTAGCTTAGTCAAGGACTATCAATTCATATAAAAAATTGAATATACTTTATTTTATATAAATACTCACATCATTCACATTTTTAGTCACATTGCCATGAGCCAGTGCTTTGGATGGAATATTTGTGTCTTATCAAAATTCTAATATTGAAATGTGAACTCCAAATATGCTAATATTTAGGCTGGAATCATTGAGTCATGAGGTTAGAGACTCAAGACTGCACCAGTCTTGATCTAACAAAGGAGACCATCAACTGCTCAACTCCTCTCTGCCAGATGAGGACATATATAGAAAAGTACAAATCAGGAAGTCCTCGTGAGAAATTTGCCACATTGAGGGTCCAACCTCAGATTTCCTACCCCCACACTGTAAGCAATAATTCCGGCTATACAAACCACCAAGTCTTTCCCACTTTTGTTATAGCAGCTTGAAGTATGACAGCAATGTAACCATGAATATGCACACCTGTTAACCAGTTCTTAAAAATTAATACCGTAGATGTTGACCCAGCAAATTACCTAAAAACAGGGAGATAATCTATAGAAACAAACTTGTCTGTCTTCATATTTGTCTCTTCAGTACTTCTAAGTAGAGATCAGTAGAACTGATAATTCCCACCAACCCAGTCCATGCCCATTTCTGAACAAAATTGCTTAGCTACTGAAAGCTCCATGAAGTAAACTTCAAAGGAAGCATCCTATTCTATCTCAGATCCCTTTGGAAAACATGGGGGCATTCAGAAAAAAAAAACATCTTGGCCACACCATGTCTGAGGTTCTTTGTCAGGACATACAAGGGAGTGAAGAACATCATGTTGCGTTTTGAAGTCAGTGTCAATATAAGACATGGCACATCTCCTCGGAAGACACTCACTTTTGTACCAGGATATAATCTCTTGTTAGGTAAGACCCAACATGCATGCTCAAAGGGGCTATAGAGGAGTGAGGTACAAAGACACAGAAAGGGGGTGAAGAGGAAAAATGTCTTCCCAAACAACTGTCTTTTTCACCCAACCAAAGGTTGAGTTGGTCCAAGAGAAACCAGAGCACATTAGTTAGCTCTAAAATGGAAAGGAAATCAATTTTAATTCACTTACACTTCAGAAAAAGCACAGAAGAGCTCACTAACTGAAAGGGCAATCAAGGGCTTTGTCTCAAAAAAGCAGTAACAATAAATAAATAAACAAACAAACAAACATGGGCTGGAGAGATGGCTCAGTGGTTAAGATGGTTCATAGAAGACATGGAAAGTTTGTATTCAGAAGTAACATGGTAAAAGTTTGTCTCCATTGGCCTCTCCTCTGTCCCCATACAGTGGAAGACAGGGCAAGAGAGAGAAACTTTGCATCCTTATGTGGTAGAAGAGAATAGAAGAATGAGCCAATCCACACAAGCCCTTTCTATAAAGGCATCAATATTTTATGAGATCCAAGCCCTCATGACATAATCACTTTACATAAGGTCTCATCTCCCAACAACTCTAGAGATCAAAGGTCTAGAACATGAATTTTGGGAGATATATTGAGACAGTAGCAAGGGCAGCACCCTTTGGCTTAGTGTCTTATTCTCCCCCCAAAGACCTTGATTCATAAATGCTCAACAAACACAATCTAAGACTTTCTCAAATATTTTCTTCTTTCCACTCCTTGGTTCTGCCTTAATCAAATAAGAAGAGCTATTTCTGTTTGATGAAACTGTGTAGCCCCATAGTTCCTGGCTGAGATGCTTGCCCTTCTCACAACTACCAACTGCTTTCTACATAACCACCAGGATGGCAGGGGAGAGTAAATCTGTGCTACATCCAGGTGGCCTCTTCTACCTGCAAGTGCTCTATTTGTATGATTTATGAGCACACTATCACACCATCATTATATACAAATCAACACGGAGGAAAGACCTCACCAACAAAGAGCTTCCAGCAATTCTATGCTGAACACCAATGACACCCTTACTGGGGCTTGTGAATAATAAAAGTGGCCTTCCAGCTTCAACTTACAGCTACATGAGATCCAGTCATGCTCCTCTTACCATTCTTGGTATGAAAACGCCCGAGCTGCTGGGCCTGCTACCCCAGCTTGGACCACTAGACTAGGAAACAGACAGGGTTGGCAACTCAATGGCAGACCAGGTAAGTTTATGACAAATAGAGCTTGATGTTCTTTAAAAAAAAAGAAAAAAGGACAGTGGCAGAGAAGCCATCTTAAAAACAACCTTGAGAATAGGCCTTTACATAACCAGCTAAAATGCTCCACCAAGGTACTCCAGAGAGGTGTTGGGACTCAACTTAAAAAGGTGGGGAAGAGCTGTGCATTGTGGCAAACACCTTTAATCTGAAGACTCTGGAGGTAGGCATCTCTATGAGTTCAAGACCAGCCTGACCTACATAGCAAGTTCTAGACTAACCAAGGCAATATAAGAAGACTCTATCTCAAACAAAACAAAAGGAAAGACAAAGGAGTAGGGTTTGTGCTATAAAAGTCTATCCATTTAAACCAATACATGATGTCTGTGCTGGGTATATTATATCACCACCATAGTATTTCCACTTGTTTTTGTTGTGTTTGACTTACTTACCCCACCCCTTCTGTCTCATCCTTTGGAGACTACTAGGACTTTCCCAATATGAAATATAGTTGGAATCATATGTAGTCTTCCAGACGGTCTTCTTTCAGTAACTAGTGTCTATTTAAGACTTCCCAGTTTCTTAAACCACATGATCATCTCACTAGATGCCTAAAAAGCATTTGACAAAATCCAACACCCCTTCATGCTAGAAGTCTTGGAGATAACTGGCTTATAAGGACCTACCTAAAAATAATAAAGGCAATATACACCAAGCCAGTAGCCAACATCAAATTAAATGGAAAGAAACTTAAAGCATTTCCCCTAAAATCAGGGACAAGGCAAAGATGTCCACTCTCTCCATATCTCTTCAACATAGTACTTGAAATCCTAGCTAAAGCAATAAGACCTAAAGGAGATCTAGGGGATTAAAAATTGGAATGGAAGAAGTCAAACTATCCCTATTCACTGATGATATGATAGTATACATAAGCGACCCAAAAAACTCCACCAGAGAACTACAGCTGATAAACATGTTCAGCAAGGTGGCTGGATACAAAATTAACTCTAAAATTCAGTGGTCCTTCTTTATACAAAAGATAAATGGGCCAAGAAAGAAATTAGGGAAACAACATCCTTCAAAGTAGCCACAAATAATATAAAACACCTAGGAGTAACTCTAACCAAGCATGTGAGAGACCTGTACAACAAGAACTTCATGACTTGAATGAGAACTCTTTGTAGGGATGTTCCATGACTTGTTTATCCTTGCAACTTCTGAAGGATGTCCAGTTGCTTCAAAATGTTGGCCGTTAAACAAAAAGCTTCTAGAGCAGGTTCTGTGTGGACAGTTTTAGATACACTCAGGTATATTTCAAGGACCACAATTACTGGATCATATGGAAGACATTCTTTAGCTATTAATGAGTATGCCAACTATCTTAAAGCACCTGTATCATCTTGCAATCTAACCAATAATGATGGTTCATGCTGCTCCATGTCTTGCTAGCATTTAGCATTGCGTGGTTTTGGATTTTAGCCATTCTAAATTATTCTAATTCTAATAGATATAATCATAATGTATATCCAATCTATTCTAATAGATACACCATGGTGTGTCATTGATGCTTTATCTTTCAGTTCTGGAATGATACACACTATTGAGCTTCTCCTCACTGGCTTATTTGCCATCAGATATCTTCTTTGGTCAGGTGTCTGTTCAGGTCTTTTGTTCATTTTAAATGAGCATTTTCACTTACATGGGCAACCATTAAGGGTCCTTCCAGAGTTTACAAACAAGTTTTTAGTCTGATATTTGTATTACAACAGCAAAGTTTTTTCTCCAAATCTTTAGCCTTTTTACAAAATTTTTGAATGTCCTTTATTGAATCATGTCCTTTAGGTTTTTTTCAGACAATATTGACTATTTTAAATTAATAATATCTTTGAAGAAGGGAGAGTTTGTATGTGTTTGTTTCAATGTCTTTTGTGCAATAATTTTCATTCAATAAAACCCAATTTATGGGAATTTTCTTTAATAGATTTTTGGGGTTTTTTTTTCACAAAAAAACTGAATTTTTAATTCTCATTTTTCTTGGAAATTTTATTTCTGTGTTTTACATTTGAGACTATGATTTGTTTTAAGTTAATGTGAGAAATATTTAAGTTCTGTGTGTATATTAGCTTGTATCTGTCTGTTTGCCTGCCTGTCTCCAGCACACTGTGATAAATACCAAAAAGACTAACTTTGTCCTACTTTCAGTACATTTATATAGTCTTTCTTGGCTTCTTATTCCACCCCTTTGATCTCTGTCCATAGTTTAACTAAATCATATTTTCTTAATTGTTGTAGCTTTATAGTAATTCTTAAAGTCATGTGGTCTTAGTCCTCCATCTTTTTTTCTCTTCTTCATTATTGGGTTGGCTATTCTGCTGTGTATCTGTTTGTTGGTTTGTTTGTGACCTTCCAATCAAAATGTAGTATCAGTTTTTCAGTATCTACAAAAAATAGCTTTCTGAGATTTTCATTGTGATTACATTCATTCAGTGTATCCTTATAGATTCAACACAATTTCAACATTGAGAAAAATGTACCTCTCAACAATAAATTTTATAATGTATATAGTATACTTCATTATCAACATTAATTTTTTTAATGTCTGTGGTGATTTGCAATTTTGTGAACTTTAAATTTAAGTTTTTATTTTCATTTAGTTTGGTGCTAATATACACAGCAGTGTTAATGTTTTCACCAAAACACTAAACAGATATCTTTCAAAATATATAAAAGTGACTGGAGCTGGAGAGAAGGTTCAGCAGTCAAAAATACATACTGCTCTTGTAGAGGGTCTGGCAGCTCAGAACTACTTGTGACCTTGTGACTCCATACACCCCTGGCCACTGAAGACACCAGCACTCAGAAACACACCCACACACTTAAAATAAAGCACAAAAAAAATGCAGTGTTACTTTGACTTTAAACTAAGAAGATTTAGTACTTTGCCTAGTGTCCTGTGTTTTTGTTTTGTTTTTCTATATGATGAAAGTGTTTGATGCCTTCATGTTACTTACCAAAACAGAGTTTTGGGCAGAATCATGCTGATACATATTCAGTTTATCTAACACTTCTAGAATAAAGGAGCACTTGGTTGATCAAAGAGGAGGTAACAAGTCTGAGTCACCTTGGGGACACATTAAGGAACCTAGGGAAGTAGTGTGCTACAGGGATGCCTGCTCCTCCATGTTGCTTCTGGCACCATTCACCATCATCACACTATTCAGTCAGTATGGGTATCCAACAACAGGTTAATGGATAAAGAAAATGTGGTGTATACACACACAAGGTTTTATTGAGCCATACGTAAGAAAAATTTTATTTGCAAGAAAATGGATGGATTTGAAAACTATCATATTAAGCAAAGTAAGCCAGATACAGAAAGACATGTATCTCATGTCTTTTCTCATATGTGGAACACAGATTACTTTATATACACACATATGTGTGTGCACATAGACATAAAAATTGAAGGGAAAAGGAAAAGGAGGAAGTGGGGGGAAGAGATACAGAAAAGAGTAGTGGGGAGTGAATATGGTCAAATGACATATGTTTGATCAAAATGTCATTAAGAAATCTGTAACTTTGTACAATGAATATACACCAAAAATAATTTAAATAAATAATTAAATCCAAGACAGTGAGAAACTTGGCATGAAAAAGTAAAAATGAATTTCCTACTATCAATTAGCTCATGGGTTCCAAAAGCCATCTAGAAATTGCTTTGGCTGCCCCCAAAACTAATAAAGCCCATTTCTTTTTGCATCTGTTTCCTAATTGTAGAGACCATGGGGACACAGCATGGGCTAAAGAAGACTCAGAAAAGTGCTTTTCAAAAATGTGTTCCAGTAACTGGAAACTGAGTGAAATTGTGTTCCATGGGGACTCACAGCCTCAACTTTCTCGTGGATGTATTTACTCTCTTGGAGTTGTTGAGACCACAAACTAGAGATCTCACTGGGCTTAATTTGCACTAAAAGTAGAACTCCTAGTTTCCTTCATAAGCCTGAAGGCATGGTATCCCCACAGGTTTCCCAGGATCTGAGATCCAATTGGAAAAAAAATGACATTTGAAATTGAGCATAGAAACAAATACATTTTTGTCATACCTATCTAAAATAGAGCTAAGAGGCCATAGGAAAAAATGCTCAGCTCATAACTGATTGTTCTAGATACTGCCCCCTAAGCCACTACTCCAGTGAGAAGGAAGACCTGCTGTGACTTTTGAGAGAACTAGTTTTCTTATTCTATTGCTGTGAGAAGCTACCATTACCAAGGCAACTCTTACAAAATATTTAATTGGGAACTTGTTTACAATTTCAAAGAATTAGTCCATGATCATCATGGCAAGAAGATAGGCACGGAACTGGAGCAGTACATAACAGTATTACATCCTGATCCATGGGCAGCAGGCAGAAAGAGAAGAGAGAGAGAGAGAGAGAGAGAGAGAGAGAGAGAGAGAGAGAGAGAGAGAGAATGGGCCTGGCATAGGCTTTTGAAAACCCAAATCCCTCCCCGCAATGATACCTCCTAATCCTTCTCAAACAGTTCCTCTAACTGGGGTCTATGGGGTAATTCTTATTCAAACCATAACATAGCTTACCTAGTGTCTTAGTTACATTTATACTGCTATGAAGAGACATTATGACCAAGGCAACTTCTAAAAATAAGAGCTTATTAGGGGTTTGCTTACAATAGCATGACTGTCATGTAGGGGAGCATGGCAGCAGGCAGGCAGGCAGGCAGGGTTCAGGAGCAGTAGCTGAGTGATTACCCATTAATATAATAACCATGAGTTACAGAGAGAGAGAGAGCGCTAACTGGGAGTGGTGTAGGCTTTTGAAACCTCAAAGCCCACCCCAGTGACACACCAAGTGACACTCTAAAAGGCCACACCTTCTCCAATAAGGCCACGTCTCCTAATCCTTTGCAAAAGGTCCACGAATAAGGAACCAAGCATTCAAATATATGAGCCTATCAGGGATATCCTAGTTCAAATCACCATACCCAGCATCTGACCATAAGGCAGCCTACTGTGACATTAAGAGTAGCTATGTTCCACAACTGCACTATGTTGGGGTAGTGTTAAGCATTCTAAATGTTAATTAATTGGTCCTGCTTGCTGTCTGTTACTTACATTGACTCTGATTGGTTAAATAAAATGCTGAGGCCTGAGATTGGGCAAAGATAGAGAAAGGTGGGACCTCCTGGGATTAGAACAGGAAGCATGTGCTTTAGACAGAGGTTTCTTGCATTCCAGCCAGCAGCAGGAAGAAGAAGATATTCCAGCCAGGAGCAGCAGGAAGGAGGATGCACGCCATGGGTTAGAAAAAAGAACCTCATTCCACATGGCCAGGAACATCGGCATATTGTGCAGAATGGCAGTCCAAAGGGACGTATGTATATATGGGGTCATAGTTGGGTAATAGAATTAAGAGCTAGCTTAGACGGGCTAGGATTGCACAATTCAGGCCAAGGCTTGTGAAAATCCATGTGGTCTCTGTGTGCTCATTTTTAATGTCTGCTTAAAGATTAACAGCTGCCAAACAAATTAATAATAATCTAAATGCTGGTTAAATAATTTAATTAGCTATATTTTACAGCACTACCTGACAATAAGAGCTCACTAGCCTTTGCAAAACACTCCAAAGACAGATGAGCCTGTTTTCAAAATGTTCTGCATTGTTCTTCCTTATCACCCCAGACCTTCTTTCCTTTATTATTCAGGCATACTTCTAAGTCATTCTGGTTGCTCTACATAATCTAAGATGATGATGTTATTATTCTATTATACCTAATAAAACCTTTCTGCTCGGAGATTTGTCTCTACCTATCCTAGTTTTCTGTTTCTGTGCTGAAACAAAAACCAAAAGCAATCTGGTGGAGAAAGGGGCTTATTTGGCTCACAGATTAAAGTCCATCATCTAGGGAAGCCAAGAAAGGAACTCAAGGCAGGAGCTTGGAGGTAGGAACTGAAGCAGAGATCATGGGAAAATGCTGGTTCCTGGCTTTCTTCCCCTGGCTTGCTCAGCTACCCTTCTTGTACAATCCAGACACACCTGCCCAGAGAAAGCCCTACTTCAGTGAGATGGGCCCTCCCACGTCCATCAGCAATCAATAAAATACCCCTCAGAATGGCCACAGGCCAATCCAGTGAGGGGCTATTCCTCAACTGAGATTCCCTCTTCCCAGGTATATCTAGATCTGTGTCAAATTAACATTAACTGTTGCACCCCTTTTCATTAAGTTTGACCCTCACAAAAACAGGAATAGTGGGAAGCCCACCAGTAAGTTGGCTGATATTCCCTGAAGCCTCTTTATGCCATGGTTTTTTTTTTCTCCTCAGGACAAAAACAGAAAACAAATAGGTTTGTCTGCTAGCTATGCTGTAAAGTGATACACAGGAACTATGTACATAATTTTTACAGGGTCCTATATCCAGCCCTGTGTTGAGCATCCCTGTTCATCAAGAGCAGATGTTCCCAACCTTAAAGATGTTTAAAAAAAAAAAAACCTTAAACCAAAATCACCCAAAATATCTCCAATAGCTCTTGTATGGAAGCCA
>CAJQZJ010033863.1:4802378-4818427 GCA_907164525.1 Lophiomys imhausi | reverse complement strand
AAAAAATGGCCATTGTTTAACTTATAATGAGATAATAATGCCACTACAAGATATCAGAGGATAACAACTAAAAATCCTAGTGCTAAGAATGAGTTACTTCTTCTGGAATTATTGGCTAGAGAGTCCATAGGCCTTCAAATCACTCATGCTATTGCCAATGCTCTTGGCTACTCTTCATAACTTCATGGTAAGTCCCTATTGCTGAAAATACCACATGCTCGAGTCAGAACATGAAAAAAATAAAGCTGGTACTCATCTGGGAAGCTTCATCCTTAGTTCCTTGTTACAGAATATTTGATCACACTGTGAACTCTTAGACTGTGATTTGAAAAATCTGTTTCTATTGTGGGATGACTCAGCCTTTAATCCTAGAACTTTCTGTTTACTGTAGACAAATGGTTATCTGTGGCTCACCTCTAAGCACACACCTTTAATCCAAGAACTTTCTGTTTATTGTAGACAAGTACTTATGGTGTTGCTCAGCTCTAAGCACACAACTTTAATCCAAGAGCTTTATGTACACAGGATTAAATAAAGTTAACCCTAGATCAAGAGGCAGAGCAAGAAACCAATTGACAGGGATTAAACAGAAAAGAGGGACATTGAGCTGAGGAGTATTTAAGACAGTGCAGAGAAGGAGTTGGGAGTTCTTCTTCCTTTGGGTTTTCTCCTTCCTCTAGGTGATTCTGGGCTTTTTTTAGCTTAGGGGTTTTGGCTGTGGCACTTGTGGAATAGGAATATCATCTGGGTGCTTTCTCTGCCTCTCTGAGATAGCAAGTTTTCAACTCAGCATCTGGCTCCCGATTCTTCATTGGTAAAATCAAGTGACTGGGATATTTCAGTTTCCTTAAACTAGCACTGTCAAGGCTAGATACAACAGTAGGTGCTATTCATGCTATTGGAAGAGAAAAGTAATCATCCATTATACCTAGCTGTGAGCTCTGCGAGTTACAATAATGACTGGCCTGACAAGATACGATCACTAGTGCAATAGTGGTTTGAACATCAAGAGAGAACGCAATGACTTTATGATTGGATTTAAGGACTGTTCATAAGATAAACTCCATACCTTGTCACCATTATCAGGGTAAGCACCTGTGGCTCAACAGGTCATAGGCCCCACCACTGTTATGCTACTAAATGGACACAGTGTTAAACTGGCTCCTGATGACTTACCATTATGCCCGTAGTAACCTATGGATTTCTCAACCCCCAGCAGAGAAGCTTCCGCTTTCAGTAGATGGTGACCAATTACACAGTGGCCTACAATTAGCAAGGTGCAAAGAATAAGGAACTGAAGAATACACAGCCCTAACTAAAACCTATGCCACACTCACTCCTTCAAAGGCTCAGAGACTATTGTAGAAGATGGGGAAAAAAGACTGTAATACCCTCAGGCAGTAGGTTACTAGAACGAAATGGTGGCTTCTGGTCATATCAGCTGCACATATGAACTCACCGCATTTGTGAAGGTGTGCACAAGACCCGTGCAAGCTCAAGACAGACCAAAGCCCAGCATGGAGAAGGGAATTAGGCAGGAAGTCCCACATCTAGCCAAAAATCTTGATAACTGTTAGCTTCTGGGAGAATGAGAGTCAGTTTTGTCTATGAGTATATCGCTTGGTAAGTCAACCATGCTCCAGTGGAAGACCATACATTTAGGTAGCACAAACTGGTCTTGATGGGATAAACTAAAGAGCAGGGGAAGACAAAATTGGATTCATATAGAGGAGGGTGGACCTAGGAAGAGCTGAGGTGATGAATATAACAAAACATTGTGTATGAACTTCTCAAAGAACTAATACAATTTTTTAATTACTCTAGTTGACAGCAAGCAGCAAACAAATTTTAATGCTTACAGCTGATTATAAACAAACTATAAATAATACTCAGAATAGGTTCTTGGTGACCAGGGTGAAACAAGACAGGAACAAGACCCTTCTATAATTATGTGTAAAGCTAAATAGAGATAAGGACATTGAGGGACCACAAAATTGACCAATCAGTATCTTCTGTTCCTTTGCCAGTGACAAGTCTCTATTTAATCCTCCTGTTGCCTAGGTAACAACTGCCCATACTTCAACATCAGAATTGTTCCAGCTTCCTGATAACACTCAACCCAGTGCTAGCCTCAGCATCCCCAAACCCCTTATATGAGTCACTTCCCTCACTATGTGTAAAACAACCAACAAAAGTGGCTTAGAAGGAAGGAGGGGTTTATCCATTACAGCAGAGAAATCATATCATCAGGAGCTTTAGGAAACACAGAGAAAAATGTTCATTTTCTCCTGCTTCCTTTTCCCAAAATAAAATTATTATCATTTTGTGTGTGTGTAATAAAGGATTTATGTGTGAGTGCATAGGCTATGCTGTGCATGTGGAGGCTAGAGGACAATTTTCAGGAATCAGCTCTCTCCTTCCACCTTTACAGGTATCCCAGGGATTGAACTCCTATCAGCAACTCTGTGTGGTGAACACTTTTACCTGCTGAGCCATCTTGTTAGCTCTCGTTTTCTCTTTCTTATTCAACTGGGTACCCCAGCCCAGGGGATAGTGCCACCTATATCCAGAGTGGGCCTTCTCTCCTCAGTTAAACCTTTCTGAAATTGTCCTCATTCATCCGCTCAAAAGTGTTTTTTCATACACCATGATCAAGTAGGCTTCATCCCAGGAATGCAGGGATGGTTCAACATACAAAAGTCTATCAACATAATTCACCATATAAACAAGATGAAAGAAAAAAAATCACATGATAATCTCGCTAGATGCAGAAAAAGCATTTGACAAAATCCAACACCCCTTCATGCTAAAAGTTATGAAGAGAACGGGCATACAAGGACCGTACCTAGAAATAATAAAGGCAATATACAGCAAGCCAGTGGCCAACATCAAATTAAATGGAGAGAAAATTGAAGCATTTCCTCTAAACTCAGGGACAAGACAAGGATGCCCACTTTCACCATAGCTCTTCAATATAGTACTTGAAGTTCTTGCTCGAGCAATAAGACAACTAAAAGAGATCAAGGGAATACAAATTGGAAACGAAGAAGTCAAATTATCCCTATTTGCAGATGATATGATAGTATACATAAGCGACCCCAAAAATTCCACCAAAGAACTCTTACAGC
Organism: Lophiomys imhausi; assembly: GCA_907164525.1. Lineage (NCBI taxonomy): Eukaryota > Metazoa > Chordata > Mammalia > Rodentia > Muridae > Lophiomys > Lophiomys imhausi. Next base: position 4,815,299 of record CAJQZJ010033863.1, on the reverse strand, counting down.
TGATAAACACCTTCAGCAAGGTGGCTGGATACAAAATTAACTCAAAAAAATCAGAAGCCCTTCTATATACAACAAACAAATGGGCTGAGAGAGAAATAAGGGAAACAACTCCCTTCACAATAGCCACAAAAAACATAAAATACCTGGGGGTAACTCTAACCAAGCAAGTAAAGGACCTGTACAACAAGAATTTCAAGCCCTTGAAGAAAGAAATGGAAGAGGCCTTTAGAAGATGGAAAGATCTCCCATGCTCATGGATAGGTAGGATTAACATAATAAAAATGGCCATCCTACCAAAAGCAATATATACATTCAATGCAATTCCTATCAAAATACCAACACAATTCTTTATAGACCTGGAAAGAGCTATTCTCAATTTCATATGGAACAACAAAAAACCCAGAATAGCTAAATCAATCCTGTATAATAAAAAAAAACATCTGGAGGTATCACCATCCCAGATTTCAAGCTATACTACAGAGCAATAATAGTAAAAACAGCATGGTATTGGTATAGAAACAGACCAGTAGATCAATGGAATCGAATTGAAGACCCAAAAATGAACCCACACACCTATGGCCACCTAATTTTTGACAAAGAAGAATTTTTGGCAAAACCGCACAATGGAAGAAGGACAGCATCTTCAACAAATGGTGCTGGTCCAACTGGATGTCCACTTGCAAAAGAATGAAATTAGACCCATACTTATCACCTTGTACAAAACTTAAATCCAAGTGGATCAAAGACCTTAACATAAGGCCGGTCACACTAAATCTACTAGAAGAAACAGTGGGAAAAACTCTCTAACTCATTGGCACAGGTGACAACTTCCTGAACAGAACACCAACAGCTCAGGACCTGAGACCAACAATCAATAAATGGGACCTCATGAAACTGAAAAGCTTCTGTAAGGCAAAAGACACTGTCATTCGAACAAAACAGCAGCCTACAGACTGGGAGAAAATCTTCACCAACCCCACATCTGATAGAGGGCTAATATCCAAAATCTACAAAGAACTCAAGAAACTAAATGCCAAGAAACCAAATAATCCAATCAAAAAATGGGGGACGGAGCTAAATAGAGAATTCACAAAGGAGGAATCTCTAATGGCCGAGAGACACCTGAAAAAATGCTCAACATTATTAATCATCAGAGAAATGCAACTCAAGACAACTCTGAGATTCCATCTCACACCTGTCAGAATGGCTAAGATCAAAAGCTCAAATGACAGCACATGCTGGTGAGGTTGTGGAGAAAGGAAAACACTCCTCCATTGCTGGTCGGAGTGCAGGCTTGTGCAACCACTATGGAGGTCAGTATGGCGATATCTTAGAAATCTTGGAATAGCTATGCCTGAGGACCCAGCCATACCACTTCTGGGTATACATCCAAATGACTTCTCATGGAATCATAAGGAAGTCTCCTTATCTATGTTCGTAGCAGCCTTATTTGTAATAGCTAAAAACTGGAAACAACCCAGATGTCCCTCAACTGAAGAATGGATTAAAAAACTGTGGTACATCTACACAATGGAATATTACTCAGCTATCAGAAACAATGAAATTATGCAATTTGCAGCCAAATGGATGGAACTAGAGAAGCTCATCCTGAGTGAGCTAACCCAGACTCAGAAGGATGCACATGACATCTATTCACTTATAGTAGGATTTTAGCTATATAGTACAGGATATCTGTACTACAACCAACACACCAAAGGGAACATGGACATAGACTTTTTTTTTGTTTTTGTTTGTTGGTCTGTTTTTTAGTTTTCCCTCCCTAGCAATGAGACACTTTTCACTGGTGGTACTGCCTTGTAGGCCTCCAGTGTATGAAGAGGCTCTTGGCCCTCATATGACTTCTGAACTGGGGTGAGGGACTGTTATGTAGGGACACTCTAATCCAGAGGAGCAAGATGGAAGGGTTAGGGGGTAGAGGATGGGAGGGCGGGGCTGGGAAGGGGGGAAAGAGGACAATATGATGGAGATGTAACCTGAAGCAACAAATAAATAAATTTATTAATAAAAAAACAACTAAAAACAAAAGTGGTTTTTTGGAGGGGGGTTGTTGTTGTTGGTTTGGTTTGGTTTGGTTTGGTGACTTTAAGTAGTCAAGTCGGATTCGAAGTTCAAAAAGCATACATTTGGGGCTAGAGAGATGGTTCAGCAGGTAAGAGCACTGGCTGTTCTTCCAAAGGACGGGGGTTCAAATCCCAGCACCAAATGGCAGTTCACAGCTGTCTATAATGTCCGGGTGTAGTGGCACACATCTTTAATCCCAGCACTCGGGAGACAGAGTCAGGTGGATCTCTGTGAGCTCAAGGCCAGCCTGGTCTACAGAGTGAGTCCAGGACAGCCAAGGATATACAGAGAAACCCTGTCTTGAAAAACCAAATAATAAAATAATAAAAAGCATACATTCTATGAGAGGTCCTGCGTGCATCCCTTGAATCCCCTGCATGCTCTTGTCTGTTTACTTCAAGTGTATTTCTGGAGTCTTTGGCTGGTGAAGCCTTCAGAACACACACACACACACACACACACACAGACTTGTAGTATTAAAGATTGGACTCGTGTCTTCACATGGGTTAAGCAGCTGCTTCACCACTGGATTATACCATCAACTCTTTTTTCATTGTTTACTTGACATGGGAGCTTGTGAAATATCCCCTGATTAGCTTTGAGCTCACTCTGTAGTTCAGGAAGCCCTTGAACTTCTATTTTTCTACCTCAGCCTCCCAAGTAGCTGGCATTACAGACCTGCTCTGCCAGCCTTAGATCACATACACCATTTGAAGATGCCCTTGTGTCCAGAAATTAAAGACATATTTCCAAATTCACCAGGTTCGGGCAACTAGTTCAGGATGTAGGCAACTACAGTATTCTCTGATGGCCCTCATATCCTTTATCTGTTCTGAACCTAAACCTGGTTCCCACAGTCTTTGAAGCCAAGACTCAGTTTCCCTGGAGAAGGCCCCAGATTCCAGAATAATTTTTCCAGCAATGCTCTCTGACAAACCTTTAGACCTTTAGGGATGACAAGTGCTTGAGGAGTAACTGGGCTTCAAGTCTTCAGAATGCAAACACCTGACCATATGTATACTTAACTGACAGAGAAGACTGGCAGGGAAACAGAGAAAGAGGTGTGGTTTGCAAGTAGTGAGGAAAAATAGAAACCATCCCTCCCATGACAGAGAGGAAAGGGCTGTTGTCTGGCAAGGATAGTATCAATCTGGCTCTGTCAGGGTGAACCTAAGTCATGATGAAGACAACTGTATAAAACATCTAGTTTTCAACCATGAGCTCCTCAGAGCTCATACCTAGTGGGTACCATTTGGGGGATACTGAGAGGGCCTCAGAAGTCTCCTGTCCCCATTGTGTAACAACTACTCTAATCTCTCTTATATGTTTGTTCTTCTAATTTAGACAACATGGTTTGGCAGATATTTTTTTTTGAAAGTTTGAAAAGCAACTGAACTAAATATGTCTCTTATTCCATGGTTTTGTGTCAAGAAATGACGGGATACAATTATTAAACCAAACAGGAAAACAAAACGAGCAACCCATTCTTCAAACATTTAAGGTCAAATCTGAAGACTACCCTCAAGGGGACACTGAATTAAGCTTCTTCGGCCCACAGGGGACCTTAATAAAGGTCTGATTACAAAGTAGTATTTGATTGCTCCTTCAATTTTGACATTGTAGTGGGAATGTTCTATGCCATGACCTAAAGGTATTAAGCAGTCTGGAGATTTGAAATGCCATAGAAAGAGGGAGAGGGGAGACTTTGGGTTAGAGGCTCAATGTGAACCAAGTGCTGCTGAGGCACAAACAAGGCCAACCTTCTAAAGGCTCCAATCTATCCAGAACAGCAGCTAGAGCAATGGGTCTGAGGCAGGTGAAGAATATGACAGGTGAACTGGAGTGGGCTGCTGTACATTCTTAATAGTGGGATTAGAAAGAAAGGGAGAGTATGGAGTTTGGATTGAGGACTGAGGACTGGGGGAGTAAATGAAACTCAGCTAGCTAGAGGATCTTGCCAGGAGCCAAGGGCAAGTGGTGAGCTTGTCAACAACTCTTTGTCAGTTGAGAGCTGACCTATGAAGAAACAAAAAGCAGGAAAGTAAGATGGGCTGTCATGGGCCTTGGGTTTTTATTGTTCATACATACTATTTTGTTAGTGGAGTGTAACATTTTCACAGGACTGTACACAGTGAGAATAGATTTGCCTAAAATAGACACATAAGTGTAGTTGCCATCAGGACAAAAGAACATCAGCATACCCCCCCCCCCCCCCGGAGCTCCAACCACCCCCTCCCTACCTTCTAAACAGCACACACTAAGGTTTCCTATCTCAAACATCTCACAATGGACTCAAGCACAAAAGTACATGGATGACACTTATATGCCTGGCTTCCATGTTCAACATTATAGAGTCTTTACTATTGTGACATATAAGTTTTATTCATTATTTCTGCCCCAGTAATACCATATTAATAATAGCTCAGATAATGTACCGGTTCTACTGTTGATGAATATTTACCCTACTTCCAGATGGGGCATGCATTAGTTACCTTTCCATCACTGCAACACAACACCCAAGGAAAAGCTTTTTGTTATGTTTAGGAGGCTTCAGTCCATGTCAGTTAGCTCCATTGATGTTGGGCCTGTAGCAAAAAACAAAAAACAAAAACAAAAACAAAAAAAAACCTGGAAGAGGCTATTCGTAGTGAAGCCAGGAAACAGAGAGAAAAAGAAGAGCTTGGGAGGTCCCAATATCCCCATCAAGGCATGCCTCCAATGACCCAGTTTCCTTCCACTGGGCCCTGACTCATAAAAGCTCCATTGTTCCCAACAGCACCATGAGAATGGAAGGGCCAACGCTTCAAAATATGGCTCTTTGGGAGGATATTCAAGATCTAAACTAAAGTATAGTGGCTGTGAATACTTCTACTAGGGTCATTCTGTCTCTACACCATTTAATGCACAGATATGTTCACTGCCACAGGCCCTTCTTGCTCTGAGTCACACACCTGGAGGGTGAGTTGAATTGTCTGACTTTGGTGGGACCATCCTGCTCCAATAATTTCTTCCATATTCAAGCCTATAACAGAATGCACCCTGCCCTCAAGGTTGCCAGTGATTCTTTTGAAACAAGCTTGAAGTGGAAGATCAGCTGCATCCGTGAGATTGAGAAAACCTTTTCCAGGATGCCACATAACTCCCACTAAACTGCCACATTAGGCTAGCTGAGACAAGATACCAAGACAGGAAAGCTGAAGTCTGTCTTCCTCGTCCCACAAACATGCATGAAGTAGTTATCTTCAATAGTGGAGCCAGCAAACAGGGCTGATCCAGAAGCCTGGGTTAATGATGATTTGGTGGATTGGCTATGCCCAGGGACTGAGGAGCAAGAAAACCCTACAATTGGACTCTGTGATGACAGTGGGATTTCATGACCATGTCTTGGTAGCTGCTAGCACAGTCAGAGTCAAGACCAATGTAAAACATTTCACTCAGCTGGGTGTCTGTATACATTCTATTTTCTTCTCTGGGTTGAGCACTGTCTCCCCAGCACCTCTGCTGACAGCTTTCTGGGAGTGTAAATAGTGTGAGATGTCTGCATTCTATGTCCGTTTCAAGTTGAAAGAAGTGCAAAAATAAGAGGATATTTTTAGAAGCTGGGAGAGACAGATTGGACGGGTTGAGAGCAAAAGCAAATTCCAGCAACCAGCCCAAGAAGGCTTCTCTTAAATGTAAATATTCCACCAGATCACAAGGAAGTTATGTGGATTTGAGATTAGGCTGCAACAACAATGTTGGACCACGATCTTTTTTCGTCATATCCTCAAGCAAATTCAAGAGCAAGAGTGAAATTTTTCAATTTAAATAAATAAGTAGTAAAAGATGATCTTCCATCTGGTTGGAGTGATGCCCTGCCTGGAGTTGAAGAGACAAACCAGACCCATGCCTCTGAAGGAAACAGCTTTGATGAGTATGGCAGGAATCCCTGATGCAAAATATGCATGACCTAAATGCTGGGGCTGGGGGAGGAGGGGTCATGTTTATGGGTTTAGTGTAATTGGTAAAGACTTCCCAACCTCCTCTTCTTCTTTACAAATCAAAACAAGTTAATTAAAACAAACAAAACCATATTTAATTCTTTCTACGTACAGATGGTATACTAAATTACATAAAAATTCTAGTCTTTGAAGAAGCAAAGATAGGTAAGAGAGAGTTCTTCCTCAAGGAACCTGAAGTCAAATTAAGGAGACAGATGTGAGACCTATCAGCACCACATGCTAAGGAGGAAACTCCATGGACGGCTGTTAGCATGGTGGAGCTCGGGCCATCAACCTCTGTAACAGCCAGCCTCTGAGTGGCATCTGAGTTGATTCAGGAACCAAACAAACTAGGTCCACAACACTTTGGATTGATGCTGGCAGAATGAACACAGAACACTGATGGCCCCTCTGCAGAACCATCTGCTGTCTGCCTGCACCACTGAGAGCTCTACCTAAGACATAGAGCACTTCCCTAAGATCCTTCAGATTTTCATGAGAAACTCTCAAGAGCAAAGAGAAGAAGGTGAGTGGGAAGGCAACAGTAAAAACAAGGTTAGAGTTCCTGGGAAGGCATCTCCAGCCATGTTATCAAACATGAGTGCTTAGCAAACCTCATCATGGCTCTCACATGATGGACACTAGGCTTCACAGGCATCCTCCTGAATTCTAGTCTTTCTGTCCTAAATTATGACTGCTTCTTCCATCCTGAAGCTGCATCTTTCAGCATACTGATTTCTCATTTCCTTCCACGTCCATGGAAGCCTCAATGCCTATATGAATTATTTCATTCCCATAAAATATTTTGTAGCTTTGTTCTCTGACCAACTTCAGATGGATCCATTTTCCACCCCAAAGTTATAAATGAAAAAGGATGGTATATGTGAGGATTGTCTCACACTGACATATTTTGGGAACAAAGTCAAAATTGGGTAATTTGGGGCAAAATTGTTCAGAGAATGTTCAAGTGTGTGCAAATGTCTTTGTTCTTAACTCTGCACAAGGTTAGGAGAGCACTGGGGTACTTAAGATGATGAAAAACTTACAGAGTTACATACTAAAGTTTATTTGCTATTAAATGTCACTAATGATTCTGAAAGTCAGCAATAACTCTGTTGGATTCAACCAGACTCAACTACAGTCAATAGGTTGATCTTGGTTCAAGTCTATGTGACATTTGTTATAACCTAGGATAAGGAACCTACAAGAATCTGGGGCAGGTGCCACAGAATTAGGCTCTGCTATGATAATGCTATGTAACAAAGATAACAACCAAACATTGCCACTGAATTCTATGTGCACTGAACCCTCTTAAAATCATGATACAAATTAGGCTTTATAACCTTGCACAAAACTTAAGTCCAAGTGGATCAAAGACCTTAACATAAAGTCTGACACTCTAAATCTAATAGAAGAGAAAGTGGGGAAAAGCTTTGAACTCATTGGCACAGGTGACAACTTCCTGAACAGAACACCAACAGCTCAGGACCTAAGACCAACAATCAATAAATGGGACCTGATGAAACTGAAAAGCTTATGTACAGCAAAGGACACTGTCATTAGAACCAAAGGGCAACCTACAGATTGGGAAAAGATCTTCACCAACCCCACTTCAAATAGAGGGCTAATATCCAAATTTTATAAAGAACTCCAAGAAACCAAATAATCCAATCAAAAAATGGGAAGCAGAGCTAAACTGAGAATTCACAAGGGAGGAATCTCTAATGGCAGTGAGATATTTGAAGAAATGCTCAACATTCTTAATCATCTGAGAAATGCAACTCAAGACAACTCTGAGATTCCATCTCACACCTGTCAGAATGGCTAAGATCAAAAACTCATATGATAGCACAATGCTGGTGAGGGTGTGGAGAAAGGGGAACACTCCTCCATTGCTGGTGGGAATGCAAACTTGTACAACCACTATGGAAATCAGTGTGGTGATATCTCTTTTTTATATATATTTATTTATTACTTCAGGTTACATCTCCATCTCAGTGTCCTCTTTCCACCCCTCCCAGTCTCCCCTCCCACCCTCTACCCCCATCCCTTCCACACTACTCCTCTGGAGTGAAGTGAACCTACATAACAGTCTCCTGCCCCAGTTCAGCAGTCGTATGAGGGCCAAGAGCCTCCTCATATACTGGGGCCTACAACGCAGCACCACTAGGGCACAGTGTTTCACTAATAGGAAACAAAGTCTATGTTCCTGTTCCCCTTGGTGCATTGGTTGTAGTATAGTTATCTTGTATATGGCTAAAATGTGATTATATGTGAATAGATGCCATGTGCATCCTTCTGAGTCTGGGTTAGCTCACTCAGGATGAGCTTCTCTAGTTCCATCCATTTGGCTGCAAATTTGCAAGATTTCATTGTTTCTGATGGCTGAGTAGTATTCCGTTGTGTAGATGTGCCACAGTTTTTTAATCCATTCCTCAGTTGAGGGACATCTGGGTTATTTCCAGTTTCAAGCTATTACAAATAAGGCTGCTATGAACATAGATGAGGAAACTTCCTTGTGATTTGGTGAGGAATCACTTGGACCTATATCCAGAAGTGGTATGGCTGGGTCTTGAGATAGAGCTATTCCAATTTTCTAAGATATCGCCAGACTGATTTCCATAGTGATTGTACAAGCTTGCACTCCCACCAGCAATGGAGGAGTGTTCCCCTTTCTCCACACCCTCGCCAGCATGTAATGTCATTTGAGTTTTTGATCTTAGCCATTTTGACAGGTGTGAGATGGAATCTCAGAGTTGTCTTGAGTTGCATTTCTCTGATGATTAAGGATGCTGAGCATTTTTTAAAGTGTCTCTCAGCCATTAGGGGTTACTCCTTTGTGAATTCTCTGTTTATCTCTGTTCCCCATTTTTTGATTGGATTATTTGGTTTCTTGGCATTTAATTTCTTGAGCTCTTTGTAAATATTGGATATTTACCCTCTGTAACATGTGGGGTTGGTGAAGATTTTTTTCCAATCTGTAGTTTGCTGTTTTGTTCGAATGACAGTGTCTTTTGCCTTTCAGAAGCTTTTCAGTTTCATGAGGTCCCATTTATTGATTGTTGGTCTTAGATCCTGAGCTGTTGGTGTTTTTTTCAGGAAGTTGTCACCTGTGAGTCTGGTGATATCTTAGAAAACTTGGAATAGCCCTACCTCAAGACCTAGCCATACCACTTCTGGGTATTCACCCAAACAATTCAACTGACAAATGGATTTTTAAAATGTGGTACATTTACACAATGGAATACTACTCAACTATCAGAAACAAGGAAATCATACAATTCACAGCCAAATGGATGGAACTAGAAAAGCTCATCCTGAGTGAGCTAACCCAGACTCAGAAAGATGCACTTAGCATCTACTCACTTATAATTGAATTTTAGCCATATAGTACAGGATAATTATCCTACAACCAAAACACCAAAAAGATCAGAGACATAGACTTTGTTACCTATCGAGGGAACAATTTACCTTAGGGGTGCTACCATGTAGGCCCCTAGTGCAAGAGGAAGCTCTTAGCCCTCATAAGACTGTTGAACTGAGAGGGGTTGAATGTAGGGACACTCCACATTGAAGGAGTGGGATGGGTAGAAGAGGGAGGAGAGGGTAGGAGGGTGGAATGGGGAGGGATGGAAAGAGGGCACTATGATGGAGATGTAACTTGATGTAATACATAAACATTATAATGAAAAAAGAAAAAAACTAAAAAAAAATTAAGCTTTATAATTGTTCCTCCTCCATAGTTCCTCAGTTCTCAATGAAAAACCTTTACTGCCATGACAACAATAAATAAAGAACCATGACATTTTGTGATCATCTCCACAATAAGGTGTTCACATACAGGAGGCAGGATGGGCACTTCACTGGAGTACTAAAAGAACAAATTTAAGTACTGAAATATTGAAGTATGTAGTTACATTTATTTTTATCAAAAATACACAAAAGAACCTTATCTTCTTACAGTTAATAAGGAGAATCGTGCAGTGTTACAGTGAATATATGCTAATTATATTGTCTAGGTAAATGAAGGAAGATTACAAACTCTGTAATGCAAAGAGTTTGACAGTGACTTCCTTTCATAAACACTCCCTTAATTGGAATTCCAGGATATTAAGCCTAATGACCTAAAACACCATCCACTGGATTTAATGTACTGTCTTCTGCCCAAGCATTCATTTCCATTAGAAATACAGGGAAAATATACAAAGTACTTTCTGTAGTACAATCCTCTGTTAGAAAAGCTGTAGAGAAGAGTTGTGTTTAACAAGATAGTTATTGAAAAAAAAATCAAAACCAGCAAGTAAACATGAAGGTTTTGTTTGTTGTGGTGTTTAAAATCTTTACTCAGTGCTTCAAAATTAAAACCATACTTGTTACTGAACAAAATGTCACTCAGCTTGGAATAACTTTATGTTCTTTGACAAAGAAAAAAAGTGACTAAAAGAATGTACAGAAAACAATATGGCAACCAACAAGCACATCCTTTGGTCAGCAAACACCACTGGGCTACTCCCAGAAAGACCATGGAAGGACGGAGCATCTGAACCAGCATTCCATGGGGGAGATTATAAGCAGATCAAGTACAGATGTTTCTAACAAGTTTTAGCTTATGAGATTTGCCAGATTGCTTTCAATAATGAAATCCACAGAGAGACACTTTGGGTGAGTCACTACAATGAAGATGTGCATGGAAAGATAATCTTAACAATTGATGTCTTGGTTAAATACACAGTCTTATGAGTTTAAGAAGGAATTCTTGGGTAAAGCTAACCAAGAGAGCATTTGATGTGAAACACACAGAGCATTTCTCGTAGATAAAGGCTTGTGACAAGTACCTTGCATCTCAAAATGCACCAAGGACTATAGGATGTCAACAGTGTTGGAAAATTTATCAATGAATGCCCTTGAAATCAAATTGAATTTGTACTCTATTTCATAATCAAAACAGACTGCCCTTAAAGCTTTTGGTGTTATAGATTTTCTCACAGCAAAGTATTTAAAATATATGTCTGATTTTAAATTATTGCATGATTTTCTAATATATTGCATGAGAGCCTCAAAAATTTAATAATAAATGTTGCTTTAAAGACAAGTGTGCCATATTTTCTCTCCCTCTGTGTAATGACAAATGTCTGTCATTACTGTGCCATTTAACACTTATACTTTTTTTTGAGAAGTACCTACCCTGCCTATTTATGGTAAAGATGATATTGTTAGCAAAATGTGAAAAAAATACCTGCTGTTTCAAATAAACATGCTTGAGGCTAAAGAGATGGCTTCATGATTAAGAGTACTGGCTGCTCTTCTAGAGAACCTGGGTTCAATTCCTAGCATGTACACAGTGGGTCGCAACTGTTTGCAACCCCAGCCCCAGGTGATCCAACATCTTCTTTTAACCTTTGGGAGTACTGCAGACATGGTGGTGAACAGACATACATGCAGGCAAAACATCCATGCACATAAAGTAAAGTAAAATATGTTGGGGTAATGTTAAACATTCTAAATGTTAATTAGTCCTGTTTGCTGTCTGTTACTTATATTGACTCTGATTGGTTAAATAAAATACTGAGGCCTGAGATTGGGCAAAGACAGAGAAAAGTGGGACTTCCTGAGATTAGAGCAGGAAGCTTGTGCTTTAGACAGAAGAAGAAGGCATTCCAGCCAGCAGCAGGAAGAAGAAGGCATTCCAGCCAGGAGCAGCAGGAAGGAGGCACACGCCATGGTTTGAGAAAAGAACCTCATTGCACATGGCCAGGAACATTGGCATATCATGGAGAATGGCAGTCCAAGGGGACGTATGTATATATGGGGTCATATTTGGGTAATAGAATTATGAACTAGCTTAGATGGGCTAGGATTGCACAACTCAGGCTAAGGCTTATTAAAATCCATCCTGTGTCTCTGTGTTCTCATTTATAATGGCTGTTTAAAGATTAACGGCTGCCGAACCAATTAACAATAAAATAAATACTGTTTAAACAATTTAATTAATTATTTATACAAATAGCACCCAATGTAATTTAATTAGCCATATTTTTTACAAAAATAAAATAAAATAAGATAAATTTAAGGTGTACTATGAAGACAGATTTTATATTTCAGTGTTTCGGATAGAACTGGAGGTTTATGCATATTAAAGCATTCGGAGGATCCAAGATGGCGCTGACCATAGAGCAGTGCATCTGTGTAGTAGGTGAAGGAGATTAGTCACTGTGGAGTGAATGTGAGGACCCCTAGCCTACAGTGAAACACAGACGGTGTCTGAATTCCCACAGCGAACATTGAGACCAGTCACCAGGTAAAACAGCCCACGCAGTTCCCGGGAACACCACCCTGAGATCAGCCAGCTCCATCACCGGTCTGGAGAGGAGCTCCAGCTAGAGGAGATCTAGCCCAGGACTGGATCCAGCTCATGGCTCCGGCCACAGACCAGCGGCCCCGCCTGTCTTTCTGATATCCAGCCTGCACTCGGACCTGTACACCCAAGAGGGAAAAACAGCCGCACCACAAGAGCAAAGGTAAGTGAGATTTTTTTTCCCGCAGTTTCCAACATGGCAGCACAGCATGCACTGTAGCAGAGAGGCAGAGACCTAACCCAGTCACAGCAAAGCAACTAGGAGCCAAGACTGACTGCAAACAGAGCCCGCGACAGTGTGTTCTCCACAAATACTGGGGCGGGTGGGTCACTCACCCTAGCACCCAAGCATCTGAGGCAGTCAGCATCAGGCACACTGAGGCCAGCATCTGTTATGGGTGGAGCTCCCTGCCTGCATAGTCAGCCTAGCTGGGGAGCCAGAACGACTGGGTCAGTGAGAGGAGAACACAGACCCAACCACAGCTCTCCCTGCCTTTCTGAGGA
>CAJQZJ010033863.1:4763245-4801978 GCA_907164525.1 Lophiomys imhausi | reverse complement strand
CTTTACCTCCAGCAGAGACAGGAAGATCACTATAGAGTTAGTTGTCTTATAAATTCTAGAGTTACAAGAAACAGGGTGATGATGGTGCACACCCTTAGTCCCATCATTGGGGAAGAATACACCCTTAATCCCAACACACTAGAGACAGAAACAGGCAGATCTCAGAGCTCAAGGTCAGCCTGATACAAAACAAGCTCTAAACAGAAAAACTTTGATCCAGGGGTGGAGGGCACATCTTTAATCCCATCAGTTGGGAACCACATGTCTTTGATCCCAAAACTTAGAATGCAGAGTCAGGCACATAGGATTTGGAAGGATTTAAGTTTAAAAGCTACTTACAAAAGGCAGGCTACAAAAAAAAAAAAAAAAGCCAGGCGGTGGTGGCGCACGCCTTTAATCCCAGCACTTGGGAGGCAGAGGCAGGCGGATCTTTGCGAGTTCAAGGCCAGCCTGGTCTACAAAGTGAGTCCAGGACAGCCAGGGCTACACAGAGAAACCTTGTCTCGAAAAACCAAAAAAAAAAGGCAGGCTACAATTCAAACAAATTGTCCTTTGAGAACTCAAAATATATACACTAAAGGTTTGTTTATCTCCAAAATATCAAAATAATTTCTTCTTTAATCCGAATTGAAAGGTAAAACTTTATATATTGTCAAAAAACCAAATTTGTTCCAGGAAAAATATTACCTGAACCCCCTCCCCCCAAAAAAGGTAATTGTCCCAGAGTTAGGATTAGGGCAGGGCTCTGTTCTTATCTCTCCTGGAGATTTAAAGCATCCATTCAAGGAATCCAGGGACAACTGGACAACGGAAACCTCAGCAGAAAACAGATCAGACACCAAAGAAGACGAGTGGACCAGATGATCCAGCCTTGCAGACTTCCTCAATAGCAGTTTCCTCAAAAGTCTACAACCACAACAACTCAAAATCGCTAAGATCGTTCAGCTCCACAGACTGCTCCAGCCAGAACTTCAGAAAAGCTCTGAAGATCAGCTTCTGTCTATGAACTTCTTAGGACATCTAAATAGCTGAGCACAAAAGGACTGAACATCAAATGATTCTATTAATATTTTTAACCATTTTCCATTCTTATTTGGGCCCCAAACAGGTTTACTACATCCCAAATCAGCAGGAAGTCATTTTAAGAGAACAACGTCCCATCCCCAGAAGGTGAGGAGTGTGTTCCCCCCCTTTGCTTATTTGATAAATAATAGAAAATTTTGTTATTTAGGGGAAAAGACTACAAGCTGTTAAATGGTCTTGTTAAATGGGTTTTGGAGGTTAGACCCAGGAACTTCTTTTTCTTTTCTGTATCCTTTTTTCTCTCCTATGTAGGAGTGAACAGACTTGAGACAAATGGGACATAGACATAGTATAGGAAAGATCAAGAAAAAAGGACAGATTATTGAATATGGCCTTATGCCTTTGTATACTGATACAAAATTAATATTATATTTGGCTAAATTGGTATTGATCATTGTATATTAATGCAAAATTAAGATTGTATAGGGATACATCGGTATTGATCTTTGTATATTGATACAAAATTAAGATTATATTTGGCCACAATGGTATTGACCCTTGTATATTGATGTAAAATTAAGATTGTAATGGGCTACATCGGTATTGATCTTTGTATATTGATACAAAATTAAGATATTTGGCCACATTGGTATTGATCTTTGTATATTGATACAAAATTAAGGGTAATGCTTCTTAAAGCTATTGTTCGTAGTAATGCTTAAAAATGAAATGTCAAGTTTTGGCCTCTTGCTACCAACCGTCATAAACTGTTTAGGATAATTAAGAAACGGAAACTAATAGTCATGAAAACGTGTCATTTTGTTAGTTACTATGACAGTCTATCACAGTTATTTTCTAAGCTACTCAGAAATCAAGTTGCTAAGAGACAAGCAATATTTGCTTATCTAAATATGAGATAGATAGGGCATCTTCAAATACCTCAAGAGATCTGCAGAATATGGCATTCAAAGATGTTTTCTTAACTTAAAATTTTTTGATATCAAGACATGTCAGCTCCTGACAGCACCCCCTATTCTACTCCAAGTAGAAGATGAGCATCGAGGAATCTCCAGTGGGAGATGATTGAATTGGTGGTAAGCCTTTCTCTTGGCAAGAAAAACCCCTTGCTTCAACTGTAGACAGAATGCTGTCCAAAAAGGACAAAACTTGGAAGCAGGTAAGTTGACAGCCTAGCTCTGCCAAGACAGGGTAGGTAAGTCCTTCATAATTCCTGCTCTACAGTCAATGTCTGTCAGAGAAACGGGGTCAAATGGCTGAAGATTGATGCGGTAATGTATGGAGAGAAAATGGGAACTGTCCAGGCAGCCACTGGTATGTCATTTCTTAGTTTTGGAAGCTGCAGGCCCTGCACTTCCTATATAATCAGATATATTTATCCCTCTCAGGTCTCTGAGGTGGTCGAAGAATAGATAGCTAGAGTCTCATAGTTAAATTTGAGTTTTTTAGGAATCAAGAGGGTGTTCTGGATCTAAGAAGATATTTTTAAAATTGTGAGGCAAGTTTTTTTTTTTTTTTTTGGTTTTTCGAGACAGGGTTTCTCTGTATAACAGCTCTGGCTGTCCTAGACTCATTTTGTAGACCAGGCTGGCCTCGAACTTCCAGAGATCCGCCTACCTCTACCTCCCAAGTGCTGGGATTAAAGGCGTGTGCCACCAACGCCCGGCAGTGAGGCAAGTTAGTATGAAAGCTGAGTTAGATATAGAACTTTAAACTCATGGAGATGGTTAGATAGTAGAATGCTAAAATCAGGTGCCAAATACATATAGATTGGACATATGTATGCTAAGCCATATAACTCTTATAATTGTGGCCTATTTATTTCTGTTGTTTTGTATTGTATTTATAGTTATAAGAAAAAGAACCATTTGTTGGACTGAAAGGGAGAGCTGTTGGGGGGAAAAAGAAATACCTTAAACTAAAAAAAAAAAAAGAAGGGAAGATGATGGGGGAGTTGAGGGGGAGGAGGGTGGAAGGGTGGGACTGGAGGGGGAATAGGGAGGGGATTGTGATTAAGATGTAACTTGAAGAAATAAAAAATAAATTATTATAAAAAAAAGAAAGCATTCCACTGCTGAGGAATACCTCCTGCCCTGAATAGGGCATTTCCAAAGGAGATATTCCCAGTGTGTGTGGATTTGTCCTCCCAGATCAGATGTGTTATCTATTAACACGTGTTATATGTTAAAATTTGGGAGCTTTTTCCTGACCTGTTAAGCAATCTTCCAAATGAAGGGTTCCATTGTTTAGCAATAATTGCTCCATAATATTCAAATGTAAAGCCTCATGAGTGGCTTGCAAAACCAACTACTGGTCATCAGGAAGGAATGGTGACTCTTCTAGAAAAATTTCAATAGAAACTTTGCAAAATTGGTAGTTAGACTTTTTTATTCTATTATGATTTGATAGTATAGCCCACTACACACACACACACACACACACACACACACACACACACACACAATCATGCCTATTTAGTATGAATTATTAAACCCATTTTAGTCAGCTACATTTGGATACATAGTATGATTCAGCTTTGACATTATGTTTTCAACAGTGATCAAAATGCCTGGCACAGACTATGAAAGGGAAGGGAGGGAGGATTCATTTTGACTCATGGCTGTAGCAAATTTAGTATGTGGTCACTGGGCCCCATATACTTGTCCCTTATGGTAGGAGTGTGTACAGAGAGGCTTCTTCATTCTGTATCTGATAGCAGGAAGGTGAGACAGAGCTTTATAGAAAGGGCCAGAGAAAGATACTGACTCACAACACACCCTAGTGACCTGCTACCTCTTACTAGGCTTCATCCTTTACTGCCACAGCATGATGTATTATGATTGTATCAAGGGTTTAATCAATTGAATGTTTCAAAGCCCTCAGAGTCTTACTGTCCCTGGAAACACCACCACCAACACACCAAGAGGCTTGCTTTACTAAACTGCTAGTCATTTCTCAACCCAATCATATTGACTATCAAGAGTGACCATTTCACATGTAGTGGTACAGATTTTCATGACTGCTCAAGAAAGGGATTTGTAGCTCACAACTCACCCACCTTCATTTGGCTAGATTAGCAGTTCAAGGTAGTATGTGGAGCTCCAGAAAACCAATAACTGGATGCTTCAATTTCTGATGACCCCAGTCCTACACAGACTTGTCCCATACCTTGGGGACCTAAGGTAGAAGAGATGCTGTGAAGGGCTTCTAAGAGGATAAGCTAAGACAATCTCAAAGTTTCCTAGCACAATGGTACAAAGAACCAAAAAGTGTTTCTGAGTGGCAGAGAGAGTGGAGAGAAGATTAACTGGGTTGACGGAGGATATAACAGTGGGATCAGAGAGGCAATACCTACATGAGTGAATGACCCAGAGGTATGTGCTATGTGGTGAGAACAACCCAGAATGAGAAATACTTTCATTCCTCCACCCCTGGGCACTGTGGCCCTCAGCAGCTTCTTAGACTTTAGATGCAACTCTGAAGAAAAAAAAAAAAAAACTAAAGAGAAAGCCTGAAATGATAGTAAGTTTCCACTGCTCTAGCAAACCTTGGACAAAAAGTAAATCAGTGTAAAAACAGAGTAAGTGGCACTTCCCATGGGCCTGAGGGTACAGCAGAGTACAGTGATTTCATCCACCAGGAAGACAGAAGCCCTTCTTCCCAGAGGAGGTGGTCCATCTTTAATCTTCAAGGCGAATTCTTTGAGAGCTATATAAATTAGAGGGAAGTGAGGCATTTCCCAGCTATGCTGAATGTTTTTACGGATCCCTTGGCCTTGCCAGTGAAGGGAAAAAGATGTGATTCTGAAATGGAGGTGGACAATGGCTCCTGATTTGTTCAGAATGGTTTTAGAGCAAACGCCTAAAACTTATCACCACCCTTTTCTTATCCCACACTCCTGCCTTCAAAGTCTTGAAGAAAAATGCAGCTTTTGATTGAAACAGAAAGATTTTCAAAAGCTACAATATCAGGAGATAGGAAGCCTCCAAACATCTTCCCATCTTCCCTGGAACTGTTTCCACTGCGAAGTAATGAGGACAAAAACAGCCATGATCAAGAGTATTGATTCTAGAGCCCAAGACAGTTTTCATCAGTTTCTGAAAGTATATTGTCACGCAAAGGAAGAAAAGAGAGAGTGTGTTTTTGTTGATTCTACCTATAAAAATGGATGGAGGGAGTGCTATGGACCATGGACTTCCATCCTCTCTAAATATCTCCCTCTAGTTTGTAAACTCAATGTCTTGTTCATCTGCTATGTAAGCAAGGCAGTACACATGTTCTAATGCTGTTGGACCCCAAGGAACCACCAAGGTCCTGATGCCCCAAAGACCGCCAGAGACCAAGGGTTGTTGCAAACAGCAAGAGGATTTTATTGAGCCGGCACGCCAGGGTTCAACTGCCTCCGAGAACAGTTGCAGGCAGATTTTAAGCACAAAAAAAAAATGCAAACAGGTGGGTACCCAGGGGCAACAATACAGTTGCTTATGTAAACCTAACTTTTAGCTCACTAGGTGATGACCGCAATCAGGTGGAGATAGGGGGAACAAAGGGGGAACATTTCAGTCAGCTATGCAAATTTAACCTTTAGCTTGCTAGGGTGGGACTATTATCTTTGGTTAGGTAGTCCTGGGGACCAAGTTCTGTGGAATGTCCCCAGGGGTCATGAGGTCAGGTTCTCATGAACAGAGAAGAAGGCTTTCCTGGGGAGGGGTAGTCGTATTTTTCCACAGCCTCACAATGCTATCTAGTGTGAGAGTTCTGCAGTTAATACCAATAACACTTAATGATTTAGGGGGCAGAGCGTGTGTGTGTGTGTGCGTGCGTGCGTGCGTGCGTGCGTGCGTGCGTGTGTGTGTGTTGCTCTGGATTCAGAATCCAGGGTCTTTCACATGTTAAGCAATTGTTCTACTACTGAGTGACACTGGCCTATTTGTTGATTGTTTTAAAGGGGCTTCCAGAACATTTTCTGAGGCTGTATTTACTGGTGAATAGGTAAATATAATTTTATGATCTAAACAGGCAATCCAAACAGAGAGACAAGCACCTCAGAACCACATTTGGAGGGGTGGCAGTGCTCAAACTGTTGTGTTAAGAGAAGCACAGAGAGACCCCTACAAGGGAATGGCTTCCTGAGAGGGGTGGTATCTAGCCTGAATCACAAACATTAAAGGTGAATTTTTTGGTATGGGAGATACAGTGGAGAAAAGTTGAGAAGCCCAAAAGGCTTTATGGAAGCTGTAGGGTATGGTAAATCGAGAAAGTACATGAGTTTTATTTTCTTTCCCAATAGAATTAAAGGTATAATTCACATGTAGCAAAATGTGCCAATTTAATGCACAGTTGTATGACTTTTGACAGATGAATCTAATGTATAACCACAACCACAATCAAGATATAGAATTTCATATCACCCAATTTCTTCTAGCACCCCTCTGTGGCCAATCCCTCCCTCTGACTCTAAGCCTTGGTGACCACAGATCTGTTTTCTGTCCCCAGGGTGTATATTTTCCAGAATGACATATAAGTGAAATTGTTATACTGTGTGCAGTAATCTGAGTCTGGCTTCTTTTACTTGTCATTTTATATGTGAGATTCACCCATGCTGGTGTATAGATGTATATCAGACTCTCAGTATACTTGATTTATGACTATGAATCAGTTACACTGAAACCAGTGATCTGATCCATACAGAGCTCAAATTATGACTAAGTCTTTAGTTGCCAAGTGGTGTCTCTGAGGGGACTCTGGGATTAGGTACGGCAGCTTTGCATGCTTGCCTGCTGGCTTCCCCTTCCCTGATCCCCACTGGAACAACTACACAACTTAGAGGCACAATCCCCTATGAAGGGAGTCTGACTTTCCCTGCTTGCTTTTCTGTATGTGGTAATTCACACCCACGAGCAGGCGAATAAAATGAGACCCACTTAAGAGGGTAGAGTGCTTACCTGAGGCTGTTTTGCTAGAGTCATCTGCAGAGTTTTAAATTTTTCCAGTGCCCAAGTTCCACTATCAGAAATTCCTCACTAATTAGTTGCACTGTGACAGTCACTGAGATTTTTAAAGGCCCCCCCCCATATTGGGTTGTTCTTGTGTGGCCAGGGTTGAGAGCCTCCAAATTAGGGAAATTCAGCAAGCTGGGGGAGAAATGTAAGTTAACAAGAGCAGATGACTTATTAAAGTAGTGTTAATGGGAGGAACAGATGAACTTCCATGAAAAACAAATGAGAACTCCCAAAGGGCATTCTTTAAACACAGAACAAAAGGTTTGTCTAGAACCAAGATACTTATTTCTTAAATTGCACATTCAGAAGAATTAAGTTAAAGGAGAAAATTCTTTGCAAGAACCCAGCTACTATTTTGAAGGTCAAGTGGAGGAAATACCTGACAAAAGGTGCAGAATTCATGATGAATTAAGAAAAGACACTCAAGACACAGATCTAGGGTGTCTGAGTGTTAATAATAAATTTTACTAAAAGGAGAGAGGGGAACACATGGAGACTCCATAAATAAGGAAATCATAAAAGAAAAAGATTTCTTAGTAGGAAAAAGTTTTTAGTTTTCAGATTAAGAAAAGCAATAGAGCACAAGTAGAATTAATCATATGTTAAAAAAAAAGAAAAAGAAAAACTAGACCCCCCTCCTGATATTGCCTGGTGAAATTCCTGAATTCTAATTATGAAAAAGAAAACATTACATACATACATACAAAAAAAGGACAGGTTATTGAAATGGGAAAGGAATGGGTTAGCAGTGAATAGTTTGAGGTAAGACTAGAAAAATGCTTAAAGATGATTGAATGAGGCCAGTGTTCCAAGATTCCCAGCCTAGCCACAATATCCATCACCTGTCAAGGCAAAAGAAAGATATTTTTAGACATGTAGAGACTCTGTCTGTACAAGATACAGATAATTCTTGTATTAAACTATCCCAGACCATAAGAAATAATGGAAACTTCTCAAATCCACACAATGAAGCTAGTTTAACCATAACTGGGAAACTTGTGTACAAGATTTAAAAAAAAAAACCTAAAACTAAAAACAGAAGTCACTACTCTTAGTTAGCTTTATATATCAATAAGTGTGTTTAAAAATGGTTTTAAAGTGCAAATTAAATACATCAGTGTATTAAGAGGATCATATTCTATGACCAGGCAAAGTTTATCAAAAGAATGTAGACAGTTCAGTTCCAAGATGAACATATTTTTGATATTTATAGTTCATGGGATTTCCTCAAATAATTTTCATAAGTACAGTCATACAAATTTCAACCTTTGTATATGGAAGCTGAAAGAACTAAAATAGTTTACTTGATTTTTTTTTTAAGAAACATAAAGTTTGGGAACCTTAAAAACTATCTGATATTTAGATTTACATTTTTGCTATGTTTCTTTAGCCAGCCATGCCTGGAATTCTTGATTCTCCTGCCTCAGGAGATCCTCCTTAGTGATAGGATTGCATACATATACTGTTTACCTGGCTGACTCACTTTTATTAAAACTATAGTAGAGTAGAATAAATCTACAAAAATATATTGACACAACCATGGCCAATCAGTACTTAAGAAGAAGTACAACAGAAATCCAAAGGGGGTAGTCTTTGTTGCTGTAATCACAGTTTGACATTCATTCATGTGAGGCTGTAAAAAATAATAAATACCACTACCCATCCCTAGGAAGGCCTTCTCCTGCGCTGGTGAGAACCTGACCTCATGAGCCCTGGGGACATTCCACAGAACTTGGTCCTGGGACTATCTAAATTTACATAGCTGACTGGATTGCTCCCACTCCCCTATCCCCACCTGCATTATCACCTAGCATCCCCTTTGTTCCCTTATCCCCACCTGCGGCTATCAACTAGCCTACTCTTTTATGTACCCACCTGTTTGCAGCTTGTGTGCTTAAAAACTGCCTGAAAACTGTTTTTGTTCGTTCACTCCTCCCCGAAGGCAGTCGAACCCCGGTGTGTGGGCTTAATAAACTCTTGCATATTGCAACGAATCTTGGTCTCTGGTGCTCTCTGGGCGTCAGGACCTCGGGGGACCCCCAGGGTCCAACATTCACAAAAGATCAATTTCAACCTAAACCATAACCCTTATGCAAAATGTACCTTTAAATTGATCTGGAACAGTTCAGCAGATATAATAGCTCCCTGTCTTTCAGCTGGGTCAATTGATCAGCTGCTTCTAATAGATGCCCTATTGACCAGCCTTTGACTAGCATTTCAGCCTTCCTGAGGCCTGATGACAATGTCCCAATGTCAGCAGGAAGTAGTTACAGAAGGGAACATGCTATCCGTTGTCCCACCTAACAGGTTGAGATACTAGTTCAAAGCTTTATAATTAAAACAAATTCAAGAGAAAGGGGAGGAATCCCTTTCCCAGAGGAAAAGAATTAGGCTCAGCTGCTTCATGATTGAAGCAGTTACATGGAGAAGGGAGAAATGAAAAGATAGACTTTAGACTCAGGCCTCCATCTCAGGCTGAGCAAAAGTTTGTAAAATTCTACTGACCTGACCTTATCAGTGACCTTCTCATTGCATTGTTACACCACCACCCCCCAACTGCCATCCTTGGGAAATGGTTTGCAAAGATTCCAAGATACACCTGACGCCCAGGGTTAGAAAACTCCCTATCCCCAGGGTTGGGAGACTGTCCTTGAGTAAACACCAGGAACAAAGTTCCTGATTCTAAAGCAAAATCCCGTCCTCAGGAATTTATACCAATGCCTAAATATGCCTTGCATGAATGCATATAAACCTAAAGCCTTCTGAGTTCAGAGTTGCCTCTCCCCTTCTCCCTTGGGTGTAGGCCACCCCACCCACATTGGCCACTTGAGTGGGAACAATAAAATCCTCTGCTTTTGCATCCAAAAAAATTGACCATAATTCTAAACATAAAATGAATGTTGGGAGAGGAAGACTCAGTTTTGTTTAAAGGTGTGGCATTGAGAAGTCAATCACATGCCAGTGGATAGCCACACAGCCAAGAGAGCATAAAGTGGAATTAGGGAGCTTTAAAATGGAAAAGAGAAAGAGAAAAGGAAGAGAACACAAAGTTGGGTGGGTGGGGAAAGGAAGTGAATCTGGGTCTGGGAGGAGTTGAGAACAAAATATACTGTAGAAAACTTAGAATAGCTCTACCTCAAGACCCAGCCATTCCACTCCCAGGCATACATCCAGAAGATTCTTCATCAAACAACAAGGACTATCTCCTCAACTATGTTTATAGCAGCTTTTTTTTTGTAAGAGCTAGAAACTGGAAACAACCCAGATGTCTCTCAACCAAAGAGTGTATAAAAAAAAACTGTGGTACATCTACACAATGGAATATTACTCAGCTATCAGAAACAAGGAAATCATGCAATTTGCTGCCAAATGGATGGAACTAGAAAAGTTCATCCTGAGTGAGCTAACCTGGACCCAGAAAGATACACATGGCATGTATTCACTTATAACTGGATTTTAGCCATTTAGTTCAGGATAGCTATCCTACAACCAATGCAACAAAAGGAACAGGAACATAAACTTTGATATCAGTTAGTGGGACATTTTGCCCTAGTGGAGCTGCCATGTAGGCCCTCAGTGCAAGAAGAAGCTCTTAGCCCTCATATGACTGATGAACTGGGGGTCTGAGATGTGGGGGCACCCCACTCTGGAGGAATAGGATAGGTAGGAAAGGTGGTAGAGGGTGGGAGGATGGGACCAAGAAGGATGGAGGGAGAGAGCTGTGATGGAGATATAACTTGAAGTGATAAATAAACATAATTTACCAAAAAAGAACTAGTTAAAAATGTAAATCTAGGGGGGGAGTGTGGGACTGGGAGGAGAAGAGGGAGTGGAGTTGTGATTGGGATGTAAAATAAACAAATAAATTAATGAAAAAAATGTAGACCTAAGGGCCATCAAAATGGCTCTGTGAGGCTGTGGAAAAATACCACCACCCCTCCCCAGCTCCCCTTGTGTGCATTAGAATCTGACCACTTGACCCCTAGGACATTCCATCGAACTCTATGTTCCAGGAACTAGATAACCACAAAGTTGCAGCTATTACCAAAGATAATTGTCCCACCCTAATGGGCTAATCATTGTAAAGGTTAAGTTTACATAACCAACTGTATTGTTCCCCCTGTGTCCTCACCTGTTTGCGGTTTTTGTGCTTAAAAACTATCTGTCACTGTTGTTTGGGAAGTTGAACCCCGGCGCGCCGGCTCAATAAAATCCTCTTGGGTTTTGCAACGAACCTCGGTGTCTGGTGGTCTCAGGGTGTCAGGACCTCGGTGGATGTGCAGGCTCCAATAGCTCAGTGGGCAAAGTGCTTGCTGACAATACTACAGACAATCTGTGTTCAGTCGGAAGGACCCACCTGGTAGAGCAAAGCAAATTCCGTAATTGTCCTCTGACTTGAACCTACATCACTCTTGCCTAGAAAAAGTAAATTAATAACAAATGTAACTTTTTTTTAAATGTAAATCTAAAACTTTAAGAAATTAGAAACAAAAGTCTTCAATCTAGGATTATATAAAAGTTTCCTATATGACACCAACAGAGGACCTTTAAGAAAAATATATAAACAGACTTATTAAGGAGAATTAATCCAATACAATAATTCCTGAACTGAATTTATTTAAATTATATACTGTATATTATAATTTAATATATAATATAATATATTGTCACCACATATAGTCATTTTTTAAAAATCCCTGTTTGAATATGTTTGTAGTGACATAAAAATGAGGCTGTCTCTCAGAAGTTTCACAGAAATGTTCTTTCTTCATTGCATTTATATCCTCTTAATCCAATTTTCCTTAGATCTTTTGAAAGGGTTGAGTGTAGAATTATGTAAACTGTCTTTGTAGTGTTTGCCAAATGTGATTAGTAATGAACACAGCATTGTCTCCTTTACAGAGCTCATCCAAAAATCTGTGCTAAGGATCCTGGAGTAGAGACAGCCATGTTCTAGTACTGGTCAATACTCTTCTGGAATTCTCCTAATGCTGTAAGACAAAAACGCTCAATGATAAAGATGAAGCATCGAGAACTGGGGATATAGCTAACTCATAGAATATTTTCTCAGCATGTGTAGAGACCTTAGTTTGAGTTTGGTCCTCATCACTATAATATCTGAGAGGGGGAACAATTATTTTAATTTTCAATCTATATGTGTACTTAAAAATCTCAAATGTTTTGGGCCTGGTGGTGCACATTTGTAATCCTAGTACTTCAGAGCCTAAAGACAGAGGAATTAAAGAGAAGCCCGGACTCCATAGGAAGTTCAAGGTCAGCTGGTACTATAGAGTGAGATGGTACCTAAAAGAAAAAAATTAAAAAGAAAATTCTCTGTGAAAACTGCAAATTAATTAATTAATGTAGTTATTAGTAAGTATAAACTGTAAGATTAGGCCGGTGGAGTAGCTGGCGGCTTGGCAGAGGAGCAGGCGGCCAGGCCTGAGTGCCTTAACCGTTTGCCTAACTTATCCTGGAGAAAGAGCCCTGGGACCAAGGGTGGCCTACACCACCTGTAACCTAAACTCTGTTAATTAATATAAGTTGTTATATTAGGCCGGTAGAATTACCAGTGGCTTGGTGGGAGATTCGCCTGGGCTCAAGGGGAGTCTGGGAGTCCAACAGCCCAGGACTGCTTGGAATGAGGGCATATAAGCCGCCGCAGTCTTTCCCCAATAATTAAACACACCAAGACCTTTTAATATTTTAATGCTTAGTCCTTAGCTGGGCAGACTCTCAATTAGCTACTCTAAATTAACCCGGATCAGATCACCTAATCCCAAACCACCATGTGCCTGCGAGTACCTTCCAGCAATTCTCCAGTCGTCTGTCCCCTGGCAGAAAGAGCAAGAGTGTCTGTTTGTGCCCAGAGTTCCTGTGCTGATCTGAGGAAGTCCCGCCTTCCTATACTCTTTCTGCCCAGCTAATTGGCCATAAGCGACTTTTATTAACCAATCAAGAGAATGCCTCAGAAGGGGCGGTAACCAGATCTCAGCATTGAATTCAATGTATCAGAAACAATATTAGACCTTCCCTCAACATCTCTGTTCAAAAATTACTACAATTCATAATAATTATATAATGCACCAATATAAATTATAAACATATGTTACTAATGGAGACTGGGTTAAATACAAACATAAAGGGTTTTTATTTTTATGTAATTATGAACTTTGGTAATATTCTGTTAAAACCCTCTTTTCTGTGTATTTCATTTGAGTGGCATTCATTCCAATACAGATAAGTGTTAAAATTTCACAGTGATAGTGTATTAATCCATCAATGTGCTCCAAATATGTTTGCATCTCCTTATATACTTAAATATTCATTTTGAGTTGCTGTATCCCATAACATAATATTTATGAGCCTTAATTTAATAAAATTCCTCAGTTTGGGAACCCTGTGCTTGATGTCCAGTACCTGATGGGTAAAGATAACCCTTTAAGAAGTCCCTCTGAGCACATGACTTCGTTTTTAAAGTTACTGTCTTAGTATAAATTCCCAAGTATGTAGGAATATTTTAGTATATCTTTGGTGCTTATCTTCTCCAAATTCTTTTCCAAAAATGCAAAAGCAAATGTACTGCAATTAATTAAGCAAACTGCTGGAGTATGTCTCCTTCCCCCTCTAATTGGGCAGTTCTATCACAACTGCATTTCGTCATTGTCCTTATTTTGTTCCTATTATCTCTCTAAAGAGTTGGAAAATACTCAGTCACCAATAGAGCCCCTAACTCTTGCATCATACCAGCCACATAAATCTTGCTCAGCAAATGTTAGCTTTAGGGCCTTGCCTGGTAAGTAGTCATAGGTGGAAGGGAGAGCCTATTCTATCCTGAGCAGAAGAGAGGCTGGCCACCATGCTTTTGTTGACCTTTATTACATTATATTCCATGCTGGACTTCAGCAATTGTTGGACATTAGTTTGGATCAGGTTTGAACAGGCCAAAGCATCTGTTTTAAGGAGAGAGGTATGAAAGCAGACTTTAAAAGGGCATAAAAGGTCCAGGGTAGTATAAAATGGAGCAAGTACACTTAGCCTACTTGGAGAGCAGTTGTGCCCTGCAAAGAACATGTGCAGTAAGTGCTTGGGGATTTCAAAAGCAAACAGTAATGGGCAGGTTGTGAAGGGGACTGGAATTCAAGTGCCATGGACCTAGAGGGGCTATTTTGTCTTCCTCCAGCATTTCTTGATCTGAACTCCATCAGCCCAGAGCCTGAATACAGAAAATGTCATGTGTGTTAGTTACCTTCTTGTTTCTGTGATAAAATACTGTGACCAGAAGCATCTTAAGAAGAAAGAGCTCATTTTGCCTGGTGGCTCCAGAGGCCTAGAGAATCCATCAAGGTGGGAAAGGCATGGCATGGTGGCAGGAGCAGGAAGAGGACAGGTCACATCTCAGTTGTAAGTAGGAAGCAGAGAAGAATGGGGGAGAACCAGAAGTAGAAATCAGCGAGAACGAATAGGAAATACAGTGAAGCTGTACCCTCTCAAGTCCACCCCTAGTCGCGTGCTCCCTCCAGAAAGTCTCCATCCCCTAAATGTTCTGAAACTCCTCAAACAGCATCAGCAACTGGGGGCCAAGTGTTCAAATACATGAACCTATGGGGCCACTTCTCATTCAACCCAGCATAGCATGACTCACTCTAAGAAGCTGTCTAGTCTGACTTGTGGGAAGAAAAGGGATTAATCTATTTCTATTAGATTCCAAACAGTCCATTGCCAATGGTAGTACCTGTGAAAACACAGAGACCCTGCAGGAGCCTAGAAGTAGTCAGAGAACTTCCTTACCAGGTTTAAGAGCTGTAATCCCAAGATGGGTTGGGTCAGTGAATCCTGATGGTCTCTTTCATTCTCATTTTCCCCTTTCTTCTCTCCCTCCCTCCTCATCTGCTTGACCTTAGATATAGGTTTGTTTAGGAAGAGGAAGTGGCAGAGCAAAATAAACACAGCATTTTGGAGGTTGGGGTGGAGGTAGAATTACAAAAGGGTATTCTCACGGGGAATCAGAAAACACTAAGGAGGTTGCAGACAAGGTGGAGGGAGAGCAACCACATCAGGTAGTTTTGACTCTTGGGCTCAGTCACAAGCTGCCATGAATAGGTTGACCAAATAATACACCAGGGACTTGGAGAACTGAACTATGGGAGGATGGCTGCTAATCAGTTGCCTGATGGATGGAGAGCTACAAACAGGACAGGCACAAATAGCACTTCAAGGTAAAATGTAATAGACACCAAGACCTGGAGAGTTGTCTGGTAGCCTCAGAAGGTTGATTTTCTAATACAATAAATATTAAACATTATTTAATAAACAATAAATCTATATCCAAAGGACTTGAATTTAAAACTGATATGCTAAAACTGTATAAAAATACAATCAGGTTCTAGGTTTAGTAACTTTTGCCAATTCCAGTAGCATGGGAAACAGCCCAAGGAATCAGCCAATGGGACTCCATAAAATTCAACAGTTTTTGCACAGTGAAGGAAAGTGTGGAGAGAAAGATCAATAGCCATTGGGATAAGAGAAAACTTTAGGCAAGAATATTTAAAGAACCTCAAAATCTAAACAAACAAAACCGAAAACTGCCAATCAATAAATGGGCTAAGGAAATGAACAAACAGTTCTCAAAAGAAGAAATGCAAATAGCCAAGAAATATTCTTTTGAGTGCTCAGCACCCTTCACTATCAGGGAAATGAAAATGGAAACTACTTGAAAATTTTGTCTCACTCAAGTTAAGGTGGCTATAATGAAGAAAACAAATGATGGGGGTAGACAAGGGTATGTGCAGATTGGGGGAAGGTAATAAGTACAGCCAAAGATATAGTGTCTGAAATTATCAAAGAACAAATAAGAGATTGCTTTAAAACATTAAAGGGTGAAAAGAAAGAAGAAACGACACAAAAAATGCTGACAAGTACATGGCAGGGGAAGCGCCCTTACTTGCTGTAAACTAGTACAGCCATTATGGACATAACTATTCAGTTTCCTAAGAAAATAAAGATTTATGACCCAGCTATAGCACCTTTGGACATTTACCCAAAGGACTGGATCTATACCCACTGCCTCATTGCACTGGCACTTTACTTTTTAGTTTTGAGGAAACATTTTACTAATCTACCCAGAGTGGAAGATGGGAACCACTGCCGTCAGTTGTATAACCACTGGTGTATCCCCCAGACTCCAAGCTATAGTTCCATCTCACAAAGATGACCCTAGTATAACACAGAGGGACTCAAACAAAACAAAAAACATAAATGTAGGAATGAGATCAATAGGGAAGGGAGGGAGTGTTCAGAGGGGTAGAAGATGAGAAAGGGTGATAGTGAAAACAATCAGAATGCATTCTATGCAAGTATGAAATTCTCAAAGAACAAAATTTAATATAAATAAAGCAACAGTCATTTAAACAGTAGTAAAATTTGGAAAGAAACAATAGCAAAATGCAATAAAAAGATTGTAGTAGGTCGTCTTTATTTTGTTTTAACACTATTTAATTTTACATTTCTTAAACTTAAGTTGTACCTTACTTACAACCCTTATTCCTTCCAACCCTCCACAGTAGGTAGAAAAGAGAGGAGTTTAGAGGGGAATGGGTAAGTCTCTTTGAGCTACTTCCTACTGAATAGGATCTTCGGGTTCTTTGGGGAAATGCCAATCTCAGTCATCACAATATCCAGCAATGCAGCCAACCAGCAACAGCAACCACAGCAACAGAATGAACTAACAACAGCATGGGAGAGCACTAGCAGGAACAGAAGCAGCCTCTTCCTTCTTCAGAGTGTGCCCCCTCAATCCCTCTCTGGGCTCTGGTGTTTATACCCCTCTTCAGAGTTCTGAGAATTAAATTTTCGGCAGCTGGCTAAACCACACCCCTGCTAGAGCACAAGACAATTATAGTTAACAACTGGAGACAAACTGAAGCAGCCCCATATCCCATACCTGGGATTGAAACAAAAACATTCTCATAACATAATTGGTTTTTTTTTAAAGAAACAAAATCTCTTACCACAAAAGAGCTTCTCTTGTCAGTTTCTTTTTCCCCTTTAAACGCAAGTGGATGAAACTATCCAGTTAAAACACAAACACTGGCAGAATAGATTTTAAGAATGACAATCCAAATGTATACTATTAAAGACTCCCAGATATTTTTTTCCTTTATTTTTTATTTCTTCAAGCTACATCTCAATCGCAGTCCCCTCCCTATTCCCCCCCAGTCTCACCCTCCCACCCTCAACCCCCCATCCTCTTCCCTTTTTTTTTCTTTTAAATTTAAGGTATATCTTATTTCCCCCTACAGTTTCCCCTTTCAGTCCAACAAATGGCTCTTTCTCTTATAATAACAAATATAATACAGTACAACAGAGGTAATTAGGCCACAGTTATGAGGGTTATATGGCTTACCGTACATTCCCAATGACCAGTCCATATGTATTTGGTACCTGACTTTAACATTATACTATCTAAACATCTCCATTAGTTTAAAGGTCTATATCTGACTAAACATTCATACTAACTTGCAACACAATTTTAAAAGTATCTTCTTAGATCTATAACACTCTCTTGACTCCTAAACAACTCAAAATTAAATTATGAGACTCTAGCTATGTGTTCTTCAACCACCTCAGAGACCTGAGAGGGATAAATATATCTGATTTTATAAGAAGTACAGGGCCTGCAGCTTCCCAAACTAAGAAATGACATACCTGTGGCTGCCTGGATGGTTCCCATTTTCTCTCCATACATTACAGTATCAAACTTCAGTCATTTGGCCCCGTTTCTCTGACAGACATTGATTGTAGAGCAGGGGTTATGAAGGACTTACCTACCCTGTCTTGGCAGAGCTAGGCTGTCAACTTACCTGCTTCCAGGTTTTGTCCTTTTTGGACAGCATTCTGTCTACAGTTGGAGCAAGGGGCTTTTCCTACCAAGAGATAGACTTGCAACTAATTCAATTATCTCCCACTGGGGATTCTTCGATGCTCATCTTCTACTTGGAGGAGAATAGGTGGTGCTGTCAGGAGTTGATATGTCTTGATATAAAAAAAAATGTAAAGTTACGAAAACATCTTTAAATGCCATATTCTGCAGGTCTCTTGAGGTTTTTGAAGAGGACTTATCTATCTCTTATATTAGGGTAAGCAGATGTTGCTTGTCTCTTAGCAGTTTTATTTCTGATTAGCTTAGCAAGTAACTATAATAGGCTGTCATAGTACCTAACAGAATGACAGGCTTGCATAACCATTAGTTTGCATTTCTTAATTATCATAAACAGTTTATGACAATTAGTAGTAAAAGGCCAAAACATCACATTTCATTTTTTTCTTTACCTCCTAACCCTTCCATCCCATATCTCTGGGGTGGGGTGTCCTTATATAACAGTCCCTCATCTCAGCTGAGAGGTCGTATGAGGGCCAAGAGCCTCTTCATTCATTGGACTCCCAGATAGTTTAAAAGTATTACTTTGGGAAAGATACACTGTGCAAATAACCAAGAGAACAGAAGTGGCTATACTAACAGCAGAAAATAGAATTTAAATCTAATATTACTATGAGACAAAGAAGAAAATGAAATGTTAATAAAATACTAATATATAATTTATATACATATAAATTATAATAGAAGATAATAAAAATTACAAATACAAACACTTAACTCCAGAGTTCCTAAAAGCATCAAGCCAAAATCAGCAGGTTGAAAGAAGGAGAAGGCTATTTCAAGCAGTTGGAGTCTTCAATGCCTTACTTTCAACAGGGAATAGAGCCATGCAAAGGGACAATATGGAAAACAACTCCTGAGTACATATACAGAATAGTTCACATGAGACAACAAAATATATTGTCTCCTAAAATTATCTTAGGACAGCCTCAAAAGTAGACCTTCTATTGGACGACAAAGCAAAGCTGACTGCATTTTAGAACTTAGAATTATTCGGTGTTTCTTCTCTTACCTCAATGCACGGAGACACTGAGAACAAGGAGGAAAGCTGCCAAATTTGCAAATAAGTGTAAGTTAAACAGCACACTCATAAGCAACTGATGCATCGAAGGCAATCCATGTTTGCCCAGGGAGATGACTCAGTGGGAGTTGGCTGCATAAGTATAAAGTATGAATTTGGATCCCCAACACTTAGATTTAAAAAAAAAAACTGCTGGGTCTGGAGGTACATATCTGTAACCTCACCACTAGGTGTGGGAAGTGAGGAGTAGAGACACACAGGTCCCTGGAGATCTCTAACCAGCCAGTGTACCAAACAACAAGCACTAGCTTTAATGAGAGATCCAACATAACACAGTCTCAAAAGAAAATGAGTTAGGTGGAAACATGATGAGGAAGATATCCAGATATTAGCCTTTGGCCTCCACATGCACCTGTGTGGACACACACACACACATACACACACACACACCTCACATACACATACATCTATCATATACACATATACATCACACACACATACATCTATCACACATGCACTCAAATAAAGAGAAAGAAGTCACTTTAATTTAAAATAAACCAAAAAAGTAAACCTTTCAAACAAATTCAAACAGAACATGATGGTCTAGGCCTTTAATCCTAGTTAGTTGAAAAGTTGATGCAGAAGGATTGTAAATTTAAAGCCTACCTAGACTCAAGTCCAGCCTGGGTAGATTAATAAGATGCTTCCACAAAACCAAAAAGTAAAGGGCCAGTGCATTGGTACAGTAGGTAAAGATCCAGTGAGATGGAGCAGTGGGTAAAGATCCAGTGAGATGGAGCAGTGGGTAAATATCCAGTGAGACAGTGCAGTGTACAAAGAGCCAGTAAGATGGTGCAGTGGGTGAAGACACTGGCCTCACAAGCCTGACAACATGAATTGAGTCTCCAGAACCCATATAAAGATAGGAGAGAACCAACTTCACAAGGTTGTCCTCTAACATATTCACATGTACTATGTCATGTACACTCCCAATATTAACATATAATACATGCATGTCTTAGGGTTCCATTGGTGTGAAGAAACACCATGACCAGGGCAACTCTTATAAAAGAAAACATTTAATTGAGGCTGGCTTACAGTATCAGAGGTTCAGTTCATTACCAGCATGGTGGCATGCAAGCAGACAATATAGTGCTGAAGAAGGAGCTGAGAGTTCTGCATCTTGATCCACAGACAGCAGAAAGAGACTGTATGCCACATCAGGCAGAGCTTGAGCATAGGAGACCTCAAAGCCTGCCCTCACAGTGACACATTTAAGGCCACACCTACTCCAACAAAGCCACAACTAATAGTGCTACTCCCTATGACCAAACATTCAAACACATGAGTCTATGGGGGCTATATCTATTCAAACTACCATAATGCATATACATATAATAATAATTAATAATAATAACAATAATAAATTAAATACTTTTAAAGCTTTTAAGCTGAGGATATAAGTCAATTGAAGACTTTTTAAATTATCCAATATATTTATTAATAACTATATGCACTTATAACAAAAATAAACAATGACCTAACTACTAGCCCTAAGAATGAATATAACCCCAGTTACCTAACAACTAAACCTATTAATACCTATAACAGCTATTATTTAATAACTAATCCTAATCTTTTAGAAGGATTCAGTCTCTGGGGCAGATCCTCGGTTGTCAGGAACACAGTCTCTGGGCAGATTCTCAGTGGCCAGGAACACCTCAGGAGTAAATCTTTTAAAGCACTTAGTCAATAGTCTTTCTTCAGGAATATCTCAGGCCTGTAGAGTAAATTGGCCAAGGCAGCTTCACCTTAAATGAGGCTTGAGGCTTTCTTCTCTCTGGAAGGCCTCAGCTGTCCCTACACCAACTTACTCAGTTTGCATTAGCCACTCAGCAACTCTGCCTCAGTCTTGGGCTGGCCACAGTTCCATGCAGGCCACTGTTTGTACTGGTCGAATCCCTCTAGACAACAGCTGTGCCACAGGGTTTAGTCCTTGTCCTTTTTATGGATTGCTGAGGCCTTCTTTGCTCACCACCTTCTTTCTACCTCAGGGGATGCTGGCCGTAACTTTTCAGCTCTGTTTGTGATCATCTTAGATTTGAATCTCCTTGTAATATCTGAAACAAATTACTTAACTCATAAGTATTTAATCCAATTGTAGGTCTCGGCCAATTAATATCTCTCATTAATTTTTGAAAATCATTAAGAGTTTGCAATTGATCTCTATGGACTGTACCTTTTGTGGTCTTATTCATTGTTGATTTATCTTATAACCCAAATAGCTAATTGAATCTGCTCGTTATATTTTTTCAGGAGCAATTTTTAACCCTCAAAATGGTAAAATTTTCTGTGTTTCCTTAAATAAGTTCTCTAAAGTATCTGCATCAGAATCAACCAACAAAAATATCATCGATATAATGATAAATAATAGATTGAGGAAATTGCCTACAAATTATTTCTAATGGTTGATGTACAAAATATTGACATAGTGTTGAACTATTCAACATCCCCTATGGAAGCACATTCCAATGATACCTTTTGATTGGCCTACTGTTATTAAAAGTAGGTACAGAGAAAGCAAATCTTTTCTTATCATTTTTATGGAATGGAATTGTGAAAAAGCAATCTTTTAAATCAATTACTATTATAGGCCATGAATTTGGTAAAAGGTAATGGCATATCAGGCTGTAAAGGACCCGTGGGTTGAATTACTCTATTAACAGTTCTTAAATCTGTTATCATTCTCCAGTCAATGGTAAAGTTCTTAGCTTGCATGTTTCCAGAACTTCCCAAACTAGTACAATAGCTAAGGGTCAGACATTCAGCACATGTGCCTGTTGAAAACATTTCATTCTCAAGACCTCACATCAAGCAAGTGGAAATACTCAGCTAGAATCATACACACTACCTACCCCATCTGAAGAAGGCAGATAAATTCATGAGGCCTGAAAGCTTATAACCAGATGGCTGAGCATGCTATGATTTGTTACTCACCAATACCCTACTGGTACAGGGAGAAGTATTAGGAAGAGTAATCCACAAAGTTGAAAACAAAACCAACAAAACAAATACAAAACCTCCCAGAAAGGAGAGACACTGACTGTAGTCTTATTAGCCTTCCTTTTCTTTTAAAAAAGGGAGGAAAGAGCTGAAAAGGGGTTTCTCTTGATGGCTATACCCTTAGCTAAGAAATGCTATTACTTGCCTGTAAGCCACATATTTTTTTTACAATAGTTCCTCAAACATATTTTTGGGAGTTAGTTTTCTTCAGTATCCCTCCACAGGAAATTTTGTAGGCTTAATTTCACAAAGGAGATAGTCAGTGGCATGGGATTTAGAAAGCTGCATTCTTACTGGGGACTAATTCCATAAAAGGAAAGACAAAGATGGGCCTGTACACACACACACACACACACACACACACACACACACACACACACACACACACATCCCAAGGCAGGCCCAGCAAAGCCTGAGAGTCTGGCAGAGGGTTCTGGAATAAACATTGCTTTCAGAGTTGTCCCATGGCTGGTTGACACAGGCCATGCCCAGGAAGGTGA
This sequence comes from Lophiomys imhausi, assembly GCA_907164525.1. Taxonomy (NCBI): domain Eukaryota; kingdom Metazoa; phylum Chordata; class Mammalia; order Rodentia; family Muridae; genus Lophiomys; species Lophiomys imhausi. The sequence continues at coordinate 4,779,412 of CAJQZJ010033863.1, read as the reverse complement.
CTTTCAAGCTGAAGCAAACTCTGGCACACTGGGAGTTAACAGCTTCCTGCTCCACACATATGCATAAGAGCTTGGTAAACATGCCAGGCCTCTAATCATTATTTATAGGTGCCAAAGGTCTAAAAACAAATGTCATGTATATAGTCAACCAGTATTTGTGGGGTATTCTTGGCACTTACAAGGTTTAAAAATACCATGACCTTACTATCAAGCAGTCAATGAGGGAGTGAAGAGAATCACTCAAATACCCTTAAAAAAGAGAAAGTAAACTGTTGCTAAGTGGAAGCATTGATACTCTGTTCTGTATATATGTATGTATGTATATATATATATATATATTTGTATATACACACAAACAATACACACACTTTTATTTATATGCATGCACTCAAAAATGAATACAAAACACTGTAAATATTTTATTACCGAGGTTTCAGAGCTGAGGACATAGCCATGAAGAGTTATGCATCCAGAGGAGGGAGGACTTGAGTCATCAAAGAGACACAGTTGGATTCTGAAAGAGGTACAGAATGTGGGGCCTGAGGCCAGAAAGCGGTATCCCAATAGTTAAACAGCCTTCTGCTAGCAGCCATAGACACTTCAGTTCCAATCACCCATAACCCCTGGTCCAGCTTGCTTAAAAACCATCAGGTTCCTGCATCTACTGAACCACGTTCTCCAACAGAGAAGGACTAGAGATGGTGTGGCACCTTTATGCCATGTCTAGCATGGCCAGTCTTCCCACAAGGAGGTACACTGAATATGATTAATAACCAAGAACAAAAGACAGTGATTAGAGAAGTTATCCAATAGGCTTTCCCAAGGGCTATTTAATAACCTGCTTTTGTCAGCAGAGCCATGACAGGAAACACTTTCAGGATTTTGTGTGCAAAGAAATTGGACACAGTGAGAAAGAACACTAGTGACCTCCACTCAGAAAATCCTCAAGAGCTTGCAGCATTAAATGTGTTTCTCTTCCTGGGCTGATTTTCACCTGCCCTGGGGTTCTCATGATCTTGTGGGTTTCAGAATTTGATTAAAAATTCAGATCTGGACTTTAACTCCTATGGTTCTTTCTGTCATCACACTTCTGCACTAGAGTTGAGTATATACTTGGGGATAAGGAGAGGTTCATTATGAGCACCCCACCCCAGAAGTCCATACCTGCCATGTCACTTGAAGGACAAGAAAAGATCCACAATGAGCTACATCCTTGTCTAAAAGCAAAACACTAGTTGCTAAATTCTTTGCCAACCACTGAGTTAAATCCTTTATATCCAGCAGTTAATTCACTCATCATTGAAACTGCAATCTTGTTAACAATGATATTAGTAACTATAAATTGTTATATTCAGCCAGCAGAATTGCTGGACAGTCTGTAGGGGCAGTCACTGGGGCTTGGCGGGAGGCTGGTAAGCATGGATTGCCGAAAATGGTGGCCCAGGCCTCCACAGCCCTTTTCCCAGTAATTAAATACACTAAGACCTTTTTATGTAATAACCCTTATCCCTTAGCTGGGCATACTCTCAGCTAGCTCACTTAACTTAATCCCAGACCAACTAATTGCAACCAACCATGTGGTTTACTATACTTTCTTGGGTCACAGAGCCAACATGGGGGAATTCAAGTCCTCTGCTTAGGCACCCTGGCAGGGAACTTCCTCTGTGTGAGACCCAGGGTTCTTCTTTTTTCCACGGACCCAGGAAGTCTCACCTTCCTATGTTCTTTCTGTCCAGCTAATTGACCATCAGTGACTTTTATTAACCAGAGAGTGTCTCAGAAAGGGTGGTAACCAGATCTCTAGCACTGAAATCATCCTCCAAGGAGCAATGCATTAGACCCTTCCCCAACACATCATAACAAAATATTAGTATTTCCATCTTACTGTTGAGGAAACAGTTATCAAGCAACTGCGTAGCTTCCTAACTTCCCACAGTTCATATGTAACAAGAAAGACTGGGGCCTGGGCATGTTCCTGCCCTATTCTTAATGGCTGGGCTGTCTGTGTGGTCACAGCACAGTACCCCAGTCAATCCCTACCCTCATCAGACCCGGCTCACCAGTGTGTGCCCATGGTGCCTACCACATGTCACTCCAGATTCTCTTCAGGAAAAGGCATGGATTGCCCTATGGTCTCAGAACATATGCTGGCTGCTCTCTGCCCCAGTCCACCTCTACCAACTGTGCACTCCTACCTGGTTGAAGCATATATATATATATATATATAAACCCCAGCCCTTTTGCTTCCATTGAGACAACATGGAACCACCAAGCAATTGGCCAAGGCCTTCAATGACTTCAGGAAGATCAACAACCCCCTCTACCCAAGTCCATCCTTGACAGATGCTATCCTAAAAAGTTTCCCTTCTCCCCTGGGCTAGTCCCCAGTACATCTGAAGATGATTTGGCAAGTGGGCAGTGCTTTCATAGGGGTGTCTGGGAATTTGTCCATCCGCCTGGGATTGTCTCTTACTGGACCCAAGGAAGAAACAGTATGCTTGCCACAGCTAAGAGCCAGCCCATGACAAGGGAGGCTGCTGGGTTCCCTGACCTCAGCATCTCAAGGTACATTTACAAACCTCCCTCCCCAGGTCTTAAATACTGGACAGCCCCAGCAGTGATCACTTCCTACCCTAGATTCTAGCCTTCATTCTAAAGATAGCAGCCCGGTGACTTGTGAGGGACAAGCTAAGAGGTCTCCCCTGAAATATAATGTAGTACAGACAATCAGCCCACCAGAATGGGAGATATGTTTTTGAGACTTGAGACAGTTAGGGACAAGCTGTGTGATTCTGGGTGTCTGGCTTGCTGTTTCTGGCCATACCCTATCAGAGGGAAAGAGAGATGTGAATACTGCATATACCCCTGGGGGCTTTACTGCAAGGGTGGAGGAAATTCAAGTCCCTCCTCCTTCCCAACTTCTACATGATTAGGCTGCCATTAGGAGATGGAGAGACAGTGATGAGATCTTTCCTAAAAAATCAGGTCCAGGGCAGTCCTAGATTAAGTCAAGTGGCATGGCCCTTGGTGCCTACAAAGACTCTGAAGGGAAGTCTGCACCATTCTATAAATATGGAAAACTATGCATCAGATATTTTTTAATAGCCAGTGGGAATATTGGGGACTGGAAGGTAACCCAAGGAAGCCACTAGGGTACCCAGCCCCCAAGTGTGAGAGCTTATAAACTCTGAGGCACTACGGACCTGCTCAGATACATCTGCTTTTACTCAAGGATACCTGAGAAATGACAGCCATTTTCCATCTCTACACCTGTGTTCAAGAAGTGACAAACAAGGTACATGCTGCCTTATATAAGTGGTTGTCATATTGCATCAGAATCAGCTGGAACATTTGTTACTCCAATTTCTGGGCTTCCCACTAGGGACTTGACTCTGTTGAATTCTGAATCCCTAAGGCTGCTGATGAAGTAGAGACAATTGGGCAACTGGACTCTGAGCCAGAGATTATCAACATCCAGGCCCAGGCCAGTCCTAGACAATCAAAGACATCTCTGTGTGGCTTTCATGTAGGCAATCAGAGCATTTTGGGAATTATAATGCGACCCATTGAGAATAATAGGCAGGACGAGGGAAAAGTTGTAGGTAGTCATACCTAGAAGCCCTGGAATCCCAACCAAGAAGGGAACTACTGTGCTTCTTCTGGATCAAGTCATTGTACTTTTGTTTTGTGTTTGTAACATTTATACTTAGTGTTAAAGTGGGCCGAGTCCAGCAGGCCCATGGGACCACATGAGAAATGTAGGTCAGGTGTCACTCCAGAACACAAGAGGCTAAGCCTGCACCTAAATAGCATCCTCCAGTGACCTAGGTGCTCTGATCTGGGTGGTATGGGAGCTCTGCAGCACCTGAGTAGGTGGCAGAGACAAAGATTATTCAAAGCCAAGGCTGTCCTCAGGGGCCATGGCAGCCTTCCCTTTTTAAAAAAAAAAAGCCTGCCGGGCGGTGGTGGCGCACGCCTTTAATCCCAGCACTTGGGAGGCAGAGGCAAGCGGATCACTGTGAGTTCAAGGCCAGCCTGGTCTACAAAGTGAGTCCAGGACAGCCAAGGACACACAGAGAAACCCTGTCTCGAAAAACCAAAAAAAAAAAAATGCCTTCTGAGTTTCTGGGTTTTTTTATATATATACAAGTCATTGGGACACTGGGCCTGCACCCCCCCTCTGTGTGTGTGTGTGTGTGTGTGTGTGTACATCGAGAGTTCCCAGGGAAATAGGTCATTTGCAAAGACAAGTTTCTTCTTTATTTTTATCAAGCTATAAAACATTTCATTGTGCTATTTCATGCATGCATATAATGTACTTGGGTAATTTTTACCCCCTCTGTTATCTTCTCTTACCTATCCTCTTATCCTCTCCCTTTAGCCTAATAATTTTCCTTTTTTCTTGCATGTTTCTCTCTCCCAGATTCTATAGGTGGGAGAGAAAAGTGTGTACTTGTTTTCTCTGAATCTGATTTATTTTATGTAATGTGATAGCTTCCAGTTCTATTTTCATTCAAATGACATGATTTTATTCTTTTTTATGGGTGACTACTACATACTCCATTGTGTATATATACCACATTTCATTTTTTATCCAATAATTCACTGATGGGCAAATAGCTTGGAAGTTGCGAATATTGTCACCTTACATTTACATGTCCCTAATGAATAAGAATGCTGAACATTTTTGTGTGTTTATCAATCATTTCTGTTCCTTCTTTGGTCTATTCCAATCATTTCCCATCTGTTGAATGGGTTTCTTGCACCTCTGGAGTTTAAGTTTTAAGTTCTTCATATAGTCTAGATATGAGTCCCCTGGTGGATAAATAGCTGGCAGATTCCCATTATGTACGATATGTATACACACACACACACACACACACACACACACACACACACGCACACGCACACACACACACACACACAATGGCCTAAATAAATCCTCAAACCTGAAACTAGGCTATATATTGAGAGGGGTTATAACTCAACAGAGTCCTGAATATGATCACATATTAGAATCATGTAAAAAAAACTGTAAAAACCTTCCCTGTCCCCAAATCACCCCCCACGACTAATTTTATTGAAACCTTTGGGTCAGGACACTAGTGTGGGCCTTTTCAGTGATACCAGTTAGAGCCAGAACATGCCCACAACCCTCTGTAGCCCTCCTTCTGCTGGCCTCCCTCCTGCAGGAGTTCCTTGCCTGGACCCCCCTCCTCTGCACGATGTCAAGCACTGAACGATGCTGATGGAAAGCACCGTGAGCTTGCTTCTAGAGCAAGCAGCAGCATTCTGCAGGCAGGGCCAATTTTGTGGCCTTTGCTCATCTAGCAAAGCTACAGAAGCTATGTAACCCTAGGGTTGTCCTGTATGCCCGATTCATCAGCAAGGCACCTATAAGTTCAAACAGCTGCTGTCAGCATGTGACTTTGACACCAGCTGAGACTGTCGGGCCAGCCATACCAGGGGACACAGGCCAGGACAAATGTTCCTTGTGCCACTGTATGCTTCAGGATGGCATATGTGTGGCTACCAACTTAAGAACTCACTCTTTCATTTCCTCGTGTATTCTTTTAGGGGACACAAAGAGCAATCTGAAGAAAACTGGTAAATTTCCATGTATTATACTATTATAAATACCCCTGGGTCCTTCCAACAACTTTTGCAGTGATCTTGGCAGGTATTAAGTTTCTCAGCTATAGAAAACTCACACACTTGAGTATAGCCAGGAAATGAGGTGTGTGTCCATGTTCTTTCTGTCGTCAAAGGAGGGGAGTGTTTTGATCAATTTAGTTCTGGGGGAAGGGGGGGAACACGTAGTTTCTCTGCAAAAAAAAAAAAAATGAAGTCTATGTTTGGTACTAGATACCTTACAATCACTAATGTGCTCATGGGTGAACTGTGCAGGCCTCAAAGATGATTTTTTCCAGAACCTCACTTTACTAGCTATAACCTAAAGGATACTTTTTGACTTTCTTTCTCAGAAAAAATAAGAACAAGTACTCCTACCTGCTAAGGTTTAATGAAGGAACAAGAACAGACACCAGCATGGTATAAGACCTCTACGAGCATGGTCTTAAATCACATCAGAAGGAATTAATAGGACCAATGATTTTAGTGCTTCAAGGGTATTGCCTCATTTCGGTTTCTATTGCTGTGATGAAACACCAGGACACGAAGTGAGCTGAGGAAGAAAGGGTTTACTCTGCTTACACTTCTAGATCACTGCCCATCACTGAAAAACTCAGGGCAAGAACTCAAAAAAAAAAAAGGAACCTGAAGGCAGGAACTGCAGCAGAAACCATGAAAGAATGCTGCTTACTGGCTTGTTCCTCATAGCTTGCTCAGCCTGATTTTTAATACAATCCAAGACCTGCCCAGGATTAGCAGGCCCTTCCACATCATTAATGAAGAAAATGCCACACAGACTTGCCTACAGACAATCTGATAGAGTTATTTCCCCAATTAAAATTCCTCTTTCCAAATAACTTTAGCTTATGTAAGGTTGGTCAAACCCCCCCCCCCAAAAAAAATCAACCAAGGCAGTATATTCATTTCAGATGCCTAGAGTCTTACATTGCCCTTGATCCATAAGAGGTACACCAGAATCTCTGAGAAAGGGAGACCTCAGTAACAGCCCACAGATTGGCTCATTTGCAAGAACTCTGGCTCTGGGATGTGTGTCATCAGAGTAGACCCTCTTCGCCCACTCCAGTCTGTGTTGAAAAACCATCACCCACCCTGTTGCCCACCTGCCCGGCCAGTGTGCCTGCAGTACCCACCATCCCCGTCCAAGTTCCCAACCTTTTATTTTCCCCAGATACCCTGACCTGGAAAATGTTTTCAGAGTAGAGCTGCCCAGGCAGGATCTCACAGGGAGCCATCTCCCTTCCAGCTATGAATCACTCCACCTGCTTCTATTGTTGTTGCAGGCAAGCAACCAAACAGATTGTTTTCTCCAGCTATTTCTGGGCCTTTTTCAGAAACATCCTTATCTTCAAACAGGAGCTGCTAGCCTTGCAGCAAATCATTCTGGGTAAATGCTAGTCAATTTGGTTCCTGGGGGAGAAAAACACATGGTTTCTCTGCAGAAAATTAAAGTCCACATTGTTCTGATACTTGTGTGGGTGTAGATGAGTTGGCCATGGGTCCCAGGAGGCAATATCAGAGCCTTTAACATAGCCAAAGCTCTGTACCTTTGAGGTAATCCCAAATTTGTTCTGGCAATGTTCCTGTGATCTTACTGAGTTTGACTTGCATTTACAACATGGTATTGATGTTCTAGGATTCCATGCCTGAGTCCATATGCAGGTTTCCATAGATAGACCTTCTAGAAAAAGTAGGCACACCTCTAAAGTAGACCTTCTTCCTGAGAACCTGAATGTCAATTCTATTGGCAGATAACAAGCATAAGAAATTGGAAAGGCTTTTAGAGATAGTGACCAGAAAGCAGAACCAATTGGTTCCTTGAGCAAGGATAGTGATGGTTTGGGGCCATAATGTCTCAGAACCAGCCATGGTCACAGAAACCATAAACCGAACTACCTATTCTACATATGAGAACACCGAGAGGCCCAGAAACAGGGAGAATTTCTGTAAAGAGGACCTATGAAAGGGCATGGCCTCATCCCATGCCTCCTGACTTCTAGACTAGAGCTCTAGCAGGACTCCTTCTAAAAAGGTGTATTGCATGACTCACACAGGAAACGTTAGCCATCTTCTGTTTGTCTACATAAATAAGGATAAATGAGCTACAAATGTAGCTCTCTCACTGCCCCAAAGACCAGCATGAGATATTCACTGATCTAAACAATCAGAGTTCCAGCTAAGCTAACCAGACTTCAGGTTGTACCTTTCTCAAAACTGAACTGGGATTGGTAGTGTTCACAGGAAGTAGTGAGTACAGGGGAAGCTATGAAGAGCCCCTTGTGGAACACAGCTAACTATGAAAGGCCAGAGGACTAGCAGCCTTACTACCAGGGAATAAAAGAAAAGGTGGCTGAGAGCAGAACTGTAAACTTCCCTATTAGGGATGGATCCAGTTACTGGCTTCAAGACCATCCTTCCTTGCACCCATACCCTTGGACTTGCTAGCTTTTGTTCCCTCACACTAATATAGAGGTGATTCACCTTTTTATCTGGGCTTGACCATGTGTCTTGCTTGTGGTCAATAGGCTAAAGCAGAAACATGTGTTTGTTCACAACCCTCACCATGAGAAGAACCACCCCAGGGCAGCTGCTATTCCCTGACAGGCATCTAGAGTAAATCCAGGTGGAGTGAATTGGAACCCATGAATATATAAGGAGCCAAGTGCAGTCAGGCCCCCAGAGTAGACCTGAGGCTATAGACAGATTCACCAATAGTATGAGACACAGGAGAGTGAGAGGAGGGAGCTTTAGAGCCTGGGATAGTACCTTCCCTTCCAAAGAAATGGCTAAGATTTTAAGAATGGAAGCCACCAGTGGATGGTGAAATCAGATATGATGAAGCCTGTGAACAAAGGCATGCATGGGGAAGGGTAACAAATATTCAAAGAGCAGTGGGTATCCCGGAGCAGCCGGAGCAGTGCTGTCTCCCAGAGTTCAGAGCTCAGTGATCTCAGCAATGTCCTCCGTTTAGATCACTATTGTGATAGAGTCGCAAGTCACTCGGGGACCTTTGAGTACCTGAGATGTGACAGGGCCACTGAGGAAATGAATTTTTCTTTTCCTTAGTAGTTGATCTTTAAGAGTCACAAGTGGGATGGTGTGACAGAAGATGGGATTGGAGAAGGGAAAAACTTACACTAAGGATATCTGAAAGTGCATATGGAAACCTACTACTTTATAAGGAGTGTGTGTGTGTGTGTGTGTGTGTGTGTGTGTTCTTATTAAATGTTTTACCTGGAGCTACTATACACAGAGGGTTTTGCTCATCCCAGAAGCAATAAGCTGCCAAATAAAAAGTTTAGAGCAGGTGTAGGATACCTCACCTAGACTAATTGGTCAGAGATGTCCCAGAACCCCAAAACAAGGCTACTGCCATTTCTCTTGCTTCCCCACCAGAATTTTGTGGTAAGACCCTATGGCTGAAGATACTACATACATTGGTCATAGAAAAATCAAATCAGTACTGACCAGGAAGCTTTCTGCCTGATGGCTAGCATTCATAGTACTAGAAAGTGTTCTTCAGGGTACTAGAAGGAAAAACAAAGCCAAAATATAGTCTTACCCAGCTGTAAACTACAATAATGACCATAATGACAAGATATAATCATGGAGGTAACAGTGGCAGGACAATTTTGGGGTAACTAACTGCTTTTTGGCTGGCTTAAGGTTTGCTCCCGAGAAGGAAACACATGACTGGTACTGAAAATATGGGAGAAACCTATGGTTGGAGAGATCACAAGACCCAGGGGTGAACCTACTACTATTATTTTGCTTAATGAACACAGTATCTAACTAATGTATAAATTTATATATCTACTGATAGATTAATGCCACTTTCAGACTTTATGAGAGAAGTTCTTTTAGTGCAGTGGATAATAGCTAATGCAAAAACTCACAAGTGGTCAAAGTACCTAAAATAAATCTCAGTGAAGTGCTCAGTCACAAATGGGACATCTATATTGTACACCAAGGCACAGAGACCTTCAGGGAAGAAGATGCAGAGTAATGGTAAAGCCCAAAGGTTGGGAAGGACCAGAGCAAAACAGTGTCATCCAAGGACCATGTTATTCATGAGCTCACAGCAGCTGTGGTTACCTGCACAAGACCTGCACAAGGCCAAGCCAGTCAACATGGAGAGGGAAGTGATTGGCCAGCTGACACCCCAACTGAGGAATTATTGACAGTTGATGGCTTCTGGTGGAGGGATAATCAGGTTTTCTTTTTATTTATTTATTTTTTTTAAGGATGTGACCCTGGTCAATCAACTACATTCTGTTGTATATGAACAATACAAACTGGAGTCAATGGTTTTAATAACAACAAAAGGGGGGGCCAAGAAGTAGGGAGGTGGAGGGGGTGGATCTTGGAAGAGTTAGAGAAAAGAGTTGGGATGCATATGATCAAAGCATGTTGCATTAACAAAAATATTTATTAAAAGGAACCACATGTAGCTAATGACTGACAAATTAACAGCATGAATCTGGAGCATTAAGAATGAAGATGGTGGACAAGCAAGTGACCAGAAACCCCTTCACTTTGGTGAAATCTCTGAGGGGAAAGGTTCGTTCATTATGATGATGTGACACTGGTGCCATCCTGGTCCTCAATCCAGCACTGCCATGCATCCACTTAACTCCCCAGTGTCTTTGTAAGTGGATCCTGACATTATCCCCAGTCCACTAATAAGCAGACTAAGAACCAAAGAGAATAGTATTTAGGAAGGTCACTGCAAGGCAGGCAGAGCTAAGTTTGAAACAAAATTCAGATTATAAGGCCATTTATCCCTCTCCCACAGTAAACCTGTCCCAGCCACCAACCTGCAAAGGCCACAGAGCCATTTCCATGAATCTTCCTGGAAGACAGAGTCCGAGGAGGGCAGCCTTAATTGCAGTAAGTTGTGCAGTTAAGTTGCTTGCTTTTATTTGGGGCTAGGAGAAGGTTCTGCTCCAATAGGATTAGTGGGGCTAAAAGGGAAGAAAGAAAATCTAAGGGTGATGGATTATGGGCTGGCCACCTCTGGGACAAACTAGCCCTTTTCTCAGGGCCCTGTCAGAGGACTTGTGTGTGATAAGGAAGATGGAAAGCCATCCATGGCCCCGGCTTCCACTGCTCAAGGGCTGGCCCTAGCCTATTGAGCACCCAACAGCTGACCACCTTCCCATCTTCTCTCCTAGAGATATAGAGAGTGTATATTTATATGGCTACACCTACAGGAAACATCCAGAATAGGCTAATGCAGAGGTTGTGGGTCGGTGGTAGCTTAGGGCTTGGTAAGAGGTAGGAGTGGGTATCGTTAGAAGACAGTGCTCCTATATGAGATTAGATGGTGATTGTGGATTAGAGCGAATTTTATGTTACAGGAATTTTCACCAATAAAAGAAAGATGAGTTGCTAGGAACCTTAATGACAGAAGACTGTGCACCCAAGGTCTAGGTTCTGAGCTTCCCCAGCCCACCCATAGCAAACATTTACTCTAGAGAATGCCCAGACATTCACTTGGACAGACTTCTGAATCTTTAGTTGTGGTGTGATGCATGGCTGATGTGGAACACTGTGGCTTGCCTCTCCAGATGCTGCCTCTCTCTGATTGACTCAGACACAATGAGGTCACTGCTGTTGTTCAAGGCTAGGGTGTGAGTAGCTTGCCTGAACTCCAGACACAGAGCCCCACCCTCCTCCATCTCAACTGTTCAGGGAAACACATGGGCTCCAGTTCCCAGGGTCCTGCCAGCTGCAGGAGTGGCCTCAACTCTAATTCCCCTGAGGTCACAGAGAATGAGCTGACATCTTAACACTGCCCTCCTGTTTGTAAAATTTCATCACTTTAGGAGACTTTCTCCTCCCATGCTGCACCTGGACCCACACGGCTTCTCACCCTCAAAGCCAATGGAACCCTGAAAGATCACTTGTCCTCTATGCCTGTAAGCCCATTGTGAAGATGTCTGAGCCTCTTTTCCTCCTGCTGTCCTGATGCTGTAAGCAGTCCTCCAGGAAAGGACTATAGCAGCATCCACAGAATACAGTATGGACATAGCAGAACCAATCTACTATGACTAATTCCCAGGGATGCCAGACCCATGGAAACCCTACTCCTTCATGGAGAAGTGAGGTTTGTGTCTGGGGCCTGTGGCCCAATTAGATCCTAAAACATCCAGTAGTGATCACATAGGACAATCTTAGGACACACTGAAAAGAATCCACACAGTTTCCATGATTATACTCTGTAAGGACCCTTAACTTTGGAGCCTGGAACCATATGGGGAAGTCTTATGAGGAGTCTTAAGAGGAAGCACACGCGCAAGGAAGGACCACATGTAGACATTGTGGTTGGTGGCTTTAGCTGAGATCCCAACCAACAGTTAGCATCAACAGCTTCAGATGATTCCAGACACAAGATTTTGGTTGACCTAGATATAAATTCTTCCCAACTAAGGACCACCATATGGCAGACACAAGCCATTCTCACTATGGCCTGTCTGAATTCTCAAGTCTTGCATTGAGTGAACATGATGAGGTGTTGAGCTACCTAATGAAGCAATGGACTCTGAAATTCCCTTTAGTCACAACTATTTTAAAAGATTTATTTTTAATTTTAAACTACATATATCCATGTATGTTGTGTGGGGGTATGTACACATGAGTATAGGTACCTACGAAAGCCAGAGGCCTCTGATCCTCTTGGAGCTAGAGCTACAGAAGGCTGTTAGCTACAGAGTGTGGGTTCTGGAAACCAAACTAGGGTCCTTTGCCAGAGAAGCAAGTACTCTGAACCACTGAACCATCTTTCCACACTGGTCATAACTACTTATTGCTCTACAGTACCTATAGTACATGCATGGCCCTGTTATGGGCATTGGGGGTATAAATATGAAGGAAAAACAAGCCCTGACTTATGTCCTATGGTCATGAAAGCAGTTACATCACATACAAGGGGATGGTTACTGGTGCTGTATACACAGAATCCTGACATGGCTGGTTCCAGGAGAGGAATACAGACAGTCTTCCTGGAAGAGGCTTCTAAAAGTGTGGGAGGGTGAAGATAGCAGCATCCTCTTCCCAGAGTCAGAAGTCCCACAACAGCACATTTAAGAAGTTCTGAGATAGGAGTTACAGCAGTTGCTACTGGGAACATAGGATCCTGCTAAGACGTCATTGTGCTAAGTGGCCACAAATGTCCCTACAATATCTGCCTCCTCTGGAAGCCTTCACCCAGTCCTTTAAACATTTCAACTCTCACTGCTCTCTTGGCCTTTCTAAATATCCATCTGTCCCTTACTCAGCCTTATGTCACCCATATCAGAAGTCCCCCCTCTCCGAAGTCTCTCATCATGCAGAACACTATGAGTTCATACTTACTTTTCACCTTGCTAACTATAGTTTCTCCACATTAGGAAACCATCGCTGTTTGGCCCATTCTTCATTCTCATTGCCTAGTCCGGAGTTGGGTATACAATAGGCATTCAGCAAACACTCACTCAAAGAGTCTGTAATGAATGAGCCCTTCCCCCAAGACCCCAGCTCTGTCCTAATATATTCTAATCTTTTGGCCAAACCTAATTCTGATACCCATCCTTGATTTTGCCCACTCTGCCTTAGCATAGCTACTGTCACCCACAGCACAGCCCCAGGGATCCATGACTTGTGCTGTGACCTAGATGTGAGATATCTCTCATGGGCTCGTGTGTTTGAACACTTGATCCCAAGCTGATGGCACTTTGAGGGTAAGTTGTGGAACCTACTAGGAGGAAGTTGAATCGCTGGGTAACAGGTTTTATGAGTGATAGCCCAGCCTATCTGAGCTATTTTTGTTCAGATCTGCAGATATGTGAGCAAACAGCCTCACACTTCCCCACCACAGCCAAGAGCTGTTCCCATGACTACGCCTACCACACCTGAACTGTGAGCCAGAATGATCCTTCCTCTCTTACAACAGTAAGAAACAACTAACATGGCTTCTGTTTGCCACCAGCCATCATCTACCTCTCTCTGCTCTACCTAGCCTCCTCGCCCAGGGCTCTAGCATCACTAATCATCAACATTACTTTCAGGCCATTTCTTCTATGTAGGCGTACACTGTCGTGAAGGAGACAGTGGGAAAGGAGAAAGGAGAAACGGATGACAGTCCACAGAGAACTTCTACAGCTGCTAGAATCCCAGTCCTCCATCCTGAAGAAAAACACATGCACCCAAAGACAGAGGAAAGATTTCATCAGATTTGACAAGGTCATGTGACATCATGACACTGAAGAGTCCGCAGGGATGACAGAGTAAATGTGTCTGGGGAGCTTGACCTTTAGAATAGACAAGAGATTGAAGAGACAGGAAAGGTGTGATTGCAGACACAATGCTTTGCCTGCATGGGGTGGCTTCAGAGACATTGTCCCTCAGGTTTTGTCATCTACTTAGCAAACACAGAAGCCATGGATCATGTCTAAATATAGCCAAGAGGAGATTACTGAGAATTACTCAACAGTAGTGTAGAAGCTGCTTCACTGTTCATCACTGTTCAACTTGACTGATCTCACAAGCCAGTGAGAAGAGCCTCCTTTCCCATGCCCAAACGTCCTGCATTTACTATAAATGGTCAACTAACACAGAGGCCACACTGTCAACCCTCAGATTTTCCATGTCACATGTGTTTTCTCAAAATAGGTCTTTGTCGGGAGGGGAACAAAACTAGAATGCAAGATAAGTCCGTTGCAGAGAAATTATATTCCCTCGGCCAACCACTGCTCTGGAAAGGCCACATACACCTTCTTCAGCAGACCCTCTTGTGCACTGAATTTTTTTGTGAGTATAAAACTCATTAATGACCTTGAAAATACATCAGAAAGGCCCAGGTTCAAACAGTAACTCTGTCACTCAATAGCTATGTGATTGGGCAAGAATATTAACCTCTTTCTGCCTCAATTTCTCATCTGTAAAATTGAGATAATAGAAGCTTTTCAGGAAGCACTAAGAGGATTAAGAAAGACAAGGCATTCAGAAATGATTAGTTGGACACTTACAATGTCCCAGTCACAATTTCTATGTGCTTATCAGGTCCTTTAGTGAAGAAAGTAACACTTCTTGCACTTGTGGAAATCTGTTCAGGTGTGGAGAGATTAAGAATCTGCAGAAAACCAAACATGTAAATGAACTAATATGGAGAAGTGGGAATGATGCTGAAGGGCCGCTATAAAGCAGGTGAAACAGAGGGAAGATGACCAGGATGCCTCGAGGCGGGACCCAAGTCCTATCCCCTTGTAACATTTCATTTTACATTAGGGAGAACATTAGCTTCTTTGAGCTTCTTTCTGGAGCTCTTGGAACATTTTTTTCAGGGAACCCTTAAGTCCTATGTGGTAAGTCTGGCTTCCCCATTCTCCCTTGTTGGGGAGACCACATGGAAATCTTTGCTGTACTATCTGACTGAGCCCCATCCTCCAACCATCCTTGCCAAGGCTCAGAAATGCTGTAAACCCAGAGCTCCAGTCTACCCAGCAGTGAAATGATCTGAATTAGTGAGTGTGCTGCAAAAAAACTAGCCACACTCAGTTTAGTCTGAAATTGACCCTCAAAATCATGAGATATAAAATGATGGTTGCTTTCAGCTGCTAAAGTTCCAAATGATTTGTTACATAGCCAGATGTAGATGGTGATAATAGAGCCTGCCTATAGAACATAGAACAAACACCCTCAGGCCATCTGCCAAAGGATGGCATCACATTCTATTTTCTTGGCTGATATCTTTTTACTAATCTTGCCTCCTTTCACCAGGAACGTCATTTCAAAGTCACAGCTATCATTTTTGGGAACAGATTCTGCTCCCCTTCTTGGGGATGGTGTTCTAAGGAAGAAGCTGTTGATGGGCTCAGATTCAAGCTTGTGACCAACAGAGAGAAGGAAAGGTTCATGCCCCTATCGGCAGACACTGGCCATTGTACCAGCAAATTTTACCTTCTCAGACCCTAGTGTTCACACACAGGCTGTTCTCAGAAGGGCAGAAAGGTTTCACAGGTAAGCATAATCCTGACTTACTGAGAAAAAAAGTTACAGTGCTCTCTCTTTCCCTCTTCTCATCCTCCATTTTGCACAGTTCTGATCACATGAAAGAAATACAACCTCCCAGAGGAGAAATAAAAGCATCCAAAATTCACAGACTAGAATATTCTAGAGATTTTTTTGAGGCAAGTAAAAGAGCATTGTCATATTAAAATTGATTAAATATTCCACATAAAGCAAACTCTTACTAAATTAAATTAGAATTAAAATAGAAAGTAAATGAACTCAAGTAGGCATCCCAAGAAAAGGTTAAGGGTTATAGAATAGCAAAGGATATTTGTAAATGTTGATGGAATTAAAAATGAAGAAACATGTGAAGAGGATTAATTTCAAATATCAAGTGCAATGGATGTGGTGGTTCACATCTGTGATTTCAGCACCAAGAAGGCTGGAGACAGGATATTACAAGTTCAAGGTTAGCATGGGCAACATAGAGAAACCCTGTTTCCAAAACATCTCTCTCTCTCTCTCTCT